>VZRV01006886.1:736663-937660 GCA_013398115.1 Falcunculus frontatus | reverse complement strand
TTTCTTTTCTTTTCTTTTCTTTTCTTTTCTTTTCTTTTCTTTTCTTTTCTTTTCTTTTCTTTTCTTTTCTTTTCTTTTCTTTTCTTTTTTCTTTTCTTTTCTTCTTTTCTTTTCTTTTCCTTTCTTTTTTCTTTCTTTTCCTTCTTTTTTCTTTTCTTTCCTTTCTTTCTCTTTTTTTTTTGTGTGTGGTGTTCATGTTGCTGTTTTAATTATTATTAATAACAATTATTTTTTATTTTTATTTTATTTTTTTATTCACACTTTCATGAAGTTCATCAATTCATCAGTTAGTGAAATTGTTGAAATGCTGTCAAAGAAGCTCCTTGATCTGTCTAAATTCACTTCACCATTACATTGCCTTCTAATATTACCATAGTGTTTTTGTCAAAACATGCTATTTTACCTATGGGTCAGGCTACAGTACTGTATTTTTACATAATGTCCAAACACCAGTGAAGGGACACCTGCTATTGGAATTAATAAATTATTTCTGCTGATAGTGTTAGAAAGGTGGTTTTTCTAACATCTGATCTATCTGTTTGGAATGATATTGCTTATAAACAATAATAATCAGCCTGGGATTGTTCCTCAATTGATTTTTAAAAATATTTATCTAGAGTCTTGGGGACGTTTATACTTCAGCTGATGTTTGTGACAACAGAAGACGATAAACTAGAGTAATTATCAATAGAATCAGGTCAAAGGGTTGCCAGCATTTTGTTACAGGTAAAAGCCCACTGACAGAATAGCTGGGATAGAGAGAAGAGATAAAATCAAAATGCAGAGAAACAGTGGAAGTAAAGAGGCAGGACTAAGCTAAACGATGGTATTATAGATGGAAACAATGTAGCTGAGAAGATGTCATAAGGCTATCACATGTTTTCAGCACTGAAGCCCTAAAACATTTTAGCATTTGCTGATGTATATAACATTTGTGTTTCTCCACCTGCAAACATACCATTCTAGTGAACAGTTTTGTATCTTGGTAGAATATAACTCAGTAACCAGTGAGAAGTGCAGCTTTCATCAAAACAAGAAGTTGAAACATTTCAAATTTGTCTCATTGTACTGCTGAGAAGTGTTTTTTTAACTCAGAGCAATTATCTTGGGTATGGGAAGGGGAAATACCCTCATATATGTTTTCTGGTTTGTTCTAATCTATTTATGCTTTTGCTTTTTAATCATAGGTTTCTGTGCTCGAGAGGCAGATATTTGACTTCCTTGGTTATCAGTGGGCACCCATCCTCGCAAATTTTATACACATTATTATAGTCATACTTGGCTTATTTGGAACCATCCAGTATAGACCTCGTTACATAACAGGAGTGAGTATTTAATTTTTTGCTTATTTTAATGTGCATGTAAGAAAGAAACACACAGAAAAGCACTCCAAATTATATTGTTCATAAAGCAAATAGAAATCTTATCTTGATTTAATTTTCTTCTGTAACATTTTACATTTACTTACTGTGCTTTTGGGATACCTGCAATAATCAACTGGTAACAGTCTACAAAAGTTAAAAGTCAATATGATCATTAACTGCATGACAATATGAACTTTCAAGTGGAATCAGTTTAAGGAGTTACAGCATCCTCAGTATAAGGGGAATTTAGAGCTAGACTAAATGTTAACCATAACTTTCCTAGATACGTTGGACCTCCCCAACAAAGGCATGAATCATTGTAGTTACTCATTACTGTTATTAACTACTGATGCTAGAGTGTTTATCTCTTATGTATATGCCTCCTAGAAGTTATAGTCCAACCTGAAAGTGAGGTATGATGATATGGTAAGAAATAATGGAATGAGGGCTCCAGTATGAAAATAAGGATTTGGACCTTAATTAATATTTTTAATCCCTTTCTCTCCTTATTCAGCTACCCCTCATATACAGACTTAGTATGTATGTACTCTCTGGCACAATGCAGTATTAATTAAATCCTCATTTTGTACTCTGGGTTTGGGGGGTTTTGCCATTTGTACTTCTCCAAAGAAAGAATAACAGCAACTCTGAAAGCCATCATTCAGTTGGATTTTCATAACAATATTACTATCAAAATTGACTATTAATTCACTTAAATCTTGTATACATTTCAGAGACAGGAGTTGAAAAATTTGCCCGTACACAACCCTATTTTCATGTCAGATGAAAACAAGGGAATCTTAAAATGATAGGATGATTTGCATTGGAAGTAAGCTTAAAGTTCACTTGATTCCACCCTGGCAGGGGCATTTTGCAGTAGACCAGACTGCTTTAAGTCCTATTCCAACTTGGTCTTGAACCCTTCCAGGAATGGGATATACACAGCTTCTCTAGACAATGTGTCCTAGTGTCTCACCAGCGCACAATGAAGAAGTTCTCCTAATATCTAATCTAAACCTACTCTCAGTTTACTCTTTCAGTTTAAAGCCATTAACGCTTGTCTCTGTAAACTCCACTGAATCTGTACCCTCTTCTGCAAAGTCTCTCTCTTAAGTGTTCTTTCATGTACCAGCAGTCACTCAGAATATAGACAGATTTTCCTTTTACCCCTGTGCTACCATCCATATTGCATTACTGTGATGCTAGGAGAAATAAATTAACATTTTTTTCTGTGTTTCTATCTCTGTGACCTCCTATACGCAGAAAATTTGTATCCACATGTGCAATGTCTTTATCCATGCACACAATTTAATATATTCCAAACCATTTACTACAAACATTGAAAAATATGTTGCAAGCTTTAAATATTTAGTTTTCCTTCAAGTTACAACACTAGGAGTCGTGTGAATGTGAATGGGAGCTTCCTTCCACTCCTGGTACTTTGACCAGTACAAAAGACTTGAAAAAAAAGAACAAAATTCAAGCATCAGTTAAAGAAAAAGGGTTAATTGTTCCATCCCAAGACTATTCTGTGGCATAAAACCATGCATGAGCATAAAATGCATAGCTGAACTAAACAAAAAGTTAGATTTAAATGGCCTGCTACTATGATAAGTGCATTGTGAGTGGGGAGGAACACCAGCCTTACAAATTGAGACCATTCATATGAGTTTCTGAATGATATGGTTTGTGCAACACTGTTCTAACTAATTTTCACACACATCTTTCTTAGAGCTCACCCTAACTGTGTAGCCCATCTGGCTTTGTGAGTTTGCCTCTCTGCATCCTCTCACTGATTTTGATAGAGCCAATCTAAAATCGAACTGTCTTACTCAGAGTTTATAAAAGACACCTTAATATGCCGGTTATCACAGACTGTTTGAATAAGAAAACAGTGATAAAAGTTTCAACCTTTATTTAGTTGGATCAACAGGGGAGCTCTGTGGCCCAAAGTAGAAGAAAGATATGGACCTGTTAGTGATGCCTTGAGTTTTAGCTTTCATATTTTTATATACTTTTAAATTCTGTATGGCTTACTGTAAAACTCTGAAGTGTCTTACAGCCTGCTGGCTGCTGCTCTCTCATGCTAAGACAGACATAACAAAGTCTCTAGGTTTGCTGTCCAAGGACACCTAGGCCGTGCTGGGCCCAGAAATGTGTAAACCAACATCTTGGAAAGGGGGGGCTGAGCTTAGAGAACTTACATCAGTAGCTAAAGTTTTCATTGGCGAATTGATGCTGACATACAAATGGACCAAACCTATAAAAGTGTGAAGGACTCGTGACTTGTCATCCATCTTGGGGTCCATTTTGGCAGTAGACTCTGGGCTCCCCAGGGTGTACCTTTGAAGGCCTTTCAAACAAATATCACCTTTATTCCCTTATTCCTGTCTAGTCGCTGTTTCCAGGTAGCCACTTCAGGCATCATTGGAGTAGGTCTGGAGGAGGACCATGAAAACAGTCAATGGAGAACATCTCTCTTCTGGAGACAGGCTGAGAGAGCTGGAATTGTTCAGCCTGGAGAAGAGAAAGCTCTGGGCAAACCTTATTGTAGCCTTTCAGTATATAAAGGGGACTCCTAAGAAAGATAGAGAAGGTCTTTTTACCAGGGCCTGTAGTGACAAAACAAGGAACAATAGGTTTAAGCTGAAAGATGGTAGGGTTAGATTGAACATAAGGAAGAAAATATTTACAATGAGGATGGCAAGACACTGGAACAGATCAGCCAGAAAATTTGTGATTGCCCCATCCTTGGGAGTGTTCAAGGCCATGCTGGATAAGACTTTGAGAAACCTAATCTAGAGAAAAATATCCCTGCCCACGGCAGGGGACTAAATGATGTTTAAAGGTCCCTTCCAACCTTATACCTGGTCACATTAAGTCTGGGAGAAAATAATAGATTATTACTAGTACATTACTTAACATATAATTGCTGATATGCATGTAAAAAAAAAAAAACAAAGAGAAAGAGGCAATCACCTTATGCCTGAGCTTCTTGCAGCATCATCAGTCTGCCAAACCATTAGGCCCCAGAGAGTAGAGCTGAGTTAATCTATGTCTTTTTAAAGACTAGACATGGTCAATCACTCAACACACCTAATGGAATCTACTTAATGCCTTATATGACAAGCAGCCCTGACTCTACCAATTCGGGTTTAGAGTATTTCTATTGTAAACTGAAATTTATTATCTTCCTTTTTTTAAAAAATGTTTAAAGTAGTACATGAAAATGTGCAGCAGTTCATCTGTCATATGTACATACCAGGATACTATCTGGAATAACTGGAATCATGCCATGGAAAATTGTAAAGCCTCTGAGCTACCTTTCTGAATTTTAAAGACAGTCTCCGTACAGTGAATGATTTGGCCAGAATTTTTGCTGAGAAAATATTTCAGAAGACTGTTTTCCTAAATCTTGTAAAGAGAACCAATTTTCAGATAAAACAGTTATTTATAATAAAAGGATTCTTATGCTTAATATTTTTTAATTAGTGAGTTCTGGCATTAATTCACTTTATTGACATAATTCAATTTATCTTCCAGATAACAGTTTTATTTAAAATAAGAAAGTGTGTGTACTCAAGCTCAGTACAGAAATTGTTATAAAAAAAAATTTCACAGGATCACAGAATGGTTAAGGTTGGAAGGGACCACATTGGGCCATCTCCTCCAACCTCCCTGCTCAAGCAGGGTCATCCTAGAGCACATGGCACAGGATTGCATCCAGGTGGTTCTTGAATATCTCCAGTGAGGGAGACTCTGCAGCCTCTCTGGGGAACTTGTTCAAGTGCTCACTCACCTGCAGAATAAAGAAGTTCTTTCTCATATTTTACTTCTACTTTCTTTATTTCTGTTGGGGAAAAAATATATATGTAAATCCATTTAATAAAAAGGATGATGAAATTAAATGGAATGGTCATTGTGCATTCTTGTCAACCTGCAAGACACAAATTTTTCAAGTGTGTGAAGTCAGACTCCTATCTGAATCTGCTCTCTATAAAAGGTTTTCTTAGGAAGTACTTTTCCATTCTGAGACAAACCATTCAGTGCTTTAGCTCAATTGTACTTATGTGATGATTTACTGTGTTGCAACTGAAATATAGACATTTATTTATAGAAGGAGGCACACAGTCACACAAATTACTTCTCTGCTCTACACAACTTTTCAGAGCAAATGATAATTTGTGAACATAAGCAATAATTTTCTGCATAATCATTTTGAACTAATGCCCAAAAAAAAGTACAATTAAGTAAATAACCTTGAACATTTTAGTAGTAGCTCTGTCTGGTGGCTGTCACAGGAGGCTGTGAATCAAGATACTGATTCTGTTTCAAACTTTGCCATTACAAAGATGTTTTATTTGTTCAAATTTGTTCAAGCACACATAATATTCTTCAGTTTCTTCCTTGATTTGGTAGTTTGTCATGGATAGTAATGAATGGGAATGTTATTTCTGTAGTTCATAGAATCATAGAATCACAGAATCATAGGATCATAGGATCATAGAATCATAGAATCATAGAATCATAGAATTATAGAATCATAGAATCATAGAATGTGCTGAGTTGGAAGGAGCTCATCAGAATCATTGAATTCAGCTCCTGGCCCTGCTCAGGACACCCCAAAAGTCAAGCTCTGTGCCTGAGAGCATTGTCCAAACACTTCCTGAGCTCAGACAGGCTTGGTGCTGTGACCATTTCCCTGGGGAGTCTGTTCCAGTGCTCAACTGCCCTGTGGGTGAAAAACCTTTTCCTGGTATCTAACCTGAACTTCCAGACCCTTCCCCACCCTTGTGTCATTCCTTTGGATGTTCTTAATAGCTCAATGTCTCTTTTATATTGCGGTGCCCAAAACTGCCCCCAGGACTTGAGGTGAGGCTGCCCCAGCTCAGACAAGAGCTGGACAATCCCCTCCCTTGCCCAGCTGGCGATGCTGTGCCTGATGCACCCCAGGACACGGGTGGCCCTCCTGGCTGCCAGGGCACTGCTGACTCATGTTCAACTTGCCATCCACCAGGACCCCCAGCTCCCTTTCTGCAGTGTTTGTCTCCAGCATCTCATTCACCAGTATATACACATATCCAGGGTTGTGCCATCCCAGGCGCAGAATCTCGCATTTGCCCTTGTTAAACGCCATATGGTTGGTGATTGCCCATCTCTCAAGGTCAATTTGTCAAGGTCTTTCTGCAGGGCCTCTCTGCCCTCAACAGCTCCTCTCAGTTTGGTGTCCTTGGCAAACTTAATTAGTCCTTTGAGTCCTTTGAGTCCTGTATCCTAGTCATAAATGAAGATGTTGAAGAGCACAGGGGTGAGGATGGAGCCCTGTGGATCCCAACAAGTGACAGGACACCAGTCTGATGTCACTCCATTCACTGTAACCCTTTGTGCCCTACCCATTAAGGAGTTGCTCACCCATTGCATAACACAGTTATCCAGCTGTGAGCTGGACATTTTGTCCAGAAAGATACTGGGGGAGACAGTGTCAAAAGCTTTGCTGAAGTCCAAAAAGATTACATTTCCTTCCTTTTCTATATCAGCTGCATGGGTTACCCTGTTGTAGAAGGAAATCAGGTTCAACAAGCAGGATTTTCCCCTCATGAAGCCGTGCTGGCTGTGACTGACGACTGTGTTGTCCTCCAGGCATTTTTCAACATCTCTCAGAATAATATTTTCCATGATTTTACCTGACACTGAAGTGAGACTGACAGACTTGTAGTTTCCAGGGTCCTACTTCTTGCCCTTTTGAAAACTGGGACAAAGTTAACCAGCTTCCAGTCAACTGGAAGTCAACCTCTCCAGATGTCCAAGACCACTCAAAAATGATCCAGAGAGTCTTTGCAGTGTCATCAGCTAGCTCTTTGAGGATTCTGGATGAATCCCATCAGGCCCCATAGATTTGTGGGGATCCAGCTGGAGCAGCAGATCCCACACAAGTTCAGGGTCCACTGGGATCTGATCATTCTCACAGTCACGGTCCTCCAGATCAGGGCACTGAGACCCTCCTGGTCCATCCTCCATGTCAAAGACAGAGGCAATGAATGCTTTAAACACCCCTGCCGTGTCTCTGTCCCTTATTTATGGGTTCATATCTATATACTCATTTCTGTATTTCAATTTATTTAGCTAATGAATGGATTATTTCTAATACTTACATAGATTTCTGGTGATTTTCTTTGTAATTTAAGCAAGAAAACAGTTAGCTTTATAAAAATATAGCTATTATATCTAAAATCTTTCAGAGAAAACCAGCCCCTTAGACTTGTATTTCTGGCACCAATGGGCTTGAAAAAGCAGAATTAATTTTCTGCAAATATCTCTATAACCAGTGACAAAATGATTAAGTTTTAAGATATTCTGTCACTCTATTTACTAAAATCTTTGATGAATATGAACTAGAAAGCAAGCTGAACAAGACTGAAATAAGTCCACTTAAAACTGGACATGGTACTTGTATAAAACATTTTTCATTATCCGTGCTGTTCTCAGTGTAAAAATTTCCTGGATTTATTTTTTTCACTCAGGTTGAAAATATTATGTGATTTATATTTTAGTACTTACAAGCCAGATCAACCAGAAAGTGTGAGACCACAGTTATATTTCCATGTTAGTAGGAAAATCTGTTGGTGATTGAACCTAAGTAACTACTAAAATGTCAGAAGTAATCCAAATATACACCTACTCACTGGAAAAGTTAAAACAAGAGAGGTGTCTCAATGGCAAGCAATGAAGGATAATGTTAACAGAATAGTAATTTTCCCAGATTTAGTGGAATTCCAGGAATTAAACTCCATGTGTGCTTTAAACAGGGAGGACAGAACAGCTATTTTATTTGAAAATTACATGTGTATTAAGATATTCTTACACTTGGGAAGGAAAAGTGGAGGTCATCATCCACTAGTTGCTGTGTCATAAGCACACTACCATTACCTTTTCAATCAGAAAAATCAAAAAGATTCAGAAAATACAAACAATACAAGATCAGGAAGGTGATAGCAACACCCAAAGTGGCCATTATGGAAAGCTCTGCCTACATCTAAAAACAACAAATGTTCAGGTGAAACTTTAACAGAATATTTCCTTAATGCTTACTCATTTTACTCTTGGGGCTGTGGATTAAAAATTAGTCATGTAGAAAGTTTACCTTCAGCTAAAAGAAAACCAGATGTTATTTTTAAAACAGAATTATATCTAGTCATCAACTAACAGTGACTACAATATTAGTGGTTACTGTGTCTCAGGAAATATCAAGAAACAAGCATTTTTTGCTAATCCTCATCTTGATGAAAAACCATAGAATGATAGAATCATTAAGATTGGAAAAGACCTCTGTTATCATTGAGTCCAACCATTAATCTAACACAGCCAGACCCATCACTGAACCATCTCCCTAAGCACCATATTTACATGTTTTCTTTGAAAACTTTAAGGGATGTGGGAATAGAATATTGCTCATACTTTAGGATCCCTATAGTATCCCAAATTAAAAAGGAGACAAAGCAAGGGAGAAGCAGCTCACTCATATAGCTAGTTAGTGGAGATAGTTAACTATAATAAACATCTCTCTGAGAGATTGTGTCTGATGAAGTAAACTAAGAAAAAAAATTGCTGAAATGATAATGTAGCATAGGATTGTATAGAAGTAAGTAAAAGATTTGAAGTGAAAAAAGTGTGACCAAGAGGATGAGGACAAACAAAAAATACAGACTAAAATTAGAAAACTTAAAAGAGCACTAGTAAACTTTGCAGAAACATGTTTGGGACACTGGTAAAACTCCATAACATGAATTAAGACTCTCACAGTGCTGGAGAATCCACCTCAGCCCTGAATTAACTTCAAGTTTCATTCATGGTTTAATTTTTGTCGTGCCAGATAAACTGATGCTAATGAAGCACTGTTATTTTATGGTGTACTAGTTACCGCAGAGGGGCATTTTCTTAGAATGCTTTCCATGCCATGAATAGCAACATGAGCTCTCCTTAACATTTTCCATGATAAGTATTGAATATTGTTAACATTCTTTTCATTACAGAATTTATATTTAATATTTTGGTTGAGGAATGCTTGCTGTTTGTCAAAGCTCATCTTCTTAAAAAATATTCTTTATTCTGGTCACCTTTTCAGTAGTCCTTTCTCAGATCTTGTCAGTTTTTTCTGAAACATTTCCCTGTTCAGAAATACCTGGAACAAGAGCATGTTATTGCACCTTTTTCTCTTAAAAATTCTCTTAAAAGATTACTGACACAATTTGGATGCCAAGGAAGAGTAGAGTTTGGGATTGTTTTTATGATCTGTCCTTTTGCTACTGACGCTACCTCCATATGATCGACCTTTGTAAACTTGGCTAACTGCTATTTTATTGGAGGATTTTGCTCACTTCTGGGAAATGCTGTGAAAAATCAGTAGGGATGCAAGTAGAAGACTGCCCTTTGGACTTTGAATAATATATGCTGAAAGGGATTTTGATTCGCAGGGAGGTATGCTGTTTAATAGAGTGCTTTTGCTGCTGTTGTGTTAAAAGATTAGATTTTAGTATGTTGTGGATTCAAATGTGCTTTAATTTATATTTAAAAGGACAGGCTCAGCAGTTTACTTTTTTAAGTGAATCTAGCCTGCTTTAGGGTAGGGATGGGAAAGTTTGTGAATAGCTGGCTGGGCAGTGTCATAGCACTAATCCACATTTTGAGTCTGACTCCTAACAAACGTGCAGAACTTGATCAAACAAAAGCTTAAGTATTCCAGTGTTCAAAAAGTAATTCTTTCTTTATTCTTATCAGTTAGTTTATAGGTGGAGTATTAAATATAAGATTAAAACAAATGGTCGTTTTTAACCTGATAATCAATCCAGAAAGTTAGTCTTGGACTTGATGACCCTGGGCTTTTGACCTCTTCTTTTTGATATATCTTGATAACTTGCAAGAGATCTCAATGGATTTCAAATTCTTGAGCCCTGGATATTCAGCTAAGCCTTGGGTAAATATGTTCCAAGAATCACTTCCAGTATAATATTATACAGAGTGCATCTGTCTTGACTGTATGGAAGTAGATGAAAGAAGATAGTCTACAGTAAATTTCCCTGCATTTTCTGCCCTTTTTTGGCTCTTGATTTTAAACTTTTCATATTATTTAGGATAGAGTAGGTTTTTTTCCTATAAATTGTCCGGTTGAAGTTTTACTTTCATCTGCTCTCTTCACTGGGACTTACTTAGGTGTGAGGCATTGAGATACAAATAATTAATCTAAAGGAAATTATGAAAAGGATGGTTCTTTAAAAAGTGTAAAATATTCTTTCAAGGTTAAAGAGTACCCAGACAGGTAATCTGCCAGCCTTAGGAATGAACAATGGAAAAAAACCCACAAAACCCCTGCTGATCAGAGAACTAGTCAAGACATAAAAAGGAAGTGATCCCAGATAAGAGATCCTTAGTTTCTGATTCCTCTAAGTTTTGTGTAGGATATTACTTTCTCAGAAGTTCCCTCCTGTCAGTTCTAGAGAGCAAAAGAGAAACTGCCAGACTCCAGGAGGCGTTTTAAAAAGCAAACATTTTAAAAATGCAATAGACTCTTCTCACTTATTTGAGCATGAAATCTATTAGGTTCTTAGAGCCACTGATTTCTGAAAATTAATTTGATATATTTTCAGAAAACATGGTGAACAATGCTCTGGATAAGCCTGCAGGACAGAATTTACTTCAACAGTTCTGCATGGAGTTTTCTCTTCTTATGGATGGAAGAGAAGAATCCATCTCTGAGATGGATTTTCATTGATTTTTCAGAGTGTTTTTTAAGTTTTCCATTATAAAAAAAAGTCCTTTTAAAGACACTTAGCTAATACTGTTTTTTAAAGTGATTAAAATGTTGATTATTAGAAGATGAAAGATTATAATTTGCATCATATAATAAAGTGCAGCTTTGGTTCCCAGGAAATTTTATGCAGAACCTGTTCAGTACAGGAAAATGACTGATACTTTTAATTTAAATCCACACTTATTAGTCTCATGACAGGTTTGACGGGAGTAGAATTCAGGTACATTCATCCTCTCCTAGTGCTTTTATCCCCTCTCAATGAATTGTATTCACATTTTAAAAGTAGCCATTCAAAATGGTTCTCCGTCTCCCATTCCACAGAAAAGGAATACGGTCTTTCAGGGAGTTGCCACTGGGGATTACAGTTCCATGTAGAACTGAAAATAACCTATAACGGATATTGTATTTTATTTGCATTCGAACCAGAGAGCTCGCCCTGGAAAGTTGAAAACATGGAGTTCCTCTACATTTCATTTGGTTATTTAGAATAAATCCTCTGTTTTGTCACCATAATAATGAGTGGGTTTTATTTTACAGTGGGGTTTCTGCTTTGGTTTTTTGGGGTTTTTTTCTCTCTTTATAAGATCTAGCAACCCTTTCTGTTAAAATAATGTCTAATTGGCTCTTTGTAGTTGAAATACTATAAAGAGCATGGAGAATGAATGACTTATCTGATGAAGTCTTCAAACAGATACGTAAAGGAAGAGATTAGAGATAAAATCCATGGAGTTTGCTACCACTACCTAAACTGCAGGGGAAAGCATTAAAATTCTCTTAAGCACCCAATAGCCCCCGCCAGCTAGAGATAATTAAAAATCAAGCAAGGATAAGGTAATGTTTCCTTTGCTCTGGGAGGACCTCTGTAGTTCAGTGCTAAATATTTCTCTTTATCTAGCATAATCAGGTTTCCTTGTATTTCCCAGAATTACTCTTATACTTGTTACTGTGGATTTTCACATTGTTTATTTAGTATTTTTTTCTGCTTGGCTGTAGAATATCAATTATGCTGACATTTGCTTGTCTAAGAGGTTATAGCTCTGTCTTTCTATCTTGTATGTGTTTATGGAATGCATTCATGGAATTCTCTGTCCACCTCAGAGCTTTTAATGTCTCTGTCTTTGTGTCACACTACTGGACTAGGGAAGTATTCCCCCACACTGCTTTAAACTGTGGGAACTGAATCACTGAAAGTCTGAGACATTTTCTCATTATCAGAGGAAAGGCTGTGACAGATCATCATGTGCATCCATTTTTCTCAAGTTACAAGGCATTGTTTTATCCAATGCATCCAGCAAACACAGGGATGCCACAAACTGTCTATAAAGCCTAGGAATAAAGACTGGAATCACAACTACCTAACAGTGTGGAATACTTCTGCAAGAAAAAAAGTAGTAAAACAGGCTTTGGACAGTATCTCTGTGTCTCAGCTGTCAGCTATGCCCCATACAGCCACTTGATCACTCCCTTATGCTGGGATGGGGGAGAGAATTGAAGGGGTAAAAGTGAGAAAACTCACAGGTTGCGATAAAGACAGTTTGATAGATAAAACAAAATCTGCACATGCAAGAGAAGCAAAGCAATGAATTCATTTGCTGCTTCCCACGGACAGGCAGGAGCTCAGTCATTCCCAGGAAAGCAAGGCTCCATCATGCCTAACAATTATTTGGGAAGACAAACACCATCACTCCAAACATCCCCCTCTTCCTCTCTCTTCCCCCCACTTTATATACTGAGCATGATGTCAGATGGTATGGGATATTCCCGGGGTCAGTTGGGGCCAGCTGTCCTGGCTGTGTCCCCTCCCAACTTCTTGTGCACCTCCAGCCTTCCTGCTGGTGGGATGAGGTCAGAGGCAGAAGAGGCCTTGACAGGCTGCAAGCACTGCTCAACAACAAAAACATCTATATTATGAGCAGTGTTTTCAGCACCAGCCCAAAACATAGCTCCATACCAGCTGCTCTGAAGGAAACTCTATCCCAGACAAAGCTGGTACATTCTTTCAGGAAGGGAAAAATTTGCTGATGCCTGAATGTGGCTTTGTGATAACCCTTTTGTCAGACTCGGTGGCTGTTCCAATGGCTACTGGCATCCATTGTTGTGCTCCTTCCAAGAAGAGATTCACATATTTTAATTAACAGCTTATAGCACAGTGAAATCTACATTAGAAAAGAACAGGAAACTTTGACTTTAGTCCAAATTACCTGTTCAAATCTCACAGTCCTCTGTTGTGCTGCCTCTTCTTTGCAACTGTCTACAGGCTCAGGGCTTGTCGTGGAGTACCATCACAGAACAACAGCTCTGCTGCTGCTCTTCTTTCTATTCCAGTTCTGTCTGTACTTCTGTCTATGTCTCCCTCTATTCTCTTCACCCTGATTCAGTTGCTAATCTCTGCATGTATATTTGAAATGGCATTGTACTGCATGTCACTAAAATGAAGTTTTAGCTTTTAATTAAATGAAGTCTGAGCAGCACTACTTACCAGTACTGTACTGAAACCAAGTTCTTCTTCTGGCCAACTGATTGAGATTTATGCAATCTTAGTAATTTGGGCGAAGCTGACTTTAGTCATAGTTGTCTTATATCTCTACACAGGATGACCTGACAGTACCTGGGGTCCACCCTCATATTTTTTTCAAGAGGTTTTTTTTCTAGGAAATGTGGCTGATTCTTTTTTGTGAGCTTCATTGTCACCCTGAGGTTATGCTACAAGAAAGGTGCATTGAGAATCACACAAAGCCATATGACACCATTCATTTACAAATCCCCATTTCCAATTCTGAGAGAAGGTGGAGATGCTTTTCTTCAGTTGTATTCCAAATGTGGCCTTCTTTTTTTTTCCGATCTGAGCAAGTACCTACATTAAAATAATTTGTAAATCTTGTCACAAATCTCCATTTCAGAACTTCAGAGATGTTTTTCTCTTCCCACCTGTACTTACCTTCTAAAATTTTTAATGTTTCCATTATGGTTTTCAACTCCCAAAGCTCCACAAGAAATAGGGCATGGTATTTCTTTCAAGCTTTGTCTGTTGCTGTGAGAACATTACCAATAGAGATACATTTTCTGAAAGACACTGAAAGGCAAGATAAACAATGAGTAGAGTTGTAAAATGCACTATTAAACATGTTCCAAAATTTCCAATGCTCCCTACTTCTATAATTTAGATGTCAAGGGCACTATTTATTTGCAGTTTGTTTTATGGGTTATTATGTATATTAGGCATAGACGTTAATGCTACATACATTCATGTTGGTTAGATCATAGTGAAACAGCATTTTACATGCTATGAATTCAGCAGGTAAGATTTGAATTATAAATGCCTCTAAGGACAGAATTTTGCATATCAATATAAATTTTATTTCTAAACAAGTCTAGTAAAGTAACATTTTGGTTCTACAATTAAATTGTATGATTGCCTCTATACCAGTTTGAGTCACCAATAGTGATGCTGATCAATTTGGTTCCTAGCTGTAATTTCTTAACTATTTCAAATCATCCTGTTTCTTAGATTTCTATTTATTTATTTATTATATTAAACTCTGAAGCTGTTTTCATTGATTTCATTATCAATTTTGGGTGAATGAGACATAAATAATTTTGGGTTTCATGCTGTTTTTATCAGCTAGTGGGCCACTTAAAGATTCTGTGCTGATTGTGCTCTGAAACCAATGAGTGTTTTTGCTTTCATTTATGGCTCACAAAAAAAATTAACATTTAGCTGGTGGGTTTACTGTCCAACTGGAAAAAATGCAGAACTCATTAGAAATATCTACAGAAGTTTTCAAGTTTATTAAATCACCACCTTTTGGGAGAGCATATGTTGTTCCTTGGATAAAAATTTTGTTAAAGGATAGAATTATGTACATGATGCATAAACAAGCAAAATCATTGCAGCCATGTATCCTTTGTTAAATAGTTTGAATAGGTGATAAATTTGAAAATAAAATCATGAATTTTAAATTGACATCATTTATTTTATCAGCTCACTGTTAATCAGTTTAGCTTTTCTAGTCTAGGTCTAAAGTAATCTTCAAAACATTTCTGTTGTGAGTAAAAACCAGAAAGTTATTCATAGCCTATGGCACTGAGCACTCTACATATTTAATTTTGCATCTGCCTGAAGAGCACATTCCTGTTTGAAATTCAATGTTGAAACAAGTCGGTTACTGATTTTATTTATGAGTTTTGTTTTACCTATTTACTACTTCTACTTTCTGTGAAACAAGAAGCACTCTCCTCTCTTTAGTCTTGTTGAAATACCTATGCATAGATTTGAAATCTTTTTAATGACATGAATGGTACAAAGGTTTTAGGTCCTACACCTCTTAGTTGGCTAGTTAAGCAAATTTTTTTATTTCATATTTATGCTCTGAATTCTGTAACAAAATTAGATCCTATTTCTGTCTTGAGAGACTTACCCTTGTAATAAATTTAATTACTACCAATATTAATGGGTTTTTCTGCATGTCTTAGGGTGACTGACAGTGCATTTCCCTCATAAAGATATCATTATTAAATTCACATAGGTATAGACACCGTGTGAATAAGCAGCCTTTTGTGCTATATGTGTGTTTCTAAAATATGTTGCTGTTTCTATGTGAGAAGTCTCTGACTATCGACACTGATTTTTTACCATTTGATATTTGAATTCTAGGATAACAGATTCTAAAAATGGCCACTTTTATTTATGGTCACAAAAGGTCTGAAAACGGGCACTGACCATGAAATGAGGTAAAAAAGTCTTGATCCTTATGTGCTGTGATTTGCAGTCAATTGCACTTTAAAAGATGTGCATAGTGGGAGGATTCCTGCACAAACCACATCACCAAGAGTCTGTAGAAACTAAAAAGGTCTGGTTAAGTCAGGGAAGTGTTGTGTCTGTTCATGCATGACAATGACTGGAAATTTTAAATGCAGTGTTGCCTTTCCCATAAGACTAGTCTTCATTCCACTGGTAGGAGAGATGATGAGACTCAGGTTTATCCCTTTCTGTCATCTGGAAAACAGAACTTCCAAGTAAGTTCTGGCATTGAAAATCATGAGGACTGAAACACATTGAAATATGTGAGGATTTTTTTATTTTTTATTGCCTTAAGGGAGTGTGTATCACCAGAGTTATCTTGAGAGTAGAATTTTCTTGTCTTGAAATCAAACAAATAGAATATGAACTTAATCACACTGTATTACTCCTGGCTTTGTTTCTCTATAGAAAACCTTCATTTAGTAGGCACAAAACGTAATGAACGTTCTCTCCTCACCTTTCAATAACTTAGGTCCCTGTATTTGATCTTGTGCTCCTTAATGTAGGCAATAATGAGGTACTCTGCCATCTCTGGTCTTCTGGGCTTTGCTGTGCTGCAAATTCTCCGCTCAGTTCCCATTCTCAAAATGGAGTCTACACACTTCTGCTACCTATTCACCTATGCTGTAGTTAACCTATCCATAAAAATTATCCCTTCGAGGTTCAGTTCTGTGAACTATTTATGTCTTCAGTTTTTCCATTTCTTTTAATCCTCTTATCAGTCTTCATGTCTCTGTTGGACTTTCGTACTGGATATACCAAGCAAAACAAGTTCCTGTGATAAAATACAGTAGTTTTTCATCATTTTTCAGCATCTGTTGTATTTCGGAAATTGATATCTTCGTTCCTATCTCTACAAACAAAATGGAATAGCAAATTTGTTTGTTTGTTTGCTTGACTGCCTCCTTGGCATAATTACTACTTCCTAAGGCTGGGTTATTCCCTGCTGATTTCCTCCGAGTCCTGTTAAAATAGGGTGGTGTACATGTTGAACTTAACTGACTTCAGTTCCACATCTGAATTTTGACTTATGCCTATATGTTCCAGACGAACTGTTAGACTCCTTAAGTTTTACGTTTCTTTATTCCTCAGGTCATTAAAACTATGCTGATGAGATGAGCTGCAAGGTATTATGTTATGATCAGAAATCTGGAGTGTTCCAGTCACATACTCCCAGGGAGTTTGGGGTACATTAGAGAACAGTAGGTTGGACAGACAGTATTTATTAATTAATTGCCTAATAGTACATAAGTATTTTGCCATTATTTGAATGGCGAAATATTTCAGTATGTTTCTTTGCTTTCAAAACACTAACTCAGATATCCCATATCAGCTTTGACATCTAGAAACTTTACAGGTTTAGCCTGACAAATTTTGCAATTTGCTTTTACTACCAGTAGTGTACATTTTCACAGAAACTGGCATTTATTGATATTAATGATTAGGATTTGCTTTCATCAGTCTCTCTATGAAATCTGAATGGAGATAGGAATGCTTCAAGCTGCATTTGTTTGCTAATTGAACCATGAGTTTACCTCATGACAGAAGCAAAGTAGCTCACATTCACTAGCATTTTTCATTTGGTTTTGTTATTGCTAGAAGCCTAATTTTATCACAATTTAAATTAGACATGGTAACATACTTGTTTTGACAAAGCATTACTTTCTACCAAGATAATTCAAATCCAGCTATGTGGGGAGGCTAGTAGGTGAAAGTAGAATTACTCAGTGCAATAATTCCTCTTCAGCTGAGATATGAGGAAGAAAGATCTAAGGCTCTATAGGCTCTGAATCGCTCCTACATGTCCTGGGCTGGTGCTGTATTATAAGGCCAGTTTCTTGATGACTTCTGTTTATTTATCTTTTTACGTGTTTTGGGTTTAGTTTGTTGGGTTGTTTTTTTCTTCAATATGCCTTGAAAACAAACCCCAAACGTGAAATCTCATTTTGCCTAGTAGGAAAGGGATTTTTTGGGGGGCACCCTTGGTGTTAAGTATCCTGTGGGGGATTGTTTTCCAGTTTGAGTTTGGATTTTTTGAGTGAGGTTTTAAACTAGGTAGCTGTAACATTTGTTGCTTTCTATTTCATTTAAATCTATCAAAGTGGTCACAGTCAGATCCTGCCGTTAGTTGAATGGGAGGACAGTTTCCATTTCTTTACAGCGTAACCTTTATCCTGAGGGAGTACAAAAATCAGAGAAATGTTAGCCCTCTCCCTGTAGGGCTTGACTCTCAATGAATAATCTATCTGTCTCTCCATCATTTTTATGTAATCTATTTGAAGCTCTGTGGTGAGTGCTGAATGTCAATGACAACTGTGTTAAGACAGCCAGGATTATTCATTAATATGCTTGTGCATAGTTTGCTATTTCATTTCACTGATATTTGGAACTATTTCTACTCACTTATTAGGAAACATTTACACTTACCAATTTTTTGGAGAACTTATATATGGAAATTAACCACTTAGTAGAATATATTTATTTATATTCTTCAAAGATCTGCTGCCCATTAGGACTAGTTAGCTGATCAGTGTAGCATAGACAGGAAATCATATTACTTGTTTTTGATCTTTTATACCAAAAATAAAAACCCTTTTCAAATTATTCAAAGTAGTTGAGGTTTGCACCAACTCTTGTGAAAAATAGGTTACTCCCATAGTTTTAAGGACAGGATTATGGCAGGATGGGTAAAGATCTTGGTAAGATCTGGATAAGAGACTTGCCAAGAAGGCCAATGACATCCCGGCTTGTATCAAGAGCAGTGTGGCCAGCAGGACCAGGGAAGTCATTGATTCTCTGTACTCAGTACTGGTGAGGCCACACCTCAAGTTTTGTGTCCAGTTTTGGGCCCCTCACTACAAGAAAGACATTGAGGTGCTGAAGTGTGTCCAGAGAAGGGCAACAAAGCTGGTGAAGGGTCTGGAGCATCAGTCTTATGAGGAGTAGCTGGAGAAAAGGAAGCTCAGAGGTGACCTTATTGCTCCCTACAACTCATTGAAAGGAGGTTGTAGCAAGGTGGGGGTCGATCTTTTCTTTGAGGCAATTAGTGACACGACAAGAGGACATGGCCTCAAGCTGCACCAGGGGAGGTTCAGGCTGGATGTCAGGAGGAATTTCTTCGCTGAAGGGGTTGTTAAACATTGGAATAGACTGTCCAGGGAGGTCGTGGAGTCACTGTCCCTGGAGGCATTCAAGAAACAACTGGAAGTGGTATTTAGTACCATGGTCTAGTTGACAAGATGGTGGTCAGTCAAAGGTTATACTCAATGATATTGGAGGTTTTTCCAACCTAAATGATTCTGTGCACCTGTGATAAGAGAGCCATGCTGAGTTCTGTCTTAAGATGTGTTCCTTTGAAGCTAGACTGCACTGGTTTCAGTTATACTTCTAATTACCAAAACCAAGAAAACCACTTGACAAGGGGACATTTAGAAAACCAAGGCATATAATGAGTATGCTGTGCTGAAGTGAAAACTGATTCTCACCTGTCTATGGCTTCCCTGCTGTAAAGCTTCTGTGAGAAGTAGCATGGTAAGAGAATGAAGAATGACATCATTACAGTTTAACTATTTGAAGTATTCCTGAGCTATAGATGAAATATTTATATCTACCAGAAGGAGAAATGCTATTAATCCATTCCTGATGAAAGGCTTTTAGTCAATAGTTCTGTGTATTCTGTGGTTGTCACCAGTGAAAATGGAAAGCTTTTAATATACATAACAGATAACAGTTGTAATTGAAATTCTATTTCTTTCCTTTCATTAATCCAGGGAATAAACAACATCTTAAACAATAAATAGCTGCAGTTTGGCTAGCTGCTTATTTTAAAATGCTTCTCCAATTTTTTTTCTCTATTTATGTAATTCTATATGTCCTTCCAGAATAAACACTTACCCAAAAATTTGCCTCTGCTTTTACCAAATGAGGAGAGTTTTGCTGTAATTAAATAATATGGGACTTCAATTTGATTCTAGTAAACATTGCAGCCCATAAAATGCCAGGCATAACTTGAATATTAATTTCTACTTTTTTCTTTAACAGTCTAAGGGCCCTTTTGGAAGAATAAAATGGGTACAGAATATCACTATTTTACTAGTTTCCACAGTCTTAACAAGTATCACAATTATTATGACAAGCTACTAAGAATGTTAACGATAAAAAAAGTTGATGTTGATCTAATTAGGTTTTAGTTTCACTTATTTATTAATGTAGTTGAACTACCCGTTCTTTCATTTTCTATGAATAGACAGTTCTGTGGAGTCATGAGATGCTTGCTGAAGTGAACAAAGATATTCAGACAACTTACTAATCAATCCTACATACACCTACATGCACATATTAACTTTTTGTTTATCAGCAAAACACTGAACTTAGCAGGACTACTTAGGAATAAAGATAAGCATGACCACATTTGGGGAACTGTGGTTATAAATTCTGATGCACAATATGATTGACTGAAAAGAGACTTTCTGCTGGAATTTAATATAGAACTAACACAGAACAGAAACAACAACTTCTCTTTTTAAATTAAATCAAATTTAAATGCAAATCTACAATGTGAAAGGAATTTTTGCCTGCTGAGCTTTCTAACCGTCATAAACAGAATGATGACTTTGCATTTCAGATCTATAGAGGATGTGCACTTGCACAAGGAATTTTGAAGATAGTTTACCAAACCAATATATCTGGCCAACCTTTCAAAAACACTTTTGATAATATTTATGCAAGATATCAAAGAATTTGCATTGCTCTCTATGTCTTCCCTTCCTGGGAGTATTCTCATAAATGACCTTAAGAAGCATGAAACTTCAAGGCTGAGAGACAAAACAATCCCATGATTATAATCCTGTACATTTGAATATTAGCTGAAATTGAAAGCAAATCCTACATTCATGTGGCATATTCTTACTTCGCTGTATTGATTCTTCACATAAGTAAAGCAGCTGTGCTTTCATGTGAGTTCTGAAACAGCCTGAACAACAGAAACAGGTACTATCTTCACCAAAACTAAACAGAGGATCAAAGTATCACTGTTAAGTTTGGTATCTAGTAGCCAATGCATCAAGAAATTGTCTTGTATGATGTTGTTGTCAAACTTTGAGTATGTACAATATATTTACAAAAATACCTTTTGATTAATTGTGAAGTAAAAAGGTCCAGCTTACAAAATTTTTTTCTATGCATTTGCAATTTTGAAAAGGCATTTCTGAGCATTATCACCTACTTATGCAAGTAATAAATTATATGTTCTATGGAAAATTGCAGACTAATTTCACACCTTTTAGTTTAACTAAGCTTTCTTGTCAGAATGCTGGGATTTGAATTATCACACAGTAAAATGCATGGTCTGTAAACCTGCTCCTGTTAATATCATTATTAATCACTTTTGTTGCAGTAAATTCTAAAAGCTAACTGAGAAGGTGCTCTGTGGCTGCTAAACAGTGTACAAATACAGCAATGGTGGGATAAGATAGCAACTTGGAGAAGGAAGATGAAAATGAGAGAACATAACAATCACAGAGACAAAGGCAAGAGCAAACCCGAATGAGGAGGCACTTGTGTTTTATAGCAGTCTTATACCAGGCTGCCATTTTGCAAGGGATCCCCCATTTAGCTCAAACACCTAATGGCCATGCACTAGGTGAGACAGGACTTTTGTTATGGTTTCCTGTGACTGTCAAACTCTCTGAAGACTCTGGAAGTGGGAGCATCGCCCCATGCACACTCTCAGCATGCTGAAAGACGCTGCTGGAACAGAAGAGAAAAGCATTGACATGCAGAGGCTCAGCACAGGGGATTCTAGTCATAACTGCAGAAAGGTCTCAGTCTGATGTTCACTGTCTGGCTTCTTTCTGTGATTGTAAAGGCAGGAGAGTCCCTCTGAAGTTTTACCTCATTTGCCTGGGGAACAGAGAGGGATCACTGTGACTCTGTCCGATGTCTGCTGTTTGAAGCCTGCTGGGGTACAATTATTATGGAAGAGTTTATTGATTATCTTAAAAGTAAGAGCTTGCAGATAAGCATCTTTACAGCTTTGTCTCCTTTTCTAACAAGATGACATGTTAGATGCCATACACGTTATTAAATGTCTAGCCTGTATCAGATACAGGATGTCACAAAGAGATGACACAGTTATCACACGCCAGCAGACATGAGGATTTAAAATCCTTGTCTGGATTATAGCCTTGGTGTAAATACATGGGAAGCTATTGCTTTCGGTGGAACTTAACTGAATGTACTAGCTAAGAATTTGCTGTTAAAGCTAAAAGTAGTACTGATAAATGTTTTTTTTTCCCCCGTGGTAAATGAAAAGAAATAACAACAACAACACCAAATTAGCAGCATAACTGTGGGAGTACTTGAATTAGAGCCTGAAAATAACCAGTATCTATTTTGTCAACACCTTCCTCCCTTTCAAAAATCTCATGATATTGCAGGTGCAGAATTTAGTTCAGGACTTGCTTTTTATTTTTGTTACATGAATTTAATTATCATGGAAAGAGGCGACTTGAGAGCATTAAGAATTAAGTCATGTTTTTTTTTTATCCTCTGAACAGCCACGAGCATACTGTAATTGACATCTGTGTTAGCATCTGCATTATAACCTGACAGGTAGCTCATCCTAGGCCAATAGGTGAAAGAGTGGATTAGTTCCAATAGTAATGTATGTAAATTTTCCATGACAGAATATTTCAAACTCTGGCCTGTCTGCCATATATAGTCTAATCAAAATAGGTATTTTTACAGCACTCAATACTGTATTTTCTAAGTGCTTCACAAATATTTGACATTATCAGCATTTTAAAACTGAGAAAATTAGGTCATATTTCTAAAAAAAAATATATAGATATAAGCATAACATCTTTCTTCCAGCATAATCTTCTGCTTTAGGAAGTTTTTTAGTATATATTTTTTCTTTGTTTTTATTTTTTCTTTTCTTTTCTGTTTGCTTCTTCTTACTCTTATGCTTTTATGGAGGAGGTTTCATAATGTCATTGCAAACACTGGTAAGGGAATTAAGTTTTCATATGTACTGTCTGTTAGACAGCCACTGAATTTAATAAAAGCAAAACCCAAAGTTCATTCTTCAAGAGTTTAACATTTAACATTGCATTTTGTTCAGCCAGCTCTCTCATGCTTAGTGAATACTTAAGTTCCAATGATTCCAATGGACTTTGCTTGAAGTTAATAATTTATATTTACATATATTTTCAAATGAGGACTAAATTAATCATGCTACTTTAAAGCATTAGATAACAAAAAAGTATAGATCTTTGCCCATGCAATAGATATTGCCTGATGATGACAGCAGAGTTTCTTCATTTATTGCTGTTAGCTGAAGCTGATTGATCTGTCGCAGAAGAGAAATGGTTAAGAAATCTTTGATTTGTCCTCTTTAAATCTTCATAGGTTTGGACTTACATTTAAGATCCAGTGTGAAATCCCTGAGTGTGCTGTGCAAATGCTTTCAGTGGCAGCTTAATATTTTTCCACTTTACTTATCACATAGAAAAAATGTACTGTTAAATTTTGCACTGTGTGGAGCTTGCTAAAGGGGAAACACAAATGGACATGCAGGAGTGACGTATGGCATGCACACAGAGAGAGTGTAAACATTAGTAAACAGGTCCCACAGCAACTCCAGTATGGGTCGTTAAGAAATGAGAACTTTGCAGAGAAGTCATGCTAAATTGCAGCATAGAGTCTCTGAGTTTTAGCTCTCAAAACCAGTGAGCCGTGAGTCAGGTTTAATCATTAACACATTTGGGTGGCAAAAGGGAAAATACGGGGCAACACGAAATTAAACAAAACCAGTGAATGCTTGTGTGGGTGGTGAGAAACAGCGAGGGTTATGTTATGAAGGTAGAAACTGTCGTCATAGATACAAAGAGAGCAGGTTGTGGAGCTAGTTAAAATGTCCATGGAAAGTTAGCCAATATGTGACAGTATTGCTAAAAGTGAAAGGAAAAAGGATAAGTGCTGGGAGAAAAAACAAACAAACAAACCAAAATGGTGGACTTCACAGTCTACATCTATGTAGTTTTGCTTTCAAGGGTAAATATAGCAGTTATTGCATCCTCTGATTTCCATGAATTTGTGAAGTCATGATTTTGCTTACAGCTGTACACTCTAGGAACAGAACATACGGCTCAGGACCTGAACAAGTGTTGCAGTTGAAATAAGTGCAAACATGTCACTACTGTTCAAAAATTCTTTCAGATCAATAACCTTTGCTGTCTTTAGAAAAGGGTTGAAAACTTTCTGCCAGGAATCATGATAACATGATGCTGAGGTTGTTGTTTGGTGGCTTGCTTTTTTTTCTTTTTAAATTCATGGAGTCTCTTCAGAAATATGGCAACATTTTTTTTTTTTTTTCTGATTCTTGTGCTTGAAAATGAGTCAATAAAGCCATCAAAGATTCTCACATACTTTGTCGCAAAGAAACAGAAGTTTAAAGATAAAACTGTAGGCTTTGTGGGGAGGCGGTTGTTGGGGTTTTTTGGTAAGGAAATTACAAGAAGAAAATAAGAAGACATTGTTATGGGAATAAAGTAGAATAAAAAGGAAAATAAGTAGTTACTAAGCCAAGAAAAACATCGAAGACTGCCTACCTGATCTTTCTTAGGATAGCAACACAAAGCAGGAAATCTCACACTACTGGGAAATCTCTAAATATGCCAGAAGCAACTGACAAGTGTAAAACTATTCTTGGAGTACAACAAAGCTACAAACAAACTAAAAAATATTTGAACAGCATGTCTGACAACAGAATAAAAAAATTAAAGACAAGTTGTAAAGTCAGTGCTGGGAAGAAATGGTGTTAGACTGATATTTGAATTTTACTGTCTGCACAGGTGATGTTTGGAGTACTTGCTGTTTATATTTGCACAATTTTCATCATATCATTCAAAATGAAACTGAACTAAACCAAAACTAACCTTATAAATAACAATGGACTAGGTGTTTTGATGTATATATTTTTTTTTAAATCACATTAACTTGAAAGGAGAGTAGCATCATAATGAAGCAGCATTTATATTTAGGATTTAACAGCAGTATCTAAATATAGTTAGAGATATTTTCTGAAATATATGGGATGGATATCATCACTATTTCCAAATCAAGACTAGTTTTCATAAAACTGTTCTTTAATAAATGTTTGTCTATGGAAATGCCAAAACCCTTGTGATAAATATTTCAAAGTACAGCCATGTTGGTACTAGTCTTGATGTCTTCCAGCTGTGAAATTAAATGAACCCAAGCCTTGTCTTCTGCTTAGAATTAATATAAAATGAGAAAATTAGCCATAATTCTATACTTTACCTATCAGGTTTAGCATCTATTTCTTAATTGTTTTCTGAGATGGAGAAAACAAAGGTAGCAAACTAATCATATAAAAATTTTTGAATTTGCTGACAATACATTGTCCCTTTCCATGGAATTCCTGTAATTTCGTTATTGCTACATTTAATCCACAACGTTGGGTGTCAAAAACATATGGAAAGGAGCTTACCACACCAAACAGATATTCTCACTTGATCTGTCATATCAGTGATTTATACATGCTGGCTACGGATCATTTTGAGGAAGAATTCTTAACACTGCAATTCATGCCAGAATCAAGAATTTAGGGGACTGACATGTTTCCTTAAGACAAAGATTCAGGACTTTCCTCTGTTTAGACAGATGTTCCCATATCTTTCCTTCATCAATAAAAATATTGCACTGGAGGCTTTTTAAGGCCTAATTTCTGCAGGTTTATTTATACAGCAGTCTTTTATTTTTCACAACAAAATAAGGTATTAAGACAGAAATCCCTGCTGAATCAAAACAATTCTACAGACCAGTACTCTCTTCACTGAAAGTTAGGGATCACATCTGCAATCTGCACTTGACACCTTCTCTAAGACTTGCCATCTATTAGTTTGAATGTTCTGCAAGTATATCCCATGGGATAACTAGAAAAAGATCCACTTCATTGCATCCTAATACATGTTCAGCAGGCAAAAGCTTCAACATGCTTAGGGCAGCACTGAGGAAAATGGGGAATGTGAGTTAGAATTTAAGGCTACACAGAAGCTTCTTACGGTTCTTCATCTGCTTTCTGCAGCATTTTGTTCAAAAATGAGTGCCATGGGAATGTCACCACGGCAGTAAGTTCTCACTTAAACTGCAAGTAGACAAGGTGGCCACAAAATCAATTCAGCCAAAGACACTGCAAGTGTGAGAGCTGGGCAGAGTACCAGGGTGCACTAACTAACCTTTTCTCCCCATCCACACACCTCCAGGCAAATGTGATCTGAGGCTGGGCGAGACAAGAAAGTGTTTATTAATGGGAAAGGATGGAGATTTCTAAGTATTTTCCTCTTTCTAGGTCTGCATCTGCTAAAAAACCCAGTTAACACAATGAGCATTTACATAAGTCCCCAGATGAATTTGTTTTTATACTGCTCAGCCAAGACTTTCTGATTCCTTTGGACCAGTTCTGTCTGGTAGGGGAGATTTTTCTAATTTTTTAACTAGATGTATGCTACAAGTCTATGGTTGTTCTAGATTTTCATCATTTCATTTTAATGCCAAACTGCTTTGCAGTTGATCCCACTGCATTTCTATCGGAATGGTGGTCCTGCAGCTGAGATTGCAAACATAAGCTAATTGTTCTTTTATCTTTCTTGCCATTTCATTAATGTTCTGGGACAGAATTAAACTGCCATAGAAGTTTTCTTAATCCTTCAGGTCTAATTTCTTGCTGATCACTACTGAACTGATAATGGTACTCTGACTTTGTCTTTTTTTCTTGCTTTTTACCCTTTGGAGTTTTGTAGTTTTATACTTACCTTTCTGGCTTTTGTTCCCTAGTGCTTACATGAGACACAGATCCTTTCTACATTTTAGAATTATCTTTTTCTTCTGACAATAAAATTACACTTTTTTATGCTTTCATTTTTTAAAGACGTGACCATACTCTCCAATAACCTCTTGTGGCTTATATATTTGAACATTATCTTATTTACTTAACCTTTCACTTGCTTCTTTCTGTTTTGAGACTTTATATCTCTTGGTATTAATACTTCTATCTTCCTTACCCTCTTTGCTTTGGAAATTCTCCTGTTTGTTCTCTGTGTTACTAATACTGTGGGATACATTTAAAGTAGAAATGAGGGCAAAGGAATATTTAACAATGAGGAGAGGTGAGCAGAAAAGAGCAGCAAGATTTGGGCAACTTATTGAAATTTCTTGTAGAAAAAGGAGAGCAGATCTTTTCTGTGGGACTGTTTCTCTTTAAGTATCATCAAAGAATGGGGACATATATGCTGAAAAGTCCCAGCAGGGCATTTGCTCAACATGTGAAGTTCTAAACAAGGATGGAGAAAAAGAAATTACTGGATCTATTTAGTGATTTCCGGAGTGATAGTCAGGTTTGGCAATAAGTGTTTATATGTAAAGTTGTCCAGCATTTTCCATTACAGAACCTTGATATTTAACCACTTTTATGAAAAGACTACTTTTAAACCCTTCAAGCTAAAGTTTTTCCCAAATCTATTTATTATTTTGCAGTTAAAATGACTCAGTTTTCTGATCATCTAGATCAATGGAACAAAAAACAAATTAAAAAAAAAAAGAAGTTTTTTGGGTTTTGACAGCCATTACACAAATATGTTCTAACAATCCTTTTTTGCAAAGTCAATGTGACATTTGACATAGAAAGAAAGAGGGAAGAGATGCCACAGGGCATCATTTCAGGCTATCATTTGTCCCCACTGCAAATTCATCTAGCTTTGTTAGAATGGGCAGTGATTTCAAATCAGGGGATGGCAACAAACTCTAGGCAAGAGAGCCAGAATGCAGCCAGCCACCCTGCAACTGAGCCACAGTGCTGAGGGAGCAGGCTCTGCTCCTGCTGAACAAAGGCATGAACCCTCGGGGCTGCTCAGGCCCTTACTCAGCCCGTGTCTCTCCTGGCTCAGGCAACTGGCACCCTTGTGGAGAGGAGAACAAAGTAGACCATCTTTCTTCACGCTAGTGGTGAGGGAGAGAGGAAGGAAGCCATCATTCAGTGTGGGGAAAGAGGGGAGGGAGAGCACAGAAGCCTCTAGCCCATATAATTGTGAGTGGTGTGGCGTTGCCTTGTCTTTTGTTGCCTTGATTGGCACAGTTTTGGTTTGAGAGGCTGAGGGACTCTGATGGCTCACATGTTGATCAACATCTCTGTGTAATAATGCTTTTTGCTTTCTTTTTGTTTCCAATATGTCCTTTAAACAATATAGAAGTATTTATACCTACGTATTAACAGCACATTCATCTGGGAGCTATTATCAGCTCATGTGGAAGACAGTGCTCATCACACGTTATTAACTGTGGCTGCTCGACTGCGTAACACCCACTATCCACAGTACAAGTGCAGTTGTGAAAATGCTTACACACACACTTTTACATGCACTGGAACAAGAGTCTATTAAAGCTGCAAATGGGCCATCTGAGAGTGAGAAACTTCCAGAACTGAGGCTGCCTCTCTGACCTTTATTTAGCCACCTGTGTTTTTGAATTGTGCTACAGTCTTTAATTGTGCGATCAAAGTGAGCATCTCCTTGTTAGTGCACAACATGGTTTTCTGGCACTGGCAATGAATAATGTGGTTGCCCTTCAGCACCCTAGACTCATTTGTGACAGAAATTTCTCGTCTCTAACATGGGACTAATAACTATTATCCTGCCCAGACAGAGCTTTAGGAAGGTAATCCATGCTTAAGATGCACTCAGGAGATACAGTAAGTCAGCTACCCTAAGAAAATCCAACAAACAGGTGAATTTAGATGATATTCGGTAAATAAAGCACAAGGGTGGACTGGGTGATGAAGGTAAAAAGAAATGTTGAACAGCAATATCCAGTGAATCTCTGCTGTGGTACATGAAAAAAAATAGGATGTTGATGTAAATTATCAAGGGTAACTTTCATTATTTTCTAAATTTTCCAGTACTTTACTTAAACTTGTCTTTGGATGCTTGGAAACATCAGGAAACATCTTTCTTTTTTTTTTTCTGGTTTGGTTTTTTGGGGTTTTTTTTCCCTTTTTCTTTTTTTATCTTTGCATGGAATACATTTTTGTGCTTGGACAGGAATGCACTTTTAAATATTCAAGCAATCAGGCCAGCAGCATATTCTAATTTAATTCAAGCATGAAATATAAGCCTGAACTTTAGCTTGCATAGATACAAGATTTTTCAATGGTCACAAAATTATCTTGTAGATTTTGAGGCAGCAGCAATTAAAAAATGACATTATTTCCCTACTGGGTGTTTCAGAACTTATTTCCACGTACCCAGAGGAACAAGCACTCTTTCTGGCACTTTGAAATGAAATTGGAGAGCAGGAGAAACCCGTTCAATTTTCATTATACCTTCCAGAATTTGGAATAATTCAGTCTGGTCTCTTAAAAAACCTGATGCTTTTCCAAGCACATTTATCAGTTTGTCATGCTGTTGTCTCCTGTCATAAAACTGTCATCACAGACTCTCTGATGTGGCAGTGCTGGGGGCACTGGCGAAGCTTCTTGGCTCAGCTGTGCTCAGATTTTGCATGGCAAGTTGGGCTGCTCCAGTGAAAGTCACATGGCTCCTCTGCCACAGTGCGGAAGCTACCGTGCCTTTCACTGCTAATGTCATCGAATGCCATCTTGACATCTGGATATATTCCCACCCCATTTGAAGTATCAGCTGTTTATTCCCGCACTGTTGACCTTTCTTAATTCTTATAGTTTTTTGAGCTATCATCCTTTCAACAACCTGCTATTTTTATTTTTTCTGAAAAGTGCTGGGAAAGGATCTGTGTAGCACTGAGTGTTTATCAAAGTAGTGTGTATGCTTTTCCATCTGAGTTGTGCATAGGTCATAATGCCAAGAAAGATCTGTGAGAATCAAAGCATTGGAAGAAAAGCTGGGTTGGGAAAAAACCCTGAAAATCATTTTACCAAACATCCCTCTAAAAGTGAAGCAAAGTTCTGTAATCTGATATTTCAAGGCAGCTTTTGGACCCATAGTCACATCGTTGGTTTTCTTGACTATATTTGCAGTATCTCCTAATGTTCTTAGATCAGACATTATCCTGCAATTGATTGTATTTATGATACATGACAAGTTCATACGCATCTTGTACACTGAAAGTCAGTTTAATTCCCTCACTGTGTATTTCTCAAGAATTTTTTTAAAGATTCATTTAATTTAAAGCCTAAATAATCTCCTTAAATTCCAGTTTGCTGAGTTAGGATTGTTATAAAAAGAATATGAGATCTAGCCTTAGCTTGAAATAATATCTACTCTGAACAATGGTCCTGAAAACGAAACCAACAAATGATGTTTAAATTTATGTCAGAATTGTGTGCCAGCTCTTTAGGGCAAACTGGGGTTATTTAGACTATCTCAGCTCTATGTTTTCATATCATAATTTTTTTACTTTCCTCTCGATATAATCCAATTCCTGCATTTGCAAAGCTTTCCTGGTTTCAAATTTTGTAAAGTGGCTTGATTATGTATTTTTGCTTTTTTTTCCCTTTGAATTAGTGGCATATGGTGCACAGTACTTAAACTGTACTCCTAACCTGCCCTACTCTCATTTTATCTCATAGTGGCTTTGTTCGTCAATGTCTTATCTGCCTTCTTTCTGTTTCACTCTCAGTACCATATTTTCCTTTGTGAAAGTGATGCAAAAATGGTGATGGCAAGACCTATGTTCAGTGAGTGGAAAAAAAAAAAAAGGCACAAAGACATAGTCTATTAGTATCTCAGCTGTAACGTTTCTTCCTACAAAAGAAATGGCACTTTTGTGGCTATACAGGCTACCCATGTAAAACCTTTTTTTGGCACCTCTGTGTACTGAAACCGTCCAACTAGCTGATAAGCAGGCACCATGCCATCGAAGCAGATGGGCATAGCTGTAGAGAGCCAAAAGACAATGTATGTGCATCAAGTGTGGATGTTGGCGGCAGGCTTCCCAGTCAGTGATGTCTTAACGATTAAATGTCTCAAGTTTTTTGCATCTGTAGTTACAGAGATGCCAGCCTTACTGCTGAATGGTGTTTGAAATTTTCTCCAGGTTTGTTTATAAATTATAGGGAATTTTTTGTGAATGCTTGACCTAGAAGAGGCTTGGAAAAAGAAGGTTAGCAGTAAAGGAAATATTAGCAATAACTTTTCCCAGTCCTAAACAGGTGCATGTTTTCACCCAAAACTAAGCAAACAAAAGTTCCATAGAGTGAAAGCATTTTTTAGGTTATTTGAGATATGAAGAGGAGTGAAGCAACGGGTACTTTAAGAGAAAGAAAATCAAGTACAATCAGACATATACATTTACCATAATATAACCAAAAAAAGAAGGATTTGGAGGTGACGCCATGAAAGAAAGACCCTCAAAGGCATGAATAAAAAACATTATGCTGTTCTTTGATCGTATCACATTTAGGGAAATAGAATTTGACCAGTCTATGTATATGAAGAAGGCTGGACCACAACATTATCTGATTTCATCTCTAGTTTCTTCTCAGAACTGCAAAAATCTAAGGCATGGAATATTTTTAGCTAATGATTTTTGATGCAAGTTGAAAGAGAAGGGAAAGGCAAATTTCCCTAATATTGTCTAAGAGAAGGACTTTCTTTGTTTTTTGAGTAATACAGAGCAAACTTGTACATGGAGTCAGGTATAAACATCCTTGGGGAAGGCCCTAATTCATCCAATAAGCAAACAAAGTGTAATATGTTTTCACGATTTGAGAAAAATTAGAGATTGATTAACTGATTGATTGATTGATAAAGAAAACGCTTTTAATACAGTATTTCCTTTGATTATATGTAGTCTGGTTTCAGCACAAATTTTTTTTTTTTTGTGACAAACACAGTCTTAAATCTCCCTGATGAAATTAGAAAATTAAGTCCATTTTGCATTTTATCTTCTTTTTGAAAATGATGTTTGTGTATCTACATTTATTGTTACAGCTTCAGGTTTCTCTTTTATTTAATTCAATACTTTCAGAACTGAAAAAGACTGAAAAAAAAGCCATGTATTAAAACATACTGATCATGCCAAATCAGTCAGTCTTGCCCGTCAGACTTACAAGAATGGAATAAGGGAATTGGAAGAGTATTCTTCTTCTCTCCCTTCACTGTGGCTCATTAGACTCAGAGTCAGTCCCACAGAAGTGGGCGTAGTGACTCTCTCACAGGTATGCACCCCCTACAAAATCCATCTAACCCTGTACTCCCCACACACTTCCATGAGGCTTGATTCTGTGCCTCTGGAATTTGGCTCCATCCCCTCCAGCTAGCTACCTTAGGTTCCTGAACAAAATTCAGTCTGGCTCCATAGTATGGCTGGCTCTAAGCACTCTGCAGATCCAATTTGTGTGCGTTATCTCCACAGAATGGGAAATGACCTTTGCCATTCACTGGTACTTTCAAAGCAGCTACTAACCTCCCAAAACAGAGCTGCCAGCCAGTGACTCTGAAGGTCTGTGTGCTCCATTCTGCAACTCGGAAACACAAACTCTCCTAGTATCTTGGTCACGTCCCAGTTTTTTTCCAACATTTTGGAGTGGTCTTAGGAATTTTTTTAAAATTGTGCTATAAAAAACAGTTTGGAAGGAGGCAAGAAAGAATTTGATGGTCCTCATTTATTTTTCCTATGGCAAATGCATCTTTAGTTAAAATTGTATCTCCGGTGGAATTTGAGCATTAAAGACCACACTTGAAGCTCTGTGGACTCAACCACTGGGCTCATCATGACTTTGACTGTTATGACATTAAGCCAAAGAAAACTGGAGGAAGAAAACAATACCTGGGAAGCTGAATACAAACATTTCAATTTATCAAAAAGATCTTGTTGTAAATAACTTAGTTTTAGCAAGAATTTTAGTATATTCTCTGAGGGAGATGGATTCCCTTTATAAATAGTTGTAGTTGGCACTCAAGTACTGAGGCATCAATAAAAGAATCTAAATAAATGTCAGTAGACTTCTGTTCCTAGCAACAGTAGCTATTGATTTTAATTTTTGCACTCTGTTAAAAATGAACATTGAAAGAATTCTGATTGTCCTGATTTGTATTTTTAATAGAGAATTCAAATGGGAACAGCTGCTAAACTTTCCATTAGAATAAACTGTTCAATGACTGAATTATAATCAAGATTTTTCTTTTTGGGTGTTTCTGAAAAACCCAGAGACACCAAGGAAACAGTCAATACATGTCTAGCTCCATCAATTGCTAATGTCTGAAGCAAATTACAGCTTCCCACTTTTCCAGTGAGAAGCCCTTCTCATTACATTACACTGAGGATATGTTCCTTATGTTTATTAGCTGACAAGAGCACCTTTCCTTCCTCACTGTACATTGTCCAGTTCAAATTGGAGGAAGCAACAGTATTCCTACTGAGGGCTGGCCACTCAGTAGAACAGACAGATTCCACCTAGGACTGCCACCTATCACTTTCGTGCTACATTTGTGGACTTTTTTTTTTTTTTTTTTGCAATGTCATAATTCCATAGTAATAGTCACTCTTAGGTGAAGCCTGGGAGAAATGAGTTTACAGTATCTGATGATCTTGTTCATGTTTCCTTTTCACTGGTAATTAATTGGTAAAATGTTCCGGAGAGCCGCAAGTTACAGTGGAATTTTACCACAACAATTCCTGCAATTTTCTCCTAAGATTTGTTGTTAAAAAAAATATCTATAGGAGGCAGTCTGGATTCCTGTGAATACAATTTCTGCACAGATAACTGTATTAACTCTGAGGAAATCCAGGGTTTGAAATACTTGGTATTTTTGGACTGTTCTAGAATGCAGGGTTTGAAAAAATGCTTGCAAAATATTTCTAGCCCTGAAATTGAAGAACCAAATGACCTCTAAAATCACATTATTTTGATTCCTATTTTTTTTTTATATATGCCAACATTAATATGAATTTAAAGCTGATTAGAACTGGTCAAAAAATAATGTCATTTCAAAGCCGTCACTTCAAAGCCATTATTTCAAGTTTTTATATCTTGAACAGCATTCATTTCTACTGCTAGTAGCTCTTGAGGTAGATCCTGGTAGATTAATGTTGGAATTGAAGCAGAAAGGTTACAAAAGGTTCAAAAACAGCACTGTTTTAAGGTTGACTATTGTGTAACTAGCTCAAGTTGTACCTTGAAATATAGAGATATAACAAAGATTGTGTTATAAAGAAAGCCTTTTGAGTTCTATTTAAATGAGAACTATCATTTTCCTGTTACTTACATTTAATTAGTAATTTCTATTTTGAGACACTTTATAATCTGTCCTACAAATAAAAGAAAGAATACTGAAAAAATATGGAAGTAACATAAGAGGAAAAATGTCGGTCCATGTGTGAATGTATGCATGAATATTCACGTGTCTGCAGCTGGTTGGGTATGGTTGATGTTGCAGTACACTGAATATTTAGATATTTGAAGTTACTTCCTGCTGATAAATGTTTCACAGCAAAGATATGATCAAAAGCTATACAGGAATTGAATGATGAGTGAAGCCAAACCAATTAAATTTCTAGTGCTATGTCAAAAGATAAAATAAATATGTCCTGTTAAAATTTCTGCCTTACCTTACTTTCTTTAGTACATAAAATACACTTTTGTTAAAAAGCTCAAGAACTTTAACATATTGATGCAGAAGAGACCTAAATCCCCCTCAAACCGCCCCCTAAAACAAAACAAAAAAACCCCAAAACCAGCAACAAAAAAAACCTAACCAGAACAAGACAAGAAGAAAAAAAATGAGATGAAAGGAAGAAAATTTCTTTGTTCCCCTTTTGGAAGAAGAATGGCAGAAATATTGTGGTTTTAAAGAAAACTCTTTTTTAAAGTAACTCCCCAGTTTGAGAATACTGTCATTTGGGGATCTAGACTATCTGTAACTCCCTGTTTTAACATAGTAGATTGACTGAACAGTGCTACACTGCCACAATGTAGATTAAGTATTTCTGTGTTCTTCTACATTTTGGCCATTCATCTTTATAGCACCATAAGGAAAGAAGCTAGTAGTAGTAGTAGTAGTAGTAAGAATAGAGTGACTACACTGAGAAAGTGTTATGTATCTTCCTTAGGAAAGCTGTATGAATGGGCTGATACATCTCCAGACTTGTTCATGGTTTCTTGGAATGGAAGTTTGTCATTGAGTGTTGTGGGTAATATCTTCAATGGTATAGTTGGACACCAATTTAGAAGCTGAAGAACTAATGAAAATGATGCAATACCAAAAACCACTTTTCTCAGTCTTTTACTCTAAAACCTAAAGAGCTGTGAATCCAAGAAACAGAAAATGAACAAATGAATGATTCAAGCTTAAGAATTAATGGACCATCAGTAAGTGTAGGATATAAGAGACAGTAGTTCTCAGAACATGTCTCTTAAGCGGTCCATCAGTGATACTTTGTCCTGGTGATGTTTAAATTACTTTGGTTTTTTTTGTTTATGTGGGGGAAAAAAGGAGTGTATATCTGCATAGTGCACTGTTACTATCTTATTTTTTATGTCACCAGTACAAGATTTTTTATGAGCTCTGTGACACTGGGAATTTTGCCTTTGAGAAGTTTAGCTTTCCAAACAGCAAGGATAGAGTGGTCTATGTCAGACACTGGGAAATGAACCGAGCCCTGAAAGTGCCTTTCCTCTGAATCAAGTGTAATGGGAATCTAGATGCTGCTCAGAGGAGGACATCTGCATTGCAGACATCTAAAGGTGGGCAGATGGATACTACACTGCCAGTAATGTGCTCTGTAGAAATTCTACTTATTTTATTCAAAAGGAGTTGGGGCCATGCCTTCAGTAGGAAAACCAAATCTCTGCTGTTCTTTCTGCTCCCAATTCCGGCACAAAGAAGAGGGAACAAAACAGAAGCAGCCAAAAGGAAGAAGAAGTCAAGTGAGTCCAACTCAAGCTAGAACTCCCTGGCTATGGGTAGATTGAGAGCTGACTGCACATCTTAGTGTGCTGGGCTCTGGGCTGTGCCTTTATCCATTTATGACCTGAACAGAACATGCCACAACTTTCCTCTTGGCTTTTATTCTTATGAATCCTTCTCATGCAAATCAAGGGGAAAATAGAGTTAATAAACTCCTATATAAAATCAGGGCTTATAACTGAGTTCCAGGAGCTTGAAAGTTTATACATAGCCATGGGGTGTATGGAAGCCTCTGGAAAGAAATTTAAAGCAGCATTTGCTCTATATCTGCAAGCACTGATTACTCAAGAGGGAAAAAAAACATTCCAACAGCAATTTTCTGTTTGGTAGTGACCAGTTCTGATGCACATGACAGTTAAGCATCTTTCAGTCAGTCTTGGCAGAGGACACTAATTATTAAAGTGTAATGACAAAGAAATAAAATATCAGACAGGTTTTTATCTGAGGGAACAAAGGGAAGGAGAAAAAAAATATATAAATGTGTGACTGAAGAAAGACTGAAGAGTCAAGGAATTACAATGCCAATGGGTTAAAAAATTCCCTGGTAAACACAAGCAGAAGACTAGACTGTCCTTACAAGTTGAGACAGAAAACTACAGCAACTCAAAATGGATGCTACAAAATCAATTCATATTTGCTTAGAAACAGATGCTCACAAGGGTGGACTCTTGTGTCCACTCACAAGGATGGACTCATTTTAATAATGGCTCTGATACTATAGCCATTATTAAAAATGAATGAAAAAAAAAAAAAACCTAGAAAGAAATATCTAAGTCTTAATGATAGGAAGAATTAAGCCAAGCAAAGCTAGTGCAAGCTCCATGCTGTGACAATCAACAAGCAATGAAAAAATCCAGAAGATTACATCATTCTCCAAGAGTTTCCCAGTACATTCAGGAAAGTCAATGAACATATATTGAAGCTGAACTGGTTGCACGAAGTCCCCTGCTGCCAGGAATATTATTTGTTGTCAGGACTACTGGCTTTGGCCCTGAGCTCTCTTCCAATGAGGCCTATACATAACTGCTGGGCAGGGAAGACTTTCATCTGAATCATTAAAAGCAGAACACATTTGCTCTTTGTTTTAGATTGCTGAGGGCAGCAGTTCTGCTTAAAACATCTGGTCCTCATGCATTCAATCCATGAATCTCTGCTGGGTGAGAATTTGACTTCAGATTCCTTTTCGGAGTGAGGCTGTGGTTTCTGATCCTGCTCTGCACTGGAAACTTCCCACTGGTGTGTGGCTCCTGCTGGATTCTAGAACTGGACTCTCCACCGTGCTGTGCTGCCCACATCCTCATCAGCTCTCCAGGAGAAGCCTCAGGCAATGGGAATAGGAAGGAAACAGCACAGTGTGCAGAGGAGACAGAATTAGAGATGGTTCCTACTAAGCAGCCACATGAAGTCACACTGTAGACTGATGTCCTTTCTGCTTCAGATGGACTTCTCACAGGAGAATCTAGCTGATTCTACCAGTTCCAGACAGATGGAAACAAGAGGCAGAGACAGTATATTGATGCCAAGTATTCAGAATTTCCCTTTTTATCGTATTTGATGGGGAAAAGATAGGTTTGAAAATTGTATTTCTAAGTGATATATCTTCGTAGACTGAGGAAATGAGGGGAAAATAACTTTAGAAACAAAGACAATTCTATTGTGGACAGTTTTTACTGCATTACTGGAAAGAGATGTTGTTCCCAGACGTGCTGGGCTCAAGGTAATCTTTGAACAACTCAAGTACTGTTGCCCAGATAGCATAAATAATCACATATTTAATTACTATGGTAAATATAGTAATTATCATTTTAGAAATTCCTTTAGTTTCTTTTTCCTGAATGTAGCACAGAAGGGTCTTGGGGAATAATATTTTCAGATTTGGAAGAATCTGAAACTAAAATTGTGTACATTTCTAAAAATAAAATAAATAGCAAATCACTGCTCACAAGAACAATTCATTTGCTTTGAATTGCACAGTGTAGGTCCAGGCCCTTGTATCCCTCAGACCAATGTATTTGTAACTGACTCACATATCAGAAAAGAATCTGGGAGCAAGAGAAATGCCATGTAAAGTTCTGTGGGAAAAAAACCAACCAAACAAAAAAAAGCTTTATTTTAAAATACTCATAGCTATCAGAGTTCCTCACTATTTATGCTTAAAAGGTATGTGATATATTTCTCCTTCAGGCAAAGTGCGACAAGAGTATTAGATGTGAGCTCTGGTGACCATGTTTGTATCAAAGGCAGTAGTGGCCTACCTGAACCTTTGGTTCTCGTGCCCTTGTGATCATTTTTCCATTTGGCTTAGGAATTAAGTGAAGTGATTTAATTTCTTTGACCTCCAGTTTCCCTGTTAGTAAACTGGAGATAATGTGACACAACCAACTTTGAACAGAAGTGTGAAGAGAAATGGATAGGTTCTCTGTACTGGTACAACTATTTTAATATCTCAGTTTTCCATTCCCAAGAAAAAGGACATCCTATATTCGTGATGATTCATAGTGAATGTAACTACACAGTACCAATAAATCATAAAATACCTAATTCTCCTCAAAATTCTTTGCAGAGGGTTATAAATTCATGTTTACTTCAAGAATGGTAAGCATGTGAGAGCTGCATTTATAGAATTTATTTTAAAAATAAAAGTAACTTTTACTGATCAGCTAAAAAGTTTCCATATAGTAAGTATTCAAGTCTTCAGTCTTAACCTTCTAGTTATACCTCTTTCCAGCATGAATCTCCATAAAAATAATAAGCTACACTGTCATTGCTGTGCCCCCTGTCAGTATCTCCTGCTTGGTCAAGTGTGTATTCATCAAAGTTCTTGTTTTGCTGTTATGTGACTGCTGTAGCATTGTGATGGCTTCTCTCAGATAATGCAGCTGTCTTGAACTCCCACATTTGAAGAAAAAAAAAATACGGCTATAGCCCTTTGAAGAACTCAAGAATTCTTATGAAATGTGCTTCTAATTAGATACATACAATAGAGAGTGTCAGAGGGATTTGTTCACTGTCACAGATCCTCTGTGCTGAATTTCTTCAACAATTTGCTGAAGCACATAGAAAACAAGAGGCATTTATGACTGCATGTGATGCAGAGATAAGAGATGTGCTAGATCTGAAGCATCTGAAATAAGAAGCAATGGGAAGCAGAAACATCCTTGTATTTCAAGACAACTAAACTCAGCGTTTATCTAGAGAATTCAGGCAACAAGCACATAAAATAACATTTCAAAAGGAAGAAGTTTAAAACATACTTTTAAAAGACATTTTTAGCCTTATCTGTAGTCCAATAACAAGAGATGCTTGTTAAAGGAGTGTATCTAAATGGCAGATAAATTTGTCCGTTTTTTGGTGATAAACTTGATAGCGAAAAAGAAAAGTTTTGCTTCTTCGTATAACAAGGCTCTCTGCTGGTACAAGCATATCCGAGGTTCCTTGGAGTGTTCTGTTGAATGTGCTGTGCATATTGAGTGTTTTAATAAGCTCTTGATTACATGCAATGGGACAGGCTGTGCTGTGAACAGCCAACCTAATGAAACCTAGTTTCCAGTCTCTCTCTCCCACGTTTTTTCCCCTTCATATTGACTCATAAATTATGATCTTGTAAGTCTTTTTCTGTATAAGAACTTAATGGTGTCTATTCCCATTTGTAGGCCTATTTTCCTGAAACTTTTGTAGAAAAAAATATCTTCAAATCTTCTTGTAGCCTTTTGTCCAGTTTGCTTAAATTGTTCTGGAATACAAAATATCCTTCAAGGGAACAGAAATTGCACATGGATATTACTGCTTTGGTATTTGTCCATTGAGAAATGAGTCTAAATGCAGTATTTAGAATTTTCACTATAAGAAACCCAGTTATCTTCACGCGTCACAAGGATTGCTTTTATTAAATACATCAGAATATATAACATTACAGTATTACAGTAACTGGCAAGACCCAACAAGTTAAAATGCTTCAAAGTTGGTTAACAAAGCCAAATTAAGGTTATTGAATCTAAATTAATGTTTCCTTCTCTTGTTTTGTAATTATAAAGCTCCACGTTACATGTGAAGAGGGGTGTACTGTGAGAAAGCTACAGGAAAATGAAATGCTCAATATGTTTGATGCCTCAAAGTTTTGTTTAAAAAGAATTGAGTTTGTTAAAACTATCCAACTGAACTAAGTTCCTATTTTCCAAAGTTTTATTACTAGCCTGCATTCAAAGTGTAGGTGTGGATTAGCTGGGCCATCTCTGGAGATATTCTGACCTCAACTGGATAAATCCCTGCAAAACTTGATCCATGCTGGTTGTGCTTTGAGCAGAGATTGGACCAGGTGGCTTCCAGAGAGTTCTCCTGACCTAAGTAAATCTGTCATCTGTGACCAGAAAGAGCTGACCTATAAAGTGTATGTAATCTGTATGCTTTAAATCACCTGAAATTACTTCTGTGTAAAGCAATTCAAGCATTTATAGTGGTGTTAGATTCCATTAAATCAAAAATACTTTTATCATAACTTTTTAAAAACTGAACATGGTCCAATTAATAGCTAGGGTGTCTGGAAATTATTTTGTTATCTATAAAAATAAGAAATTAGAACAAGTCTAAATTTTGGTTATATTGGATATAGTCTCACTTTAGATCCTGGGAAATGGCAGAATTGTTTTATTTTCACAGTATCTGGAAGATGAGGTTGAAAATGGCATGTTGAATAATAGACAATGTGATACAGAACAACACTTGCAAGAGAAATGCAAGAAGGATCCCGCATAGGTTGTTACTGAATGTAGGGAAAGAGATCGTCATTCATGACAAATAATAGTTTGTCATAAATTTCTTGTATGGAATGGATAGTATACAGTCAAAAATATTGTCTGCCTATTCAGAATGCAAACACGTGAAGATGTGCAGAAAATAGTGTTTCCTGATTTGGAAAAGGAGCCATCAAAATTTAATTAGTATGGTTTGGAGAAAAGGCTACAAGACATGAAGAATAAGTCTGTAAACACTTGTGAGAAGTGGGTATAAAAGGAGAAAGCAGCTCTCAGCTATGACAGGTAGGGAATGGTGTCCTATCGCTGTCATATTTCCCAGGTACGCAAGGCCTTGTGGAATGAAGTTAGCAAACATGCAGAATTGAATTGTGATCTAGAGGATGGCTACAACAGCCATTAGAAAAGCATTTGAAGATCCCAAAAATTGTTAGATGATGGAATAATTTGTCACGGGAAGTTCTTAAATACAAACATTAGATAAGAGTAGCAACAGCCGATCAAACTTTATTATACAAAATCCTCCAGCATTACAGCAGGGGAATGTAGTTTCCAGTCCTGACACATAAGGTCTTATGGATACAAAACAGAAGCAGAATAGTGGACAGAAGGAGAGAAAATATGTACTCCATTACTCATATCAAAAACATGAACAAGACGTTTGGCAACTACCAATAAACAGATATTGCTTAAATATGAATGCTTCTCCTATACACTTTAAGACAAAATGAAAAAAAAATTAAAATAAAATTTAAAAACCTCAAAGAAACTGGCAGTTTAAAATGCAATCTGCCTCTTGAAGTCGTTGAATAATTATGAGCCGTGATTTTGAAGGTCACAAAATAAGTTGATAGAGGCAGCTGCCATGAACAAGTCCACCCATCCTTTGTAGAAATACTGCAAAATGATAGATAGATAGATAGATAGATAGATAGATAGATAGATAGATAGATAGATAGATGGATGATAGATAGACAGACAGACGGACAAACTTTCTTCAGGTTATATATATGTTTGGTTTCTTGAGACAAGTGTTGAAAAATCCTGTGCTGGTTCAATTAGGCTGTTACTCAGTAAGTTAGATTTGAATGATTATCTCTGCACTTCTAATATAAAATTGCTAGTATGTGCCTCTCAATTTCAGTATTACCCATTTGAACAAAAAGAGAGAGATACAGATTAGCCTCAAATTCAAATGTCAGATTTATCGACTGTTTCCTGAAATGCAGAATTTCTGGTGTGACTGAGTACTCACTAGGGCACTCTAGACTGTGTCAGAACTTATTCGTGATTCTCACTTATGTGTAACATTTTTATTCATAGGCACCATATTTATAATCTGGTTTTGTCTTGGATCGAACTAATGAACTAAGTTTAACTTAGCTGAGAGTGGAATTGTTAATTCTATGTTTCTCTCTTCCTCCCTACAGTATGCTGTCTGGCTGGTCCTTTGGGTTACATGGAATGTGTTTGTTATCTGCTTCTATTTGGAGGCTGGAGACCTTTCAAAGGTAATTTACCACAGGATAAGTTTAAGCCATCAACTCTTTGTTAACATGCCCCAGGCTGTGCTCTGTTTTACTCATTCTTTTAGTGTTACTAGAATGAACGTTGTAGTATGATGGATATCTGGAGTATTCTGGGTATGTTAGAAACTTTTAAACCAGACAGTAATGAGCCCAGACATTCTGATGCCCACAACAATAATTGTATATATGCCTTAAAAGAAAATTACCTCTTTTTGCCCCCCTCAGTAGTCCTGCAATGCAAATTTCACCTGTGTGAGAGACATTAATAACTTCATGAATACAAAACATTGCCATCTCAAGGGCAAACAAATACTTTTTGTACCATTTAGCTTTCTGTTACTTAGCTAGATTTCTTTCAGGGGTGTTATTCATAGTATAGTAATTGTAAAAGAAGAGGTCTTTCAGTAAATTAAGATGTAAACTGAGGTGCCAGAACAGATTGCCATTTGCCATTGCTTCATCGGTGTTTTTTAAGTTTGTGCTTCTGGTGGGATTGTTATGCTTGAACACTTATACACGGTAAAAATCCATAGGAAAAATATGTTTTCCTAAAAATGACATATTTATAGAGTTTTATTGACAGTGTGGTAATGCATAAAGTGGCAGTTGGTAATGGCCTCAAACCATCATTTCAAACCAAAACTCCTACTTTCTAAGGTGTTCCCAGAAAGCTGGCAATTTGTGGGATAAAAGATTAGCAGTGGCAACAAATTTTTTGTTAGGGTAATATGCTCCAATTGAGTCTAGATATTGCTGAATTATGCTCACAGTGCTGTGAACTGACCATCCAGGAGAATCCCTCGTGTCAAACACATCATGTTCTCTTCTTGACTCAGATTTTAATTTTTGTTCATGCTAATAAGGAGTTTAGCCCAACTGTAAATTACAGATATAGTCCTCTGATCCTTTGTGGGTTACTGATCCCTTATTATGCAGAAGGTTAAACACAATTATAGGAAGAATAAATGAGGCAGAGATACTTCCTTACTTGTTGTTTCTTTCAAATCACCCCCAAAGTACAAAAACTACTAGAGACAAGGTATTTCATCCCCATGTATTCTGTTTCTTCAAAAGAGGCTAACTTCAAAAGGATCAGAATTTCATTTCGTGAGGGTGTAAAGTCATTTTCTGCAGGTAAAATGTTACACTTTCCTGGTTTTATACCTTCAGACAGGCCCGATCTCATTAAAAGCTTGGCAAAAACATAGCAAATAAAAGAAGTTGCATATATTATCTTTTATTTGGTCAAAATCCTTTCTTTGTTGCCAGGAGAACTAACATATGTAACAAACTTGACACCTGTTGCACAATTACACTCAATCCAATCCGCCCTCTTTCCACCTGCTTGTTTCAACCACCTGCATTTCTAAACTTGTAAATATTGGGATGCTTATCTTGCCCGGGGAAGCGAATGGGGGTGGGAAAAAACGGAGAAAGGAGAAGTAGCTGTTTAAGAACTGGGTGTAAAAACAGCGTAAGAATGCTAGTAAATGCTGGTTGGAACAAAAATGGGCCACAAACTGTATATAAACCTTAAAATTATTTTTTTATGGAGTCTAGCAATCATCATCTGGAGTGTTTCCCAATCAACCATAGGGTTTAGGTCTATATTTGAAAACAGTTTAATTTTTTATTTGGTCTTTAGAGGTATTATTTGTTCCAATTGTATGATCTGCCTTGATATACCCAGTAGAGTATATTCTTTTCACTTTAACTGGCTTTCAGAGCACCAGAATTGGTAAAGACAGGGAGAAAAGGAAAATCTCCCAGGAAAAAGATTTAAGAAACTGGTAGAGATCCACTCATTATCTACAAAAGATCTATTTCATGTATGGGGCATCACTGTCCTCTCCTTTTCCACTCAAACGGTACGTCAAAACTTCCCCACATGGGGAATATTCTGCAAGATCTAGGGCTTGGAAATATACATCTAATGGAACTGTTTGGGTAGACATAACTTATCCTCCTGTTCTAGATCCTTCAGGGCCTCTGGGTGTTTTACACATGTGAGTATCTTACAAAACAGATCATTTTAAGTGTTATGTTTCTCAGGCATATTCATAAATCTTGCACTGAATCTTCTTTATTATTTATATTTACATCTGGGAATAACTTCAGTTTTAAATCTGTGGTGATAAACCTGGGTATTTTCTTTCTTTGGAATGGCATGTAGAACCTTGAGAAAAGCTCTGGGTCTGAAATGGTTCTAAATAAAGAATAAAAAACAACCTTTAAGCAAGTACCAGAGGGGTGCCTCTGAGGCTGTAAACCATAAGAGAGGATTCTGTGCAGCATGGCTTTAAGAATTGATAGGTTAAAATTACAGCCTAATAATAGTTCAGATGGGTATAGTTTATTTTTATATGTATCGTTTATATCTTGCTATCAAATAAAATAAAAATAAGGAACTTTCCAAAGTTTTGAGAAAGATTTTATTCTATGTGTACGTACAACCATTTTTCCATCATCGCCTGCTGAGACAATGGACAGGACATATTTCCATTGTTAATATATTTATTTTAGTTGTGGGGGTGGAGGTCACATTTTTACAGCTTCTCCTTATTATACTGAAACAGGCCTGTAAAGACTCAAAAATTTTTAGAAAAATGAGATAATCATCTCTAAAGAGACTGAGGAGATTCAAGGACTATTGGTGAACATTCATGAAAATCTGTTTGCATTATACACCTTTACAATCATAGATATCTTGTGGAAAATGGCATCACACTAAGTATTTTCTGTCCTTGAAGCACAGTTATCTTTGCTGAAACTCTTTCACATCAAGCTGGAATATTTATGGCTTTGTAAGAAAGGTTTGTAACAAAGAGGAAATACAATCACTTGTTCTTAACCTTGATTTTTATGTGGATCCATGGATGAATGCCTAGAAAACCCACTTCTCAAACTTACTTTTCACTATTATTCTTCAAAGATATTTCATTAGTCTCTGTGTTGCTTTGCTCGCTAGTGAGTGCCATACTTGCTGTAAGTAGGACTTTAAGGTTTCAGGACTGGTAATATTTATTTTGGCCTGTGGCTAAGCAAAGGTAGCATATGAAAAGCATAACCTCTTATCTTGAATGAGGCACATCTGAAGTACACTAGTGAAACAAAAAAAAAAGGAAAACATAATAGAAAGCATTTCTGAGAAAGCGTAATATTTCTGTGATTTTTTAAACCCAGGAAAGGACTCAAGGAGATAGATTCAGCTCTCTCAGAACAGCAACAAAAAAATACTCATGTGATTGAGAACAGCACTCTTGATTCAAGGCATTTGAAAGCTTCTCCTAATGATGTTTAATGGCTCCACAAGCAGAAAATAAGCAGAATAAGAACTATCATACTCCCCTTTTTAGTTTCAAAATGAGTAAACGTTTTTTTGCTGAAAGAAACCCTTTCCCGAGGTTGCACTGGTCCCATCCCAAGCGTGGGAGTGGAGACACTCCTGCTGTCAGTTACTGTAACTCAAGGCAGAGGCTGGGTTTGGGGTGCTGAACAAGGGGCACCAGCTGGGGCCCTGGGTCCAAAGCAGCCCTTGCTGCACAGGGTCCCATCCCTCAGTCAGTCCTTCTGGTTCTCTTTGCATGAAACCCTATTTGTGTGCCCAGATCCAAGAGCTCTCCTCTCACTGTCACCTGGCTGAGCTCCGGAATCACTTCACTGCAGTCCCCAGAGTAGTATGTGAATATGACCAAGAGTACACTTCTGAAAAGCTTATTTTAACTGTCAAAATTGACTTAGTTTCTATTTCTGTGGCATTCTTGACATCTTCCTTATTTAAACCAAATAAGATACAGAAGTTACATTAAATGTATTAAAACATGAGGTTGTACCTATATATTTTTGGCACAAAAATTGGGTGTTTGAAAGTCAAACACTCCAGTATCAAGAAATGCTAGAATTAAAATTGCTTGACTGAGCATTATTTAGCTCTCTTGTACATTCATTTTTACGTAGCTTTTAATTATGAAATCACAACTGTATATTTTTCTTTAATCTCTGTACTACATCAGCTATTTCAGAGATGAAGTTTTGGCAGTTGAGTGAGGATGCCATACTGGTTCTTACTCCGTATACTGCAGCAGTCAGAAAAAGCTTAATAACAAATAAACATGTAAATCCTGTATTTCAGTTCTGATCTGAAAACATGTAGATTAAAAATATGAAAGGTTAGGTACAGAACTCTGGCACCTAAGATCTCTAAGCACAGAGGTGATATTGTGTACATAGATCACTAGGTCAAACTGTGATTCCTCATTATTCATTCTACCGGTCTGAGCAACTGTTCTTAATTTAAAAAAAAAAAAAAAAAAAGGAGTTTCTATTTGCATTCAAATCATGTTACTTCCTTTCCTATATTGCCCTGTACTGCAACAGGGGGAACATGAAAGAATAAGAAAGATTAAAAAATGCACTTATTTAAAATTGAAATTGTTAAATATGATACAAAGAACTGAATGTGCTGCAGTTATTAAAATGTAAACTAAAGGAAAATATGTAATCAGGTTGTTTTCTGCCAGAAGTTTTAAGGAAAATCAAATGTTTCTGAACACTTTCTCTCCTACCCACTGCAAATAACTGGAAATATAAGATAACTTACACTTACAAAATTACAGACTTATTCATGCCGGGAGAGCCCTCTCAAGGTCACTTAATCCAGTCTCCTGCTCAGAGCAGCACCACCTTAAAAGATCTATCATGTTGCCCAGAGTTTTAGCCAGTCACATTTTAGAAGTACTCAAGGATGGAAGTTTCACAACTTCTCTATTTCTTAACCATTCTCATAGTGAAAAATTTTCTCCTGATATGAAGCTGAAATTTCCATTGCTGCAGTCTGTGACATTGCCTCTTGTTCTTCCGCTGTGCTCCTCTGAGAAGAGTCATGCTCCACCTTTTCTAACATTCCCTTTAGACATTTAAGTGAAGTTGAGTACTTCGGCTTTCTCTTTGCTCTTTCTGTAGTTGAATTCCTACTTCCAACCACAGATAATTTGTTACACCTCACAAGAAAAAGACCTAATTATCTTGCAATAAATAATCAGTTCACTTTTCACACTTTTGCTTTGCTATAGGAGAAAAACAAAGGGTCTTCACACATATGTAAAACTGTATAGTGTCTTATGTAAAATGTGGAAAGATATAGGTTGTCCATGTTTGGAAGAACTAGTAAAACATTCAGAAAGAATTAGGATCTTTTAATTCAAAGACAATTCAACTTATGATAACTTTTAAGTTTCCTGATATTGTATTTAACAAACTACTGAAAATCTTGCCTATGAACCTTGCAGTCCAGTAAAATGCTGCAGATGTGTAACACTTCTTCTTTCCTGCTGAGGTAAGTGAATCAGGAAGGTTAACCAAAACTTGGTGAAGGCTCCCAAGTAACTGCTAGGGAGCAGTAGGAAAACAATATAATGGCATTGTTGGGGAATACCCTTGGAGAGAGAGTCCCCTCTGCAAAGCTGGAGAAATGAAGATGTAGGGAGAGAGCTTGCTGCTGTTTTCTTATCTGCAAGTATTTCCCACTCTGTAGCTGAAATGCAAGCTAGTCTGTTTTCCATGTCATGAAATCAGAGGAATAAAGACAAATGTAAGAAATCACGTGCAACTGGCAATGTGCATTCTGTTTAAAGTCAGTGTTTACATACTCATGGTCATGGTCCATAGTCAAGTAAAGCCAGAATAGACTTCAGGATACAACCATCAATTCTCCTGCCTCCAGCCAGGCCCAGCCACCAACCTGCGCTGTGGGAGAGCATCTGATGCAAATGATCTCAAGGAGGAAATGAGCAGTTTAGAAATCCACCTACAAATGATGCTCATGCATTAGCAACTTTTCATCACTGAGAAATCCTCCTTTCCCTTGTTGATCTGAGATGTTAGTCCAGAATTAGCCAGATACGACTGACATTTCTTGGCTGTAGGGCAGCCCATTCTTTCTCTTTTCCTTTTCCATTGGGTGACTCTAATGAGAAGAGGAAGAGGCAGCAATGGTCATAGCACCTCCTGGCAACAAATTAGCATCAGCCCTGCATTGCTGGTGGAAATAAATGAAAGGGGTGGGAAGAAATAAAGACTCTATTTTTCCTCCTACGGTTCCCACTTGCCTCTACCATCTTATTCGGCAAAGTTATAAGGACCAGCCAGAAATAGGTACCTTGTAGTAAGTAGTATTTTTCCACTTGAATATCCCAACCTTGGCAAGCACACGTCCGCCTATGTGTCTGACTTTCATATACCACTGATACCTAGTTGCTCTGAAATCCAGTTTATAGCCATATGCAAATTAACTACAATAATGCATATTACTTTGGGATATGATTTGCATAGCTTGTCACTCATGCTGCTTAAAGAACATGCTGGCTCTGAGTGCTGAACAGTTTATGGAGCTAATATGCTCTGCTTTTAAAGGAAGGGCTTGATGCTTAGGTGAAGCTGAGGAAAGAAGGAAACAAAAGTAATGGGTAATTCATCTTCAGCATAACTCAGTTGTAACAAAGCAATGAACTTGGCAACAAGAGTGAACATACACCAGTTATGCATTCATTCTACATTACTTTGTGTCCATTAGTATAATTGTTGTACTGCTTTGATTCCACATTTACTAATTATTTTTGTAAGGCAGTGGTCTTTAGCAGTTAAATGTCAATGTCATACATACTCTTAATAAAACAACCTGCAGGACGGTTAATTTTGAACATATTACCTTCCTTGGATGTTGTTTTAACAGATGTCCTGTTAAGATAACAGAGAAATTAAATTAGTTTTCAACTCAAAGCATCTGGTTAACTTTGTAGGTAAATGCCTTTGAGCAGTAAATCTGACCAGGGTTTTCAGATAAATAGCTATCAGAATGTTTTAAGTAAATGACTTTATTTTTTCACTTCTATTACTTAGGGCACATTTGACATGCTTGATCATATATCTAACAGATGAAAATTGAAAATAGTGCTGGCAACCAGCAGTGTTAGGTTATTCAGGGGGTAGTTTCATGGGTAGATACTATTAAGCATGCTTATGGTTTTAGAAAATTTAGTACTGCAGCAATTTTTAAACCTCAAGATCTTTACCAGCTGGAAGATAACTGATTATAAAATTTAATCTGTTTAATACTGTAGACATAACATATGGTGGAATACATTTAGATAAAAGTGGAATTTTTCATCTTTTTAATGGTGAAGTAAATTGTGATAGGAAATCATTCAAAGTATAGAAAAATATGAAGTATGACTGTATATATTTTGCTAATTGTAACAATTTTATCTTTTTAAGTCCTGGGACATATTTTATGTTGAATTTATGAATAAACATACATTTTCATGTTGGTTTTATATGCTCACTTTTCCCATAATTTAATAGCTTTGCACCGAATACAGATATGCATGAAAATAAGTAAGTGTAGCGATTGGTTAGATGATAATTCCATATGACGATTTACATATGTGTGTGCATATTGTATAAATACCATATATGTTTTACGCATATATTGAGTACCTCAGTTATGCTGTTAAGATTGGTAAGCACACATTTTAGCATGTACCTTAAAGCTGCTTATATTATAGTTACATGAAGGCTTTCCTGTACATCTAAAGGCAGTGCCATGGATATTTCTGCAAGTGTTTCGAATGTTACAGCCAAGACATTGCAGAAAAATATCCAAATATATACTTATGAGATTAATTTTTTAATATTTGTTAATTATATTGCAGTACCATCTAGTGGCCCCATTTTGATATCAGGGTGCCATTACACTATGAGCCCTAGACACACATAATATAAGTAAACCTTACCCTAAATGGTGCATAGTCTTAGCCTGTGATTCTGTGAGAATGAGAGGTGGAAACCAAAAAATAGTAAACTGCTGTGAAAATCCAAAACAGTGTTATGTCTTTGGAATTCTTCATGAAGTCTGAATTTTCACAACTTTCTTGTCCTATTTTCCCCATGTTTCTCATCTCTGTGAGGATTGATAGTCGAGTGACACAAAGCCCTTCTGTGGCAGCATTTCATGGTCCACTTCGGTAAGGGAAACACTTCTGTATGCTCCAGTGCACCACTGCTAGCATTTCACCAGTTGTTTAAGGCACTGGGGGAAAAGCTGTAGATTTTGCTTAAAATGAAAGATCAGAAGCTAAATTTATTTCTAGTCAGGCAGATGCTCAGAAGATCAGAGCTACAGAATGCATGTCTGCTATGACAACTCATCTGGGGGTTGTCTAGGCCTCTCATATACAGTACCTTTACTATGGCTATATGAATCAGCTATGGACAAGGCCTGAAGGGGATTTACCATAGTTGAAAGTAGGGGAGTCTGCCAGAGCAACCACTCATCTTTTGTGGAAGTATAAAAACATACAAAAATATGCTCTGCTTTTTAATTTTCACTGTCTCATGGTCTCAACCTTGTGTTTCATTATTTATTCTTTTGGGGTACATATGCAATACTTTAACATAGTCCCTAGCAATTTTTTTTTTTCTTAATATGGATGCAATGGTTAGAATATACTTTCCCCACGTCTGCTTTTCCTCTAAATATAAGTGTATAATTGACCTTCTAATTAGAATCTGTCAAATAAACTCTATCTTGTGAACCAGGGGTCTGCCAGAAATTTCAAGGCAGCACTAAACCCATACATTTTCTGAGGAGCTTTGTATTACTTGGAATTTCTGAAGGAAACTATTTTGATCCTTATTTCACTAAAAATTCCACCAGTGTTAATCCAGTAGGAAACAGAAATTCTGTATTGTCTTCAGCATCTTTTTACGTATGAATAAGCATTTATTGAACCTGGGAAAGCATTGTGAGCTTTGAAGTACTCTCCTTTTTTGATCCTGTTTAATATTGAAATACCATACTCCTTTCTCACCACTGCAATGGTAGCAACGGGCTCACAGGCCTTGCACTGAAAATGGCTGTGGTGACTGATCACCTCTTACAGTGGTTCATCATCTTATAGCACTCTCTATTTGCAGTTGCCCTTCTGCTGGAGGCTCCCACTCCCACGGTCCTGCCACTTGAACACTCATGATCTATCTCTGGGCTAAAATACACAGGTGTGTCTTAAGGCACTTTGAACAGCCACATAAAATATGTTCTTACACAGGCATAACTTTGCACTGAAGCAGGTGAGTAGCTCCTACAAAAGGCACTAATAGAAACAAAGGAGACAGTAATGTGTTTAAACTGTCACAAATATTTCAAAGTGAATGTCTGCCCTAGCCACAGAGTCATGCTGTGCTTTCTGCACTGCGGGAGAATTTACACTCACTAAATAAATTTCCTTAAACATTTAAACAGGTATTTCCAGAAGCGTATTGCAATGTAACTATTCAAGACAAAACAGAAATTAATTTTTCCCCCTGTAAAACTGCTACCTCAAAACTGTAGAATTATTTTAAATATTAGTAATTTTTTTCATGTCATTTTCTTCCTTTCTCATTGAAATGAAAAGAATGTTTCCAAAACTGGTACTGAAAGGCCAGGATCTGTGGTATATGGATCAGCAAATTAACTAATATCAACTTCAATACCAGTGTAGGATTAGATGATTTTTCATTAACTGACCACAATAAATAAAAAAAATATTCTGTCTCATTGACTTCAGTCCTGTCACACTGCAGTTGACAGTGCACTCACAGATGGTCTTATTTTGTTGATTCCGTATGCTCAGAATGAAGCACTAGCTATGAAAAATATTAGATGTCCTTTTCTAATAACCCATTAAACTCAATGATTACCTGAGTGAATTTATCCCCAGAGGATAAGTTTACTCTAGCGTTGTTTTCAAAACTTGCTGTTGCTACTTCAATGATAGTAATTTTAAGGGGCATCCTATCTATTCAGGAGTGCTGTAGTATGGTGCCACATCCCACTTATCAGGCTACCACAAATACCTGTTTGTGTAGAAATTGGATTCTGTGCTTTGAGGGTCGGATTTGATTGATTGAGTAACCTTATGAATTGAACTAAAGCACGGTTTATTGTGGGTTTCATGCTAAAAGCCTGTTCTTCAGCAGGCCACAGGGTAACTCAGGCTATTTTTCTTCTACCCTACAACAGTTGGGTAATTCAGCAATAATGAGGTGATCAGTAATGTGCTGTGTCTAAGTATCTCACTGGTATCTTTAAACTGCCAATGAATCCTTTTATAGAAAAACTGCTGTTTGTAATGCAGAGGGAGAATAAGATCAGAGTGCTCGAATCTCCTCTACAGATAATTTGAGATATATCTCGCTACTCAAATGGAAAAATAAAAGGGGCTAGATTTGTCAATCTTTTGACCATATCTTAAAAGTAAATGGTTCTCCTTTCATAGGGGAGCCTCACAGAAGGGCCCCTTCTGTGACTTGCAATTATATGCACAAAGCAATTCCTCTCTTTTTCTCTTTTCTTGGCAATTTTATACTTGTCACTCCTCTCTTTTCCTCCCTCAGCTTATTAAAGCTGAACACTTTTTTTAATCTTGGCTTTGCTCACGTCTGCCACATTCCTTTGATGCTTAGAACATCCAAAGGTATTCTAGCTTGATTTGGCTAAACTGGCCAGGGATGTTTTTATTTGAGTGCATGTTCATTTAGGTATTTTTCTTTAATCATCATTTACAAAATACACTAATTGTTGTTGTTCTTGACTGCCCATTGTAACCAAATGCACTTGATTCACTGTGTCCCACTAATGCTCTTAAATCAAAAGTACAAGACATTTGTCCTGCAGCTGCAATGATGGAGTTTAATTTGCCTTAGGTGGAGAAGTTAAGCAGTTGGAACATATTTATCTTAAAATTTGACTTAAAGACATCTTTTTTTCCTCATTGGAATGCCAACATGAAGTTTATGTAGTTGTTCTTTCATGCGCTGTGTACAACATCTTAATATAAGTTGTAATGAAACGTTGTTAAGTGTATTGCTGGTATAAGCTAAGGAATATACAGTATAAAAACTACTTGCACAAGTATTCACATAAGAATTAAGCAAACACTGATACTGAGGTTTGTGCAAACATTATCTGTGAATATTATCATCTACCCAGTTGCATGTAATCCTGGGTGTTCAAAAGGCCATGTAGGAAATACTGCCAAGGGCAATACGGAAAGAGATTGCTCCACTGGAAAAGCTTCTCCTCAAGCCTAGGGAACTAACCACTCGCTTTTATTGAAAAACAGTCATGTACATATATACATACATACATACATACATATTAGATCAGTGTTTTCCACTTCCTTTAAAGTATTTCCGTCAGAAAACTAGTTTTAACTCAGCACAATGCTACACAGTGTAGTGTAGTTTGCATAGAATCAGAAATCTTTGGAGCTTCTAACTGTTCATTTCTCATGGTTGACAAACAACGATGGGGTTAAAAGCATGAGATCTTTCCTAAAACTACAACTGCTGGCTGTTTTATTTGCCTTCCTGAATTCTGTGGTTTTAATTTTTAATAAAGGAAAAAGTCATGAGCTCAGACAGCTGTTTGGAAGAAGAGGCTACAGGAGAGCTTAGTAACAGCAGACTATGATACTATATAATTATGGTTTTTTCTCTTCATTAGCATATACAACCTGCTACAGGAATGAGAATATAATGATAATTGCAAGACTCTTGGGTTTTCACACTTGGAAATAGTGTAAAGTGCAAATCTAAAGTAGTAGGGATTCCTTCAAGAAATGTCTCTGTCTGCATAGTGAAAGCAGGAGATTGTAGCAGACTGTGGAGACTTAATTTTGATGTTAAATTTCTGGCAAAACATCTCCAGTAGATAATAGCATTTATTCTCATTCTGGTCTCAAAGTGACGATGAGTGTAGCACTCATTCTGTAACTTACATGTAAAGGATATTTGTCTGTGTCACAGCATGCAGCATTAATGATAGATTCTGCAGAGAAGAGTTGCTGGCATATGAAAAGTCACTGAAGACTAAAGTTTATTGAAAAAGCTTACATGGAAAATTTCTTTGATTCCTGTGTACATTCTGTTTAGCTTTAGGCAATATTTTCATTTTTTCATAAGCACAGTAATGTGTCTGTTAAGAAGAAATCATAAAATACAATGTCTTTTTTTACACTGATATCACTGTGTGCTGGATAAGACAGTACTCCTTTGTTTCCTTTCATAAAGAATTATGGTTTCAAAGTCGGTAAGTGTCAAGTACCACCTCATAGAGGCACTACAAAATACTAGAAAAATACATGGCAAACTGTTAATGAGTGTTGTTTCACATGTAACTTAGGTCTTTGGTAATCCTAAGACTAATAATTATTTTCAAATAGTCAAATAATCTTCCTTCTCAGCAGGACATGTCCTTGTGTGCTGCTGTTCTCCCATGCCCATACGACATGCCCCTTTCCCATGTGTAATTCTCCAGTCTCTCTTACTCCTTTTTACACTTCCCCTGTTTTCCTGGACACCTGCCTGATGCACGTGGTGCTGGGCTGAAACAATCTTTGGAGATCCCTGCTTCTCTTCCTAGACTGCCAACATAGCTCAGAGGACATACCTGATGGGATACCTTCCTTTAACTCTGAGCTCCTAATATATTTAAAAATCTGGTGGCATGGAGCCTAAATTGCATTAAATAAGAATTTAAGTGTTTAGTCTGTTAGTAATTTCTGAAAGTAAGGTTTGAGTTCTAACAAAAAAATCCTTATCCTTCCTTGAAAATCCTGAATTTATTGATTTGTCTTCAAGAAAAGGAGAAAGAATGGCAATGGTGGAGTTTTCATTTATAGACACACAGAAAAACTGCTTCTTGTTTTCAACTGGAGTAACATAGTTTATTTTATTCTCCTCCTTCATTGATTATAATTTTGTTTCAGAGTAAGGCAGTGATGCCGCATGTGAAATACATTAAAAACCTGCCTACCATGTCTATGAAACAATGGGAGTCGGTTTTGAAAACCTAATAAAAAACATCATACTGACATGCAAATGAATAATAAGCTTTCAGTTCAGAACATGGAATAGGTGAATTTCAAAAACTGAAATCCTTAAAAAGGCAAATGAAGTAAAGTGCATGCTTCAAAGCAAAGAGCAATGTCAAGAATTTGCGGCTCTGTATTGATTGGTACTATAGAAGACAACTATAACAAGAAAAATTGAAAGACTGCATGAAAAAATCAAAGCAAAAGATGTGATATGAAGATTTCCAGTACTGAGGAAGGGATATATATTCAGCCTACTGAAAAATTTAAGGCTAAACTTTTATTAATGGCTGTTTCTTTTCTACAATATTTGCTTTGTGATAGTCTACATGGTACATGTTAGATCAGGTAAAATGGAGAAAGAAGCAAATTTTTGAATATGCAAGTCCTTGAGCAGATAAATATTTTATTTTACTTTTTTAGAATTAAATACCAAACTGCAGAAATGTGGAACTCCTGTATTTTTATACAGGGAAAGTCACATGGAACTATGTTAAGTATAAACTCCCTTAGGATTATTTACTTTATCATTAGAATGAAAAAGAAAAAAAAAAAAAACAGATAACCAAATGGCATATTCATGCGTTGTTGATATGTTTATTAAAAACAACTATAAGCCCAGATTGTCCTGTCTCTTTTTCTCCTCTATTAAGGTGATGTTAAATTGCCGAAAATAGAATTATGGAAACATGAAGATGGAAGACATCTGCTTATAATATTTGTAATATTTCTTGGACATAGATTTTTATAATGATATTTAACTTTTCTTTAACACTTGGTTAACTAAGTGATTTCTTATAAACTAATAAAATTAATTTTTTAACATTACTAAGTAACCTGGTTTTGCTTGCATGTAGTCCTTCCTAGTATCCAACCAGATTGATTTTATTGACTGTCTTGGACTTTTCCTGAATAAGCAGGACAAACATTCCCTTTATTATACCATCTATATATTAAAAAATATTTCTCTTGCTGATTCTTCATTTTTCTTCTCTTCTGTTGACAAGCTGGATGTTTTTATTTCACATTTTCTTATTGCTCATATTTTCTATGTCTTTTATTCCTATTGTAGTACTCTGGATTCTTCCATATCCTCCGCAGTCTTTTTAGTATGAAGTATTAAAAAAAAAAAAAAGACTATTTCAGTTAAGACTTCACCAGCACCAAGTAAAGCTGACCTACAGGACCTTTAGTATTTTATTATAAAACTGCCATTAAGCATTACTGAATGAGATTTTTCTGGGAATTTTCATTTTTGCCCAATGCTACAATGTTGGTTTTCATTTCTGAGTCACTATTACAATCTCCGGCAGTTCTCTTTGCCATATTTTGCTACCTTGCCAAATGTTGCTTACTCTCATTCTGTCTGATTTCTCCTGCCTGTAGGAAGCATTTTGCTCTTTCCTTTATTTAATTCACCTTGTTGTTCTTCAGTTTGCTGAGATTATTTAGATTGCAGATCTGCCCTCTTGAGCATTTGCTATCCTTTTTCTGCACAATATAACGAGTGTTAAATTCTATCACCCAGATCATTAATGAAAATACTAATTGTGCTGAATATGGAGTAGACACCTACCTTCCTCTTCACAACTTTCTCTCCTTAACACCCAAACATCAGTGAATACTTTTTTGTGAACAGTTTTTAAACCAGTTATGGAAGTTGTTCTGGTGATTTATATGCTCTATGCACTTTCTTTGTATATAAGGGACATCACACAGCCCAGTGTCATAAGCTGGAGTAAATTATGTCCTATCTACTGTTCGGCCTATCCAAAACCACCACAGCCAGCTCGTCACAGAAGGACAGTGATTTTAGTATGAACTGCTCTTGAAAACTCATATTTATTTTACTGTTTCATAGCTGCACAGGGATTTATGGATTAACAATTTTGTTACAGAACCTCAGGATCAATTACCAATTCACTTTTCTATAACTGTAAAAACTATGGCTGTCTTTCTGATACTCTGCAGTTGCTCTATCAGCTTTTAATTTTTTCTTTTTAGTTAGTTCTGGTCTTTTTTTTCCTTTTTTTTTATTTAGTCAGAAACTTCAGATTAGATCATGTCCCTATTGAAGTCAATACATGGGGATTTTTTTTATTACATTTACTACAATGAGGCCAGGAGCTGACATAGACTCTTCAAGGGCTTCTCAAAATGTCAAGTTTCATCCCTAAAAAGCATGCAGATGTCATGAGAATTCTGCACATCAAAAACAATTTCATAATAGAAGATTTTAGTTTCATTGATATGGAAATCATGTTGTGGAGCATGCATCATGAAAGCATTCAGTGTCTAAACTGACACCATGTAAGGCATGCATAGATAATTTCCATCCTCACCAAAGTGTTGTTAATTTAGATTTAGTAAAAAAGATGTACTTATCATCACAAAACACAGATAGACATATGAGTAATAGTATGAGTTCTGTTTTGGTTTTTTGCTTTCATATTTCATTGCAGTTGGAATATAAAAGATGTGCAAATGTTAGGGGATCTGAATATGTACATGAAGAAGTAAACATTTATTAATCTATTAAATATCGTCTGCTCACTGAATAAACCAGTTATTTTACTGCAGAACAGGAACATGACTTTGTAGTTCAAATCACTTTACTGAGCCTTAGGAGATTTAAGTCCACTTTTCAGCTCTGACTCAGATTTCCTGCAAATCACAGCTTTTACCTCAGCTTTTGCTGTTGTTCCTTGCTACTGTAAAACAAAGATGCTTGCAGCTGCATATATGAGAAGGACATCACCATAGTGAGGTTAAATTAGTGCTCCTCGAGTGCCTCACAGTATTAGTGGAGACACCCCACTCTGCTGGTTCACCATGTCTAGTCCTCTTCATGTTGTGGAATTAGTTGGAGCCTTGATCATAGAAACAGGTCCCATTAAGTTTTCTCATGTCTGAATTTTTCCCTTCCTCAGTACACCTTCAACCTACTGCTAATGAAACAGAAGCCAACCATATAGTTAATAGTTCTTGTGCTAATGTTTGTGATTACTTTGATTCTCATACTTGTATATTCAATTCATTGAGTTTTATGGGAAAAAATATTTTCTTTAGAAACTGTTCACTGAATGACTGACAGTATGGTCCAAGATATTTTTGTTTTTACTGATTTGATTATTATAATTGGATTAGATGAGTCAATTTGGCATATTGGGTTTACAAGCACAACAGTCAATGAAACAATACTGGCAGTAAATGTGTGGCAGGGTCCTTGTAATGGTCTTTAATCTTTTGCCTGGGAAGCTTCTGCCTGGTCAAAAGTTTTGGGTTATCAGATTTAGAAAACAGACTCAGAGAACAGACCAACATTTCAGCCTGTTTTATATTAAGTACATGCAGGTGTAAGAGCACCTTTTTTTCTTGTCACACTTGTGTTCGATGTTGTAGAAGTGATATGAACAATATTTTTCTGGAAACAGTATACTTATCCACTTAAGTAAAGATAAAAACTGGTTCACAATGCAGTCTGTTGCATTAAATGAATCTTTATATCTATGTTTCATTTCTTTTTTTGTGGCACAGAGGAAATGGGAAAAAAAGAGGATGATAAATGGAACAAGAATCTTTTAGAATTTCAGTGACAATCGCATAAAGGTATTAAATTATATTTACTTTAGGGATTATGCAAGTTAAACATTTGTACAATAGTCTAAGTTCCTAAAACAAATATTCTGTCTTAAATCATGAAGATCAACAGCAATCAGTTTAAATGAATACTGATTCACTGAAAGTTTCTGTTTGTCATTTTTTAAGGTGTCATATTTTCCTATGGAAAAGGTGACTTTCCCTGATAAATACTATGGAAAATCACTTTGAGTAAAGAAAGTTTAGCAGTTGTTTCTATGGCATGAAGTAAAGAGCAGCTGACTTTTTTTAATAACAATCGCAGGGGGAAAAAAAGTCTGATTTATGTTTAGGCATAACTTTGTATTTTGAAGTATTGGAAATAAATTTGTAAAAAACAGATATAGAAATCACATCATCTGTAGCTGAACCATAGGAGTAACTGAAGGCAGAGGTATGAACAATCATTTTTAGATTAAAGAAGAGAGGTATCATCAGAATAAGAATTTAGATATGCAGAATACAATTAAATCCTTCTGGTCATCTATCTTAATTCATGCCTCTTTACAAAAATATTATGGGACCTTTATCAATCACAAACACTTAAGCATTAGAAAATTCATCAGAACCATCAGTAAAGGGCAATCTATCAGAAAATTGATTATTTTTCAGCCCAGTGTGGCCTCCACCTACAGCTACTCCTCCAGGAGACCTGAGGGTTTTCCATGGGAAAAAAACACAGAGAGAGTAATGTCATTTCAGCAGTGCGAATGTTATCAGATAGAAAGCTGGGGATTTTGCTGTAATGTTCTCCAAGTAAAATTCTGCTTATTTTCCTTTTTACTTGTTTTTTAAATGAAAATATTATTTGATAAGCAATAAGCAGATAGGATACAAAAAATAGGAAACAAAGAGAGAATTTCCACAAGGGAAGAACTGGACAATGTATCCTAGCAAGATTTGTGCTAACCTTTTCTCCAGAAGAATATTCAGCACCAGTTAAGCAAAAATGGTGAATAAAATAAGGTGGCAAAAATACTTGAGTATATCAAGAACTTCAGGCTTGCCAAAGTTAAGAGTCTAGGTAGAATTGCAGAACAATCTCACAGTCCTTGTATTTTGCAAAGTCCTTGATAGGATGAGTTTGCCCTGATGATAAATACCTCTAAATTACCTGTTACCACTTATGAAGTAGCTCTATCATGTGACTAGTTCTTTGAAATCATCAATTCAACACTGAAAAAACAATGTTAAAACTTGCTAGGAAAGGAACAGAGCACCAAGCAAGCAATGTCATACTACTGACTTAAACCACAGCAAACTCCAGTATTACCTAATGCTATCAGTTCTGTTCATTTGTAACAGAAATAATGCATGAAATTAAGAAGGAATGGGGATGCTAGTTTGGTTTAATGAATGACTGTCACAACTTCTTGGAGTAAGGAATATTTTCCTTGAGTATCTTTTTTACAGCTGCAACGTCAGGACTATAGTTTCAGCTTAGGCTATGGTTCCCGTATGTTTTGGTTTTCAGGAAATAGGATATGTTTTGATTTGTTGCTTGTAAATATTGTCCTCTTAAAATAGCAATAAAAAAATCTATCATAAAAAACTGAGGGATAAAGACAGCTGGACCAAATTATTTAGGAATTTTCTAGTAATTGGATATTTGTTTGTAGCTGATGAATCACACTGACTGCCTACCCTCCCTCTTCTTCTGCTCCAGTAAAGCGGAGAGGAAGACAGTGGTGATAATCCTTCTGGACTGAAATATTTTACACTTGTTTGGTAGGTGATAAATGCTTCATTCCAAGGGGATTAGCACAGTGAAGCTTCACTAAAGGAGTGAGCGTTCCTGCATGCACGTTCAACAATTCAGAGCCTTGTTGAATCAACAGTAATAATACTTTTTCTGTAGGAACAGCTAATACAGGAGCAACAACCACATGAAGTTAATTTTTTTTCTAAATTTTATTATTCTCCGGCAGCTACTCTGTTCTGAACTTGTTTAATTGTTGTGGGGATTTTCCTTTCACTAGCTCACACTAATCTTTTCAGTTAAATCTTAACGGAGTTAATAACAAGTATTGCATTTTCTCAGGAAAAGGAGGCAATTTTAGACAACCTGATGTTTTAAGCCAGATGAAGCATTCGTAATGATCAGCATTACAGCCACCATAAAATGTTAATAAATGAATATCCTAATAAATGCAAAGGGTATAATATTCCAAGTGAAACATATCTACTTTTTGTAGATTCCTATCATTTCTTTAAACATTACAATTTCATTAAAACCTGTCGTTGAAAGAACATCCTTAATTTTCAAGAAAGGCAACTGTAAAAGCATTCTGCATTTCTCACCCAAATCTGTGCACATTCAAAAATACTGTTGAGAGCACTCAGATTTTTTCTTACCTTAATGAAAATAATGTAATAAGTACTGCATGCATAAAATGAGAAACTGATTTAATGATTATAAACTGTTTAAAATCCCTTCTTCTAGATATGTCAAATTTATGCTTAAAAAATTCTGTTGCTTGGAATTTCTTCAGTCTGCATAGAATAACAAGGCAAATAACCGATCCTAACATTGAATCCAAACAATATGAGATTTACAGAACGATATTAAAAGAGTAAAGTGAAATTGTTTTCTGATTTCTTGATTTTTAAGCACAGAATGTAATCAAAATTCTTATGAACAATGTTAATTTATGGACTTCTATATTTTATTTTGTTTTTCCTGTTTTGTCATGTACTTATCATAGTTATGTCTTAATGCACAATCAGAAGGCTGCAGTGGAACACCACGAAAACCAAGAACCCATTAACCCATCTAATGCTAGGTATTTCTACTACCAGATGGTATCACATGGACAATTTTAAACTGTGAGCTTTGTGCTGGAGCTGAGTGCTCCATCTGTGACAGATTAGCTCCCCAAGTTGGGAATACTGCTTTCAGTCCATTTCCCTACTAGAGACTGAATGCATTACCTTTAAAAAAGCTGTGCTTCGAGCACAATTATGTTTACTTTGGAGAACCATTGCACGATAGTGTCCAGTGAGTTGATGCCAACAGATTGAGCCGTGCTTACTCTCACTTGAAGATTGCTTGTCTTGGTAGTCTTTGTACAGGTTATTGCCATTCATGATCTCAGTATTGAGAGTGTTGGGGGAAGGGGGGATTTGCACAATTGTATTTTATTTCCCTTCCTTTTAAAATGTGCTTTATGTAGCTCTGCCTTCAACAACATAGCATTGCAGGCTAAGGAAATGGAGCCACCTTGCTGATATGTGATGTAGTAAAGATGAAAGAATGATAGGCCAGAGTGATAGAGAGCATCAGTTTGGATGCAAAATGATTGCTGGGAGTCTTGATATATTTTTCCTTCAATATTGAGATTCCTTCCCTTCACCAGTTCCTTTTGCAGCTTTTGTCTCTAATGACTTACAGTTTACAAAGTACTCAGACTATTTATACACAGTGCGCTGGTTTAGGAGGAATCTCAATTTATTTTTATGATTTCATGGAAATGTTAAACCCCCCCCCCAAAAAAACTAATGAAGGTAGAATTCTGAAAACATTGAATTAAGAGTCTTTTCTGTCTTCAGTACCTTGACATTAATTGCACAGCTTTTAATAGGCAATGCATTTAAAAGAAGTATTAAGCTAAGAGAAGAAAATCCTAATAAGTCACAGTACTGTATTTTTCTGAAGAACATGTCATTTTTACTATTTGAAAAAAAGTACCAGTGTTGACTAATTAGATCTTGAATTTAATGGTAAAATATTGTAAATTTTTTTAAGCTATCATATATAACATCCCTCAAAACCTGCATTTACAGTTCTTGGTTTATAATAGGTGATTTCATGGCTTTATTTAGGCTTTCCAATATGAAATGCACTTGTGATGGCAGAAGATAAAACCATGCTTCCTCTGCTGATTTTGGCTATAACATTTAAATGCTGCACTAACTGGAAAAACTGTCTGCTTCTTAGTGGTAATTGTTAGTAATTTGTTGGACAGCTAAAAGTCTTTTCGACATATGCAAAATAGAAGAATAAAATTGTTGTACGCTAGTGGTGAAACACTAAAAATACCTAAATATTGTCAGAGAACAGATTTGGTGGTTAACACCAAAATTTTTCTATTTCATGGAATGTAAGGTTTTAGCACTTTAGACATAAATAACATTTGTGGCAATAAAAATGCACAGTATTGGAAAGTCCATTGAATATATTTTCATGTAAATGAAATGTTATGTGAATTTTTACTTTCAGATTTCTGCTTCTAAAACTGCAATAAATTTTTTTAACATTGGATGATATCTCACAGCCAAAAGTAGAACTTAATCATCAGCCTCAAGAGCGGGGGAAATGTCTGCTGGAATTACTCAAAGTCTTCTTAAGTCATGCAATAAAGAAGTTTACATGTCTCTTGTCTTTGCTTAAGACACATTTCTAAGTAGTTCAAATAATGGACATAGGATTCTGGGTATGGGTTGGTTGGTTGTGTGAGAATAATGAGGGTTGTGCATGGGGGGAGTTGTGTGGTTCACATACTAGCACAAGAAGAATGTAGGGGACAGGCTCAAGATAATAAAAACTGGTGTATAAAATATTCTATGCAGAAGAACAAAAAGACAAATAATATTTTTTCTTCAAGAGGTCTGATACTTTGGGGTATTCCTGTTTTATTGACAACATTGGTAGAGGTTCTTTTGTTGTTGCCTCATAACAGTGTTGGTACAAATAGATGAACAGGTAGAGGAGCATTTGAGTATTTTCCTTGTCTAATCATTGGCAATATTTAGTGAATTATACTTTTTAAATTATTAGACACCAGTCCGGACACATTTACTGACAGTTGAGAGCTGTAAACAACATAAATTATCTCAACAAATCTTTGCCAAGTTAGTGGCATGATAAAAGAAGGAACTCTTTCTCTTCAGATTCTATACTGAATTTTGTGTTCCTTTATTCTTTTATATGGAAAGCATTTAGAAAAATTAAAATTAGAGCCATGTATTTAGTCTTTTCTAATTCTAGGATCACATCTTGAGAGATGTAGATATGTACAGATCTGTTGTGGCACATCTTTTTGTTGAAATACATTAGTATTCTCTTTTTACCTTGAGTACCATAGAAAACAATGAAGTTTTTGTCAGAATACGAGGTAAAGTTTTTACTTCTGAGGACAAAAATTGTGATTATTAAGAAAGTTCATTAAAAACCACTGTTTTCTTCTCATGCTTTTCAAAGGTTGCAGGCATAAAATTTAAATTGAGAATATTCTCAGTAATTATAATGTAATAAGTGTAACAATACTGCAAGCAGTCATCTGCTTTTGAAAAATTTAATATGTGAAAAAAAAAGAAGTTAAAGAAAAAAGGGAGTTGAAAGGTATTATGAAAGATCTTGGATGCTGCACAATAAGAGCTATAAAATTATTTTAAACGAGAGGGAGATATATTTTTATTGTTACTGTAAAGATAATATATTTAAGTAACCCAGTTTGAAAATAATGTGACTTGTCTTAACAAAAATATATTTATGGATTTGTGGTGGTTTTTAATGGGAAAATCTTTTCATTTGGCCCTGCTTTGCATCATCAGATATATTGTCTGTCAGAAAAAGTCATTTGAATGGTAACTACTACTGAGGAAGAAAATAGACCCGTATTTTGTGGAGAAATAGTAAAAGGGTCAAAGGTATTTCTTGAAATGTTAGGGCAATTTTGCTTTTACGCTTGCTATGTACTCTTCTGTTTAAAATTACATACTTGTCAGCAGAGATGTAAGTAATCCATTTTAAGACTGTGAGAGCCTGTTATGATCCTCTAGTTTGATCTTTTGAATAACACAGTCCTTTGAATTTCACTGAGTAATTTTTCACATTCTGATGGAGCTTCTCTTTTCTTATAGAAAGAAACTCGTTGTAGTCTAAAAAGATTTAAAGTGATGGAAAATCCATTGTTCTCCATTTTACTGAGTAGGTATCTCTGGGGTTAAAACAATACTCCTATCTCATCTGAATTTATTTAGCTTCTACTTTCATCCTGTGAATCGTTATACCTTTGCCTGCTAAACTCAGTGTCTTGTCAGAAATTTTCTGTTCGTATTTATATTGTCTTCATCCTTGTACCACTTGTCCTGTGGCATCTTTACTAAGTTTCAGCTATAAAATTACTGCTATTAAACGACCAAGCTAAGTTATATATAATAAAATACTTAAATTTCTCATACTAATCCAGTGTTTCCAGATCCAGAATAACTTTTTAAGCTCTTCACAGAACTCTTTTTGCTTTTTTCAATTTCCATTCAAAAGTGAGACATGAGAGCTGTTTCCTCATAACGGTCTCAGCAATTTAAAGAACGGGGTAAATAAAAATTCCAGTTCAAACATACACATCCTACATATATGTTCAGGGATTTCTATTTTCTTCTTCATGATTTGATTCTGGGAATTCTAGTTCATCGATCTCAAAGTCTTTCCTGAGAATGATTTTCCCTCTCTCTGTATTGGAGAAAGATGGATTCCATGGGCGGAATGTTAGATTGATAAGAAAACCATTGGATGATTGCATCCAGAGGGTAGTGATCAATGGCTCAGATTCCTAATAGGCATCTCTAAGTGGTGTCCCTCAGGGGCCTATATTGGGATCAGTGCTAATTAATATCTTTATCGAGGACATAGATGAAGGGATTGAGTGCACCTGTAACAAATTTGCAGATGACACCAGCAGAGCAGTGTTGTCAACACACATGAAAGACAGGATGCCATCCAGAGGGACCTGGACACTCCCAAGAAGTGGGTCCATGGGAATCTCATTGTTTAACAAGACCAAGTGCAAGGTGATGCACCTAGGTTGCGGCAACCCTGGGTATCAACACAGGCTGGGGGATGAACAGATGGAGAGCAGCCCTTCTGAGAAGGACTTGGGCATGCTGGTGGATGAGAAGCCGGGCATAACCCAGCAATGTGTGCTCACAGCCCAGAAAGCCAATGATGTCCTGGGCTGCACCCAAAGCAGCGTGGCCAGCAGGGCCAGGGAGGGGTTTCTGCCCCTCTGCTCTGCTCTGGTGAGACCCCACCTGCAGTGCTGCATCCAGCTCTGGGGTTCCAGGCACAGGAAGGACACGGACATGTTGGAGCAAGTCCACAGCAGGGACACCAAGTTGATTAGAGGGATGGAGCACATCTCCTATGAGGAAAAGCTGAGAGAATTGGGTTTGTTCAGCCTGGAAAAGAGATGACTTTGAGATGATCATATAGCAGCCATCCAGTTCTGAAGGGAGCCTACAAGAAAGATTGGATAGACTATTTACAAGAGCATGTGGTGACAGGAAAACAAGGAATGGTTTCAAACTGAAAGAGCACAGGTTAAGTTCAATTTTAGGAAGAAATTCTTTTCTGTGAGGGTGATGATACACTGGAACAGGTTGCCCAGAGAGGTTGTGGATGCCTTGTCCCTGGAAGTGTTCAAGGTCAGGGTGGATGGAGCTCTGAGCAATCTGTGGAAGCAGTCTCATAGAAGGTGTCACTGCCCATGGGAGAGTTACTGGAACTGGGTGATCTTTAAGGTCCCTTCCAACTCCAACCATTCAATGATTTATGATTCTATGATTCCAAAATTCGGGCATCCATCAGAAAATCTGTGATGTGTGTTCCTTCTTCCTCATTCTAAGATATTAAAATGTATAATTTTGAAAATCTGCTTTACTCTGTAATGCAGGTGTATGTATAACAATGTCTACTCTTCATGAGTATTCATCATTCCACCATTTTTTTGTTTATCAACTGCAAATTTTTGCTAACATGAACGTGCAAATTCTGTAATAATGAATATTATATAGATCAAGATCTTTGCACAAGCCCACTAAAAATTTCTTTTCGCATAATAGTTCCCAAGTAACAGCTGTTTTCTGAGATTAGCCAATGAACAAGTTTTTCAAAGGTTTATTATGTGCTACAGGGAATTTTGCGTAGTGCTAATTTTTAATCTGAATGTTGTGCAGACAACTGCCCTTACAGAAGTCATATTATGTCAACACACTTTCCTCTATGAACTGAACTTGTCGCCTCATCAAAAGTTCTGATGAGATCTGTTTTCCATAAAACTGTGCTGATTGGCACTAATTATGCCACCATCCTTTGTTTCTTCAGTACGTTCACGTTGCATCAGCTTTTCTGCGACTTTGCCCAGAACAGAAGTTCATCGAAGCAGACTGTAATTATTTGGGTCATCTCATCTACCCTTTACAAAATATGCTACAATAGACAATTATAGCTGTTTTTCCTTTCCATTATGTTTTACAAATATAGCCTAAGATCTCCATACAGAATGGAAAGTACAGTTTTGTGTAGCACGTCCTTGAAAAGGACTCGGACTGCAGGCCATGGAACATCCTATGTGACACAGGGCAGAATAGCTGCAATATATATGCAAAGGCTGACTATCACTTACTTTTCTCATGACAGAGTGCATACTGATGATGCTACTGGAAAGGTTACAGGCTCCTTAAACTCTTCCCTGCTCCATTAAGTTGCTCCATGTCTCAGATAATCTCTTTCAGCGGTATGTTTTCAAAGCCTTTGTCATAGCTCAGTATCACTGTCTTGTCTGTTATGGCAGGACACTACAGAATGCATGTCCCAGAGATGCCATGAAGATGGATCAAGATCAGTACCCAGCATGTGTGGCTTTCAACGATGGTGGTTTAGACAGACTTATTTGTATTTAGAAAATAGAATATTTAACAGTTATAGATCTACAGTTCTCAATCTCATGATCTTCATGTAGTTATAATCTCAGGGCCAGATGCTCAACCAGGCTAAAGCAGTGTCAACAGGCAATGCTCTTTTAAATGCTGTGATGTCACTATGATTCCTACAGCAGCTGAGCAGATATCTTTATTCTGAAATGTCATTAACACACTACGTTGCTTTTACTTCTGTAGAATAGTTACAAGAGTTGCATGGTATTACCAAAAACCTTTCTGATGCCTTTAAGTATTTAGTATGCATTTGGACTATTTCCAAGTTTTTTCAGATTAATACATCAAAAGGTTCCCTGTGAAGTCATACCAGAGAATAAAACCCAGAAAAGTAGCACGGTCAGAAAAAGAACACTTTGGAGAAAAAAAAATCTAATATTTTCAAGCCTGTTCTTGCCCTTTCAGAGGTGCACTTTTAGGAAAAAAAGTTTAATTTTTCCACTTTACAAACCCAGTCTTCTACTGTGCATTAAATGAGGTTGGCATATACATTCTACTGTGCATTAAATGAGGATGGCATATACAAAGGAAGTAGCTATGATTTGTAGTGTTATTTTACTAGCTGATCAGACACACATTTTGTTGCCATTTTGATTGTGGAAAATAATTGCAAGACTGAGTGGTTTTGAAATGTGCCAGCAAAAAATAATATGTTGGAAGTCTTTTTATTTTGAGGTGGCACTGCAATCCATCAAACATCAGCAAAACTCTAGAGGGATTTAAAATACAGTGCAATAACCCTGGTTTCTGTGTGGAAGAAAAAAAGTGTAAACAAAATCTATTTGATTATACATATTTATAAAAAGTGTATTAAAATGTATAAGAAGCATAAATAAATTTTGGAGAAAGTAAAATGTGATCTGCATACTATGCCACAGTTGAGGACTCATAGCAGATGTGACCTTGAGCAGCTGCTAACAAACGTTCATGCACATGTACATGTCCAAAGCCTAATCAAGGTATTTTTGCAGACAAAAACACTGAAACTTAAAACTTTTCTTTGGAGTTATATGAAGTAACATGGAATAGCTTATATTTTCTTATGTAGTTCACATTGCACTGCAAGGAATCTATGAAACAATTCTGATCCAGAATTCTCTGATGGAGATTTTGTCTTAGGAAATTTCTAATGCCTATTGCTATTAGGAATCAAGAAGATTACTTTCTTTGGATGTTTATGTAAGATTGCTTCCAAGAAGAAAAAAAAAAAAAAAAAACCTCCCATTTATTCTGGAGGCAATATATTTGGGGTTGATTCCATGACCTGGGAAAGGCTCAGATATTGTGCTTTAAAAAATGGTACTGCAATTGGTTTGCAAATTCCTCAGAATAGGTTTGAGGTCTTTTTTTTTTCAAAGTGATTTCACAAAATATTAATTTAGTATTTTTTCTACTTACCTGTCATATTTTTTGTATGAATATAATTCTCTGGTCTTGAACATCATAGACTTGTGTGTGAGTTATCTGTGATCTGTGAAGAACATAGGTATTATCTGTGTATTATATTAGTATCTGTGAAAAGCATATGTGTTATCTGTGACCTGGGCCAAAGTAACTTGAAGATTAATTAAGACTGATAAATTTGAAGCATAATGACTTCTCCTTCCATGGTATTAAAATCTGTGATTAAAGAATCCTGCTCAGTTTCCTGAATCTGAGACACAAGTTTTCTTTAGCCTATTCATTATAAAACACCATAACACATGTGATGGAGAAATTCAGTTTCTAAATTATAAAATTCCTAAAAGTCCTTGAATTTCACCTTTTTTAAAGTAAGTGTATTATACTGGTCAATCTTTAGAGAAGTTCTAATTAACTCTCATCTTTAGCTGAGACCTATTTGCAGTTACTCTGTTTATAGGTTATGTTTGCCTACTTCCATCTAGAATTAGTCTGTACTTAGGAGTGCTTATTTGTGGCCAGAGGCTGTTGTGAATCCTTAGTAGTAGACCTCAGTGTGGTGTCTGACTTTCTGTAAGTGTGCTTTGCATTTCAATGGACAGTTTCACATTTTGAAGACAACTGTTTAACCTGGAAAGGCAAACACAGTCTCATCCTGGATTCATCACCTGAAACTCTACCTCTCCGTTCTCCATGGAAACTGCATGCCATAAAAATCTACTTTTATATCAGTACTATTAACATATTATCTTTTAATTATGATCTTATGAAGATGATAGAGATTTATCTGCAAATAGCATCAAAGAACCAAGTGTTCATATGGTGATGAGATGATATATGAATTTTGTGAGCTTTTTTTTTTTTAACCTTAGTTTTACTCAGCTTTCTTTTACTATTTTTTCATTTGATTGTGCAGCAAACTTTGGGGGTTATTTTCCTGGTGTTGGCTAGGACAGAGCTAATTTTCTTAACGGCTGACACAGTCTGTAGTTTGGATTGAACATGAGAATAATGTTAATAACACACTGGTGTTGTGGTTGTTGCTGTGTAGCCCTTACTCTAAATTGAGGACTTTTCAGTTTCCCAGTGAATAGCCAGGGCACCTGACCCAGACTGTCCAAAGAGTTATTCTACATCACAGAATGTCGTTTCCAGGATATAAAATGAGGGTAGGACAGGTAGGACTATTGTGGCTTAACCCTAGCAGGCAACTAAGTACCATGCAGCCACTTACTCACTCTCCCCAGCAGAATGAGGAGGAGAATCAGAAAAAACGTAAAATTCGTTGGGTGAGGTAAGGACAGTTTAATAATTGAAGCAAAAATGTGTTACTACCATTACTCCTCCTATTACTGATAATAATAATAATAATAATAATAATAATAATAATAATAATAATAATAATGAAAATGAGAGATCAATAAACCCCCCAAAACACAAGTGATGCCCAATGCAATTTCTCACCACCCGCTGACCGATGCCCAGCTCAGCCCCAGGCAATCAGCCCCTTCCAGCCAACTTCCCCCAGCACAACAGAAAATTCACCCTGGGTTAAGTGTTGTATGTCAATGCAGAAAAGAGACAGAAGACTCTTGTGTATTTTCCATTCTTTTCTGTAAGACTAGTTTCTCTTAAGTAGACTAGTTTTTCTCAAGTCTCATTTATTTTCATTAGTGGTGGTTGGAAAAACTGATAAAAAGCTTCATTAACAAAACTAATGGTATAAAAATTGACCACAAAAGATTAAAAAGAAGGCCTATAAGTGGACTAATTTCCATAAACTACTGTGCTCATATATTTTAAAATAATTAGTCCAGTTCTTATAGTTTTTGAAGAGCAAAAAGATTTGTATGTTTGCTTTTTTATTGATAAAAATTAGGAGTGCTTTTCCTCCCTATTTTACTTTCTGTAAAAATCCAGTGTTTAGAAGATTTTAGAGATTTGACAGCATTATGACGTAATAGGTGTGGAGGAATTGAAACTGAATTAGTTAATATAACGTTTTTTTCCTTATTCAGATTTCAGTAATATCTGCTTAACAATTTCGGAGTAAAGGCAAAGACTAATCATGTCCCTTGGCTTCATATCTAAGGATATGAAAACATATCAGAGAGTTTTGAGGGAAGAGGAGAGTAAAAGCATTATGAAATAAAAAAAAGGACATTGCAAATTGTTGAGGAAAATGGTAGATGAGCAGGCAGTTTTTCACTGATACAAATTTAAGGAATTTTTTCCTTTTATTCCTTCCCACATTTTAGTGTTTGGGATCAGTTTCTAGCTGTCAGAATGTGGTTTATCATATTTCACTATATTTTTGTGTTGTAGATTCAATTATTTTAACTTTTGGGAGGTAAAAAGGGGAAGTGCAAGGAAAGTAGGAAAAACACCCTCAGTGCTCATTTTCAGTGAGAGGTCTTTATTCCTGAGCTCATCTGGGATTCAGTTTCTGAAGAAAACTTACAGGGATGGATGACTTGTTACTTTTACTGAGTCTTGTGTAGAATTGAGAGGACTTCAGCAGCCTTTAATTTTTTATGTTCACTGGAAAGCAGGGGCAAAGAGAAAGGACAGTTGTGTCAGGGCAGGACTCCTCTTTTACAGGGTGTCTTCCCATTTTCCAGCTTTTGAGATGTAATTGCTCAAATATGAAATTCCATGATGAACATGCAACTTAATGACTTGAAAATGTTACAGTTCCAAATAGTTTTGGTGCCAAGGAAAGTGTATTTTTTTCTCTGCCTTTTTTCTTCGATTTTAATAAGATGACAAACATTAATTTTTATTTCTTTTTCTGAGAGACAAGGGTACTGCTATTTTTAACAAACAAGAAAAAATTGAAGGGTTAGATGAGCTTGTTGAAGAACAGTCACAAACATTAGCAACTCTTTCTACAATAGTAATTCTCACTTTGTTCTTTCTTAATATAAACACAGAGCAGCATCTACTTTGAGGAAGTGCACATATAAAAATAATTTTCCAATATAACAGCAATAATACTGCCAAAAAACAGTACTCCACTGCACTTTTATCTCTCATTTCTCTCTGCTTCAAGTCAAGGTGATTAGAGAAACACATGGGGTAGCTGTTAGTTGCATGGCTTAGAGTACACTCAGCATAAGATTCAAAAAGTATGGAAAGGCTAAAATTATGTTTAATTTGCTTCCCCCTGAACAATTATTTCTATAATACATGCATGCAATTTTCTATTAAGAAAGTGAAATCCAGAGAACTGGTGGACTTATGAGGCTAGTGATAATTCGTGTCGTAAATACCTGTCTTTTCTATGGGTCACCTTTTCATACAGAAAACATGCACTCTTCGTTTTCAGTCTGTCCTTAAGAGTTGTGCTCACTGTGCTGCTATCGAGTAAATGGCCTTCTAAATGTTAAATCCAGGATACATTATAATCCACAATTAAATTCAAAATTTTCAATTTCATGTAGGTCTGTGTAAATCTCCAGAAAAAAAAACCATGGCCAACCCTACCATATTGCAATTCATGTTATTGAATTATGAAGACTAGTATTCAGGCATTTTGAAAGGGAAGGTGTTATTTATTGTCCTTTTGTGAGGGTAATGCTACACAGAATGTAATTAAATGCTTATACATAACTTTTGCATCAGGACCATTGTTACATTAAGTGCAAAGAGTGCACTTTGCAGTCTGAAATAGAAGCATGTTATTTCTGTTTCTGACATAACTTGTTTGTTACACATATTGCACTGGATATACATGTAATATGTATTTACATATTACACGTGACATTGGAACGGGCTGACCAAGGGAGGTGGTGGAGTCACCATTCCCAGAAGTTTCCCGGGAAATGACTGGGCATGGTGTTGTGGTTTGGTTGGCATGGGGGTGCTGTCAGTCAAAGGTTGGACTTGATGATCTTGGAGATCTCCTCCAGCCTAAATGATTCTGTGGTTTTCCAGTCTCTGCATAGAGTAATAGCAATGTCCTCTTGAAGGCTGCCTTTATAAACACAAAATTTTCTTGTCATATGGAAATATGAATATTTCTTTTCTTATCAAAGGGCAGAATAGTCAGCCCTTTGACAAGAAGAGTACATATAGTGCTTAGCCATAAGGACACCTTTCTTTCCCTGATAAACTTTTATTTGCAAGCAATATAGGAACTATTAATTAAAGTTCATTGTGTATCAGAAACTAATGTATGCAAAGGTACCCACTGAAACATCACATGCATAGATTAAAAATAGTTATGCAAACTGCATCCTGATAAGGCAGTCCAGTTTTCTTTGCAAATAGTTTGCCACAGGCACAGTATTAACAGAACAGGAAGACAAATCAGGCATTTCAGCTCCTTGGCTACTCCTGGATCTGATGGGAGCTGTTCCTTTTATCTAAATTACTTATTTTAAGGCTGCCTAATAATCCAATTACACTACATCTAAAAACTCTAGGCTATCTTTCTAGGAGGAATGCCAACAGTAGTAACTAGGAGCTAATGCCAGCAATAGTCCAGAGTAGTTTTCATGAATTGTCCCCAAATATTTCATGGAAGTTTGTGTGTTAATGTTGTTCATTCCGTGTTCTAAAACAGACTTTGCAATGACGTGTACCAAATACTCCTAGCCAGTTTAGCAGTTTACTGCACAAGCAAATCTTTGGTTTATATCCAAAAATGCTATTTTGTCTGCTAGTATTGCAAGAAAGACCCTAGATATTTTCTAACTGCAAGTCTTGTCTGCACTGATTGTGTCTCCCCTGGAAGCTGGCACACTGAGTTACCAAATGGTTTCTCAATATTACGCTGAGACAGTGGTCTGCTACTGAACAGAGGAAAGAGTGCCAAATATTGAATCATCAGTGCTACTTTCCTTAGCACCTGGGATTTTCTTTGGAAAGTTCCCAACCAATTATTATGCAAGCCAGAATCTGCTCGCCTTATGAGATCTGACGAGATCACAACCTGAAGAGACACAGATGGTGAGGCATTCCCATCATTACCAGCACCGACAAGCAAATGAACTACATTTTGGTTAGATCTGCTTCCAAGAAAACTTAATATTTGATGGATATAATTAGGTTAAGTGAGCCCAAATCCAGGACTAGATATGGAACTATATTTGCAGTGAATAGACAATATATCTCAGTTACGGACACATGAGAGTTCTAATATCTAAAATTTGTGTACACAGCAGAGGGATGTACAAGAACACTGTAAGTCATTATTTGGTTGGCCATTGATTATAGGGAAAAAAAGACCAAGTAAAGGGAAAAAAAAAATACCCGCAGTCCTACCAAATGAAAATAAAAAGCCAAAACAACTTTGTGGGAGAATTTCCATACCTTTCAGCAAATATGGAAAGAGCACATATATACATATATGCAAATCTATGCATATAAAATATATTAAATCAGAGGCTGCAGACCTGAAAGATTCATGGGAGAGACACAGGTCTCAATATCAGAGAAAAAAACCCCTTAAATCTCCCCTCTGAGACAACTGAACTAACAGTGAAGCCCACAGGAGTGATTCCACTCAGAAGGCAAAGGAGAGATAAGAATAGATACACCCTAGGATAATATGGGAAGCCTAATCACAGGGTCATAGCAGTAATTCCCACTTTGTGACTCTGTGAATACCTTATCATTTTACAAACTGGAAAAGCTCCCAACTGGAATAGTTTCCAACTATGAACTTACAAGGCGGTATTGCTATTAGATCCACCTGAAATTTCAGCTGTCAAGGCTGACACACTTGTGTTTCAACACACATACAGCTGATGAAAGATTGTATTTATCTGAGTGATGGGAGAGTCTAAAACAGGTCAAGGGGATTTCCCATTCATTTTAAATCTTCTAATCATTATACTATCAAATACAGAAAAAGAGGCAAAAAAAATCCCTTCAATTTTGCATGTGATCTATCGTGAGAGAACACTTTGTTAGGCAGTGCTGGCATCAGTTGTTTAAACATGCTTCTCATTTGGTGTCCCACAATGGATTCTTGGATTTTGCAGCAAAGATAAAATGCAACAACAACAAAAAAAAATTAAAAACTAAAGAAATAAAATATGTTAAAAGTGAAATTTTACTTTCCAAATTGCATAGATATAAAGACAAGGATTTGTACCATCTGCCTCCTCTGGTTTTTTGAACTCCAGAAATTCCCGTCTTTTCTGCCAGTTGTTGCTTTGCAGTCTTTTAATCTTTCCAAAATCTCTCTTGATTTTTCTTTTTTTGAAAGATCTACTTTTTGTTTCACAGAAGTCATTTTGTGATTCTTGTCTCCCTCCATGTCAGAATGCCTTTCTCATATAGTTGAATTGCAGTGCTTTGGCTCAGAAATGTTACAATCCTTTTCATTGATCACAACCCACGACCCTCATGGAACACCTGCAATTCATCTACAGCAACAAAAATGAGTCTGCCTTGAAACCATTTACCTGCCTCCTTTTTTTCAGTAGCTTTGTTGTGTTTCAGGGCTATCATTTCAGCAGCAGTGAAGCTTTGTTTAGAATATACATATTTCTATCTGGAATGTAGATGACAGGAAAATCAGTCTGATTAATATGCTAAGAAATGTTATCTTTCTGATTCACTTTAGGGTGGGAGCAGACAAGTGTCTGAAGAAAGATGCTTTTTGTTTCTCTTGTATGTTCTTCAATCCATAAATAAATACAGAAAGGAATATAAGATACCCAAAGGAAGAAAACACTCCTATAAAATGTTAAGATGGACTTGCTTGCATACCACTGCGTGATAGCCAGCATCTCAATCCTCTCTGCAATTATGATAACATTTTGCTTTACAAAACAGCTGCAATTAGCATATTTAAACATAGTCATTTCAAACTATGCTATTTAGCTCAAATTTATCAGCATTTTCATTGCATAAAATTTTGTCTTAATAATCCATGAAGGTCAAGCTATTAGCAAGACACACACAAGCTCCCAAAAACATGCCTGAAGCACTGTGGAAAATTCATGACACTTAAGTGACTTGGCTATAATTTCTTTTCATCTCAACAGCCTTTAAAACTCTCCACATGAAAACAGCAATAGCCTTATGACATTTGCAGGGCAGTGTGTTTTCTGAACATTTACTTACTTGACTTTTTTTAACCTAAGGGTAATGTACAATGTCAGCATATTTGCAGAAGTTAAAGGCAGAAACAGAATTTGAAACTGTAATAATTTTTCATAGGAGCTTTACAATATTTTTTTAAAAAGGTACACTTGTGTAAATGCGCTAAATTTGCATTTGCTCAGTATTTTCGGTGGATAGCCTGGATTTTATGAACAGAAAAGAAAATCCATTTCAGTTTGTAAAACCTTTTTTATACCCCACAATACTATTTCTTATAAGTATTTGTTCTGTTGACTTTCTGAAATTGTTTCTGTGAAGTCTGCATGAGGCTGTGAACTTTATACATTAATTTATCTAAGCAGAGAAATTCTATCAGGATTATTTTGAAAATTCGCTCTTCAACAATAAGATCAGAAAATTAAGGCAATTGATCTCTAGGGTTCCCTGTGTTTTGATTTTTGCAATGTAAAACAAACAAACAACCCCCCCAAACATTCAAAAATCTTATATCTACTCCTCTTAAAAATACCACCGTTGAGGATCCAATTGCATTCAGATTTCACCCACTCTTGGTTTAGGTTCATGTCATGGATATCAGTTGCCTTCTCAATGCCTTTGTCACTGCATTTAATAAGAAACTTTTGAAACATTTAATGATGCTTTATTTATGGCCCTAATTTTGATCTCCCAGGGGTCTCCATATTTTATTTTTAGTTTATATTTAATTCAGATTTATCTCAGATTTTTTGCTGAGTACTGTGTTCACATTTTTTCTGTCTTACTGATCCATCAGCTGTGCAAAATTCCATGTCATTAGTAGAGTCAATGGGGTAAGCAAGTGTCCATTGTCTAATGACAGATGCAACCTGATACAAAAGCAGATGAAGCAACATTTAGTGGAGTTTAGTAAAGAAAGGTGGGGGAGTCTTCTGCTGCACAAGTGAGTGTTAAGAATGACAGTAGTCAGTGCTAAGGGAGTAGAAAACAGGCAGCTGATGTCAATATTCAACCACATATAATAATTAAGACACATGCTCATTACCTGCTGTGTTACAAGTATCATAGAATCATAGAATTATTTAGGTTGGAAAAGACCCCTAAGATCATTGAGTCCGACCATTAACCTGACACTGACAAGTCCATCAAATTCAAATACTTTTTCCCTTGCAACTTACTGATATTAACATGCCTTCTAAGTGGAATGGGTTGGTGTTGCATGAAGTTTTTGCTCTTGTTGAACCAATTTTAAGCTCAGCTTAGGAATGCGTTACACTGTGGCCTAAACATTAGTGACTAAATGATTTCAGTTTTGAGCCGTGTCCTTTACCGTGGTGACTCCAGTTTACTATTTGATATAAAATGAGTTCTACTGTGAATTTTTCCACGGTAAGTGTAGCTGGTAAGCAGGGAGAGCTGCATTTTGACAAAATAAGTACAATGAATGGGGAACATGTTAGATCACACAGCTTCATTATATCACCCACATGTAGAAATTATTTCCTCCTGTCCTGTCACTGATATAGAACAGTTTACTTTCTTGACTACCTACCCACAGGGATCAAGAAAATAAAATTTTATGTGTTACTTCTAAAGCTAAAAATAATCAGTTGGAGGAATTTGTTCATCCTAGAGCCCAAAAGAAACCAAAATTCAGCTATTTCAGCTTAGGTCATCATCTGCTCTACTTCCAGGGGTGCAAGGAAACAATTTTTACTTTAATGTAATCAAACAAAAAAATCTGACTCCAAATATTAACTCGTGTTCCTAGAGATGATTTATGATTATGATTTGTATTTCTTTGGTCATCAAATCCCCAAGTTTCCTTGAAGTTACAATGACCAAATTTGGAAGTCATTGTATTTTATAAGGTTATATATGTTTCTAAGTGTCCCTGTCCTTTGTTGCTTCATGTAGAGAGTCTGTGGGCCTAGCTTGATGTCTTTTACCTTTTTAGAGAGATGGCTATTTGCTTAAGTACAGCAAGTTCTTTAGTGCTAGAATTAATGAATAATGTTTACATAGTACATATAAATTCACAGAGGATTTTTGAAAGAAGAGAAATCATTAACTTGAATGGTTTTCTTGTGCTAATATCTTTGACTTTATGTAATTCTTATCCATGGTGATTGTCTTTCATTTTTTCTAAATAACAAATTCCTAAAAATTGTTTCTAGATTAGAGCAGAAATCTATTACCTTTAGTATACCCATCCTATTCTTCTATTTTGTACCTTACTAAGAATGAAAGGAAACAAGAAGAGAAAGTTTCTTTTCCAGTGAAGTAGTATTGTGTAGAGAAAGATTTTATTATTTTGTTGGTTAGGGAATATATTAGAAGACTTACAAGTCAGAATGAGGAATTAACTTACCAAGAACTGAAAGTGATTGTAAATTTTAAGTTCACATGAGTCATAAGCTTAGATTATTTGCCCAGTAGAAGTGAGCCTGATTAGCTTTCCGTCTCTGTCACATGTCATGTGTATGCATGTGTCTGGTTAGTGGAAGTCAAATTGCAATTTTTCGTGGATATGTTAAGATATTGCAAGATGCAGTGCCCTCCAAAAACAAGATCGATTGTAAGTCTTATTTCTACCACCAGACTCTATGACTTCATATAAAACTCCAGAATTCTGATAAACTGTCATGGGGAAAAATGATAAAGTGATTTATACTCAATTTCGCTGGAAGGGAGAAATGCAGAGGCTGTCAGTCTGGGTCTTCAGAACAAATGAGTTACAGTTCATGAGGCAGCTCAATAAGGCTATCATTTCCCATCAGCTCCTATCACTGACAGCCACAGATTTACTGGATGGGGAAAGAGAAAATGGCTGAGTTTTTGTGCCAAGTGAGTCGACACTATTACTCCATCAACCAGGCTTGTGTAGACAAGAGGTTACCATGAATATTTGATAGTAGCTTCTTCCCATAAGTGCCAGTAGAAAGTAGTAAAGCTGTTCTTTCATTTGTATAAAAAAAGCTCTCCATCTCTCTGTTTGTATCCAGTTGAAAGTGTCCATTTGTAAACCGCTAAGGTTTTTGTGATTTATTTTGTGAGTGTGCATTTGTTTCATTCAGCAGTCTGTTTTGTGCCACATGCTTTATTTATAGCCCTTGCCTAATAAAACAAAAAAATCCTCAGTCTGCTGGGATTTCGTATACAATGCATTTATCACTATCCGTCTCACAAGATTGCAATATAAACACAGCCTCAGAGCCACCTGTGCATGCCCAGAGGAAAGAGGACTTTCATCTGCCACAATTGCAAATTGTTAGAAATATCTATGTTCCAGTTCCAGGCAGAGAAAGATTCAGGTCACAGCTGAAGTACTTGCTCTGTATGTGCTCATGTTAAAATAGATCAGCATAAGTGACTTCTATATTATCCCAGGTATCTCTTGCACAGAACTTTCCTGGAAATTGTTGATGTCTGTACAAAAAGCTGCTATGGATGCTACCTGCATTTTTTATGAGGATGTTTGCACAGCCAGATTTCTTAACAGAAATCCAGATTTGCTTTACTCATACATGCTAAAATATTAGATTTTCTTTAATCTTTATTTTCAGTAATGGATTTGGTCCCTAGATGTCAGCATTAAACATTCTGTTAGGCTGGACTGTTGTGATACGAGGGTGAGATAATAGAATTATAGAATCATAGAATATCCAGAGTTAGAAGGGACCAATCAGGATCACTGAATCCAACTCTTAGCTCTGCACAGCACCATCCCCGAGAGTCATACCATCTGCCTGAGAGCATTGTCCAAACCCTTCTTGAAGTCTGTCAGGCTTGGTGGTGTGACCACTTCCCTGAGGAGCCTGTTCCAGTGCCCACCAACCCTCAGGGTGAAGAACCTTTTCCTGATATCCAACCTAAACCTCACCTGATATAACTTCAGGCCATTCCCTTGGGTCCTGTCACTGGTTACCTCAGAGAAGAGATCAGTGCCTGCCCCTCCTCTTCCCCTCACGAGGAAGTTGTAACTGCAATGAGGTCTCCCTCCTCTCCAGGCTGAACAAACCAAGTGACCTCAGCTACTCCTCATAAAGCTTCCACTCCAGACTCTTCTGCATCCTCGTGGCTCTCTTTTGGATGCTCTCTAATGTATTTTTTTATATTGCGGTGCCCAAAACTTGCAGATGTTATTGCCAGGCTACTTTTTAAAGATAGAGATATACACCCAAAGGAGATTTTAATATGATACTTAGAAACAAGGCTGTGATGTTCTCACTCTCACTGACATGTCTTGTTTACCTGATTCTATGTGCAAGTCTATGTTGTGAATCAAACACTTCTACACCTGTAGGAGTCAACAGAACTGTATCTCTATGCCTTAGTTATCTACAGAAATGAGATAGACTCCAAATCTTTGCTTGTGTCCATAGCTTAGACAAATATTTTTTAAATACCTCTTCAGTTACAGAAACTCCTTCCATCATATGCCTGCTGAAAATAAAAGTTGAAGAGTTGACACACAGACACAAAATAACTCAAATTATTATCAAATATGTCTTTCATTATGTATTCGTTCTGGCTGAGGTGGTGTTTCGTTTTACAGTCTAAGAAGACCAAGGCTATCCAGGCATTGCAGGTATGACTAACCTGCTGCCAAAAGAGTTAATGATGGCAGACTTTGTTTGATTTCTTTTTATCTTGCTATGAAGATTTAGAATAGCATAAACCTTTCTACATTTATGGAAAAGTACAGATAAGACAAATATTGCTAATATTAAAATCATGGTTTCTTACCTGAATTTTAAAACCACTGCTAGCTGTTTTGTTTTGCCTAGGTTATTTTCTCATGTTCTTGAGCCATTCCTGTCATTACTAATAGGTACCATTTCTTTTTTCAAATACTGTTCTGCTTTCATTTGCTTAAATGACTGAAAGCTTTGTACCAGTTCTATCTTTAATCTTTTTTCTTAAGCTTTGAGAATCTCAGTAAATACACTTTCGAAAATAGAAAAAAAAATTCAAAGTTAGATCAGATTAACGGGTTTGTCATTTCATAGACCATTTTTCATCTAGGAATAATAAATACAAAGAAACGTTTTCTGATTTATATTCCTCTCTCCTGGAGCTGGAGAGGGCTGAAAAGCAAAGTGTGTCACAAATAGATCAAACTCTGTGTAGACAGAGTAAGGAAAGTACAGGACAATTGCAGTCTTAGGGTCCTCATTTTTCATATCAGTCATCTGTCCTCTTAAACTCTAGAGAACATAGGGAAATACACATTAATCTAGTCCTGAGGAATCCTAACAAACATATCGCCACATGGTTTTCCACTCCTTTTGTTTCTTCATTTAGCTAAACATGGGAGATAGTGATCCTATGGCAGAGCCTTAAAATTCTCTATGCAAGGAGCAGGAACTCATGGGGATCCCTGCATCACTTGGGTTTTTTGTCTTTGTGTTTGTGTTTTGTCTTCAAATCTGATAGAGTGTTCTGAAATGTTCTGAATCAGCATTTGAATTTGAAAATTGTTCTGAAATATTCTTTAAGTAGCTTTTACACTTTTAGTTTTTGTCACATTTTTAAATGAACTTTATCCTTTTTGAGATTCTGGATCTCAAATGAGATTTGGGATCTGCAATGCAAGATGAAATGAATTTTCAGTTTTAGTCCACAGTTCACATTTGAAAGATATTTGTGTCACAGAACCACTATGAAAGCTGGCAAAACTAACAGCGGAAGAGAACCAGAACTGAGATAATCAGGCAGGATGAATGTATAGCTGAAGAGTATCACATGGGCATTTCCACATTGCCTGCTTGAGTGCCTGCCCATGATTTCTGGCACTGGTTCTAGTTGGGTTTTTTTAACATCCTGTTGTATGAGAGTCTTATTCTTTGCCTCTGATTTTGTACTCTCAAGGACAAAAAAATCCAAATATGTGGGGTTTTAACCAAAGAGAGAGAACCAAAGGGTTTGAAGGCAGTGCAACAATACCCTGCCTTCTGTACTTGAATCAGCCCTTCTGTACAAATAATACATATTAAAGTTATCTTCAGGAAGAAGAAAATATCTTGTGAATCCCTCAGTTATAGTATTTCAGGTGAATATGTGCATGATTATATGACATTATCTCCATTTTATTTTCTAGCAAAACTTTAAGAGCTGTTACAGGTAGAGAGCCTGTGAAAAAAAGAACTTACTAGAAGGTATTAATTGCTGTCACAGTTATTCATGGACTAATTATATAAATTCAGCTGTAAAACTGGGCTTGTAACAATGCAGCTGCTGAACCATTTTCAATCTCCATACAATTGTTCAGCTAGTGGTGGCTGAATCTGTCATCAAATTGCATCACTCCACTTTTCTTACATAGGCTAACATGAAAGTCCTTCACAGGGTGAGAAAGGGTGTATCTTGTCCAGGGATCAAATAATTTGCTTTCTAGTAGTTGAATCACTGCTCAGATTTCTTTATTGTATTCTCTGTTTTCCAGTAATAAAGTGTTGTTTCTCTACAGCAATTCAAGGTGTAACATGACAACTCCATTTCTTGAAGTAAAATCATAATGGATAATATATAAAGAAGAAAATTGGACCCAATACATAGTCCAGCTAGATAAGAACCACCGTAGGCATGCTGTTTTTATTTGTTTGAGCCTTAATAATCTAGATTTTCCATTATGTTCAAGAATTAGAAAGTGAATCAACAGTGAGGAAAGACTGAAGTGTTTATAATAAAGCTGAGGAAGTCCTTAGAGAGTACCATCCTGGTACCAGCAGAAGCCTTGAATGTTAACTTTATCTAATGATACTATGTTTATTCTCTTAACTTAAAAGGAGCCAATGAAAGTTACTTTCTTTTAATCCATAAGAAAAAAAAATAAGGCCACAACTAACAACAGATAAACATTAAAGGCAAAGGCACATCTTGACTTGGATGATTTCTGTAAGGGTGTCATCATGCTTATGGCAGAGAAAATTCCAGAAAAAGGATAACTTTTTTCCTGTCTTTTCCCTATCACCGGGTAAACAAACAGTAAGGAAATTACACAGGGCTAGATTTATTGAATTTATATTATACGGGATCTAGTTATACGTATACACCACTCCTCAGACACAGTTCTGGCAATAACTGGATGGTGCAAATCATTATGAAATCCCTGTCTGTGAGGTGTAATTCACTTGAACATTGCAATGCCATACACACTACAAAGTCAGGGCCCAAAGTGGAGTCCATATCTCTCAGCTACATTTGCTGCTTAGGCTAACATATCTCCGGAGATAAAACAAAGGATGCTGATCATCAGCAGGAGGCAAGGGTAATTGTAATTCCAGCTCTAGGTTTGTTTTAGCTAGTTTCAGAGAGGCAAGTAACAGGTGCAGATGTAACAGCACTGCCTCCATCCCCTCCTGTCTCCAGACTCACAGCCCTGTGGAATTGGCTCATCCTCCTGACTGCGTGGCTCCACCATGTCTTCTGCTTTCTCGTCCGTGAGAACTTCTGCTCATTCAAAAATTTGGGTTGACTCAATGCACATCAGTAGTCTGCCTGGGGAAAAGATGTGAAGTGCATGGCAGTCCTATGCAATTCCTTTCAGTAGGCTTCTCAGAGCATGATCCAGACACCATCAAGAGGAGAAGTGAGGGGGATAACTGCTGTAATACTGATGATGTACAGGAGGGAAGGCAACATGTCACTACAGCCTTGATGTCGTCTGCTGATCTGAAGCATGTGCCACCCTGGGCGTTTCTCACTGGGTCAGGCAGAGAGCCAGTCCACAGGAACATTGGCTCTTCATTTAGCACAATAGCACTGGGATTACAGGGTAATATAGCAGTCACCTGCCATGGGGGATATTTCAGATTTTCTTTCTGTCTTGGGAAAGTCAACCCTAAACCTCCAGCTGTATTAGAAAGTGATTTTGCAGCATTATTCTCTTTCGAAGTAGTAATGCTCTTCATCCTTCAAGCATAACCTGTTACATGCCATAGAATTCTGGATCATTTAGACTTAAGAGATTAACAGCATGGCCCTATGATTCAGAACACGGGGACCAAGAGTGTCAGATGCCCACTGCGATCTGCGGAGCATTGTCTCCTTCCTTGGTTTCAAAAGTCTTAGTAGAAGTTGTCAGTTTTGTATGAAATATCTTGATTTCTTCAAATTGATGTTTGCCAGTGGCAAACATTTCATTTGGTGAATTTGCATCCAGCTCCCTTTTGCAAGATGTTGAGAAAAATCTGACAAGAGACCAAATTCATGTCAAACTTCTTTGTAAGTGGAAATCTGTCACTTCTGTTGGCAACAAGAGCTAATGATTTGATTGTCACATAGAATTTGTAACAATCCAGTTCCAACAAGCTGGAAAATTCACTGACATGCGAGAATTCTTTGTCTGCCTAAACATACAGATATATCTAGAAATCATTGATGTACATTAGATACCATTATTTTGATTTGGCCAAAATACGCATTTAAAAATAAAGAGGAGTTGAGGGTCCCCCTTGTTCCACAAAATGACAGGTGCCGGCCACATCTTTTAATTCTTCACTGACTGGTTGTTATTTAGCATGACTGATTTCCTTCCCACTTGTATCTAGAAATAAGTCTTTAACCCCAACTAAATTACTCTTTTAAGAATCATTTTTAGGCTGTCTTAATCACTTTGATTTCAACAGTACCACAATGCTTCTGCACATGCTTGGCCATATTCATATAAACTATCAAGTCTTTTGAAGGTATTACCTGAAACACTCACAACTGTTCTTGTTTGTAGCTTTTAACTATTTTAAAAAGCCCCTTTCGGTCTTCATTGATGGGGTCATGTGTTCTTTAGTAGTTTTGTCTATTCTTTCTTTGAAACTTGCTATGCATAGTGTATATTAACAGAGCTGTGAAGGTTACAGATTTTCACTGCTTTCATAAATACTACATTATTGATAGTTTGTTTCACTGAAAATAGAATAAGAACACTAAGATTTTTTTTTCAGTTGAAAATTTTGTTTCCTAATTCAACTTTTAAATTTCGTGTTAATGATTTACAGTAGAAAACGTCAGCTGCATTTCAAATCAACTAAAAATAAAGATGTTTTTATTTCTGTTAAAAGCAAGCTTGTCTAAGTCTGCCAATGTTATCATGGAACATTTTTATCATAGCAAATGAGTATATTTGGAACATAAAATGTTTCCAAAATCATGCTATATTTTTAATTGCCTTTGTGTATTTCTGACTGTGTTATGGCATTTTGTAAAGTTTCTCCACCTTCCTTTGAGCTTTTGATGATCTCTTTACATTCTGTTTAGACTTTATTATCCTACACTGTGAAGAAATGAGTAAGGTAGAATTACACTCTTACTTACACTGAGTTAATTCTGTGCACTTTGTACTGATATTTATCTGCTGACTTTGCAGCAGATAATTTGTGTCATTATACTAAACTCATGCAGTTTCTTTGTGAGATGTCTTTTACTTTTGTATTTTTATTTTCATAGTGGCTTTACTATGCTTTACTACCTTTACTAGTTTCTCTTTCTTTAGCTTTGCTTTTCTATCTCAAATCATCATACTTTTAGAAAAAATTGTACATATCTTTTACGGTAAGTCATTCATTCGTTTTCTTTAACTTCATGATTATCATTCTAGTCATTTCACTTTTCTTAATTCATGACACTTTCCTCATTAAAGGATAAAACTTCTCTACTAATACTTGACAAGACAATTAATGCAGTGCTTTTTGGGAAGATAAACTCTGCTTGTTTAATATGCTTGGCTTGTAGTAGTTGGAATTTTATTTCTCTAATTACATTGGCAGTGGAAAACAGTGAGTATTAAATCTTCAGTGTAATGTCAGATTTTACTTATCTTTTTATGATCTGTATCTTGCTCTGTCTCTTATATAAGAAAAAAACAAACCTCAGTGAAGTGTGTGTTATTAGACTGTGTTAAATTTTGAGGGTTTAGGCTTTTTCCTTTTAGAGTGATTTAAGCTCTCAGCGTAGGTGGTCTAGTTGCTCAGCTTACTATTCTCTGACTCACATAGCAGGTGATTGACTGAAATGTTATGAATTTTCGTCCCAATACTTATAGACTATTTCAACAGTGGTATAAAATGGGCTTGTCTGCTCAGAGGGGACCCAAGAGGTTTTTTTTTCCCACACAAGAATCAAACAGAAGCTTAAATAAAGCTTGTCCTTTTTTATTTTCTTGATTCAGGTTACTTTCTTCCCAATGGGCTGGAATAATTAATTTTGTTCTTTTCTTTGAGGGAGAAAATTGTTTTGATTTCCCAATTGGAAATTAAGACCTCCATGAATGCCCAAGCTTGTATGGGGCTGTGAATCTTGTTCTGAGAAACCTATCTCCCTGTTTTGATTTGACTTCAGGGAAAGGCATCAGAATTCCAAGATTTTCTTCAGTGCCCTTGAAATCAGAATCTGGATCATCCTGTTTTTTAGAACTGGGTGACTTCAACTCATAGAATCACAGTATCTCAGAAGAGGTGAAGTTGGGAGGGAACTCTAGGAATCATCTAGTCCACACATCCCACACACCACACTCACTCTTCTTTTTCAGGCAGGGTCAGCTGTAGCAGGATGTCCAGGACGATGCTGTTCCTGAGGCACCCCAGGACACAGTTGGCCCTCCTGGCTGCCAGGACGATGCTGACTCATGTTCAACTTTTTGCTGACCGGGTCCTCCAGGTCCCTTTGTGTGGCACTGTTTTCCAGCCCCTTATTCCCCAGTCTGTCCGTACATCCAGGATTGCCCCATCCCAGGTACAGAATCCATCACTTCCCATTGTTGAACATAGTAATTCAGGTCCATTGCCTCTTCGTCTTTCACTTGGTCCTACAGAAGACTCTGGCTCTCTCATCTTCATTCCTTTCCATAGGTAATTTCCTTTCCTTGCTTGGTTGATGAGAAGTCTTTTCCTCCCTCATTTCTTAGGACAGCTGCGGAGAGGATGGGTCTCCATGAGCGCCTAAGCTCATCTGGCACCATGAATCAGATTTTAGACAATGGTAAATGCACTGTGGGTAATTAAGAAGCACCAGTCTCATAACAAAAGCAGTGCCTTTTGGAAAGAAACTGGAAGGAAAAAGGAAACACATGAATCCTTTTATCTGAAATATAAGCAGGTTATAAATATTCTTCGTGTGCCATTGCTCTGTAACTCAGAAATTATAAACATTAATAGAAAGTAGATCTAAAGAAACCATGATAGCATCTGCTTGTACTTGACTCATTCTAAACCACCAGTACTAAGTTCCTGTTCTTTAAATTTAGTTTCAAATCACAAACTCAAAAACATGCCCTGAGCTTAAGAGACTGAAATTTCTCTTCAAAGTAGGTCACAGAAAAAAGGATCTGAATCATTAAATTATGCTATCCGTATCAGAAGAGGAAAATCAGAATCTTATTATGTACTATTCCAGACTTTCAAGTGCTGAAACCTGAAGCTGAATTTTAGTTCACTGAAAATACCTTTTAAATTTGGAGTAAATTTAAAAAAAGTCTGTCAGCAAAATATATGAATCTTTGATAAACTCATCTCTCCATCCCAATCATATTCCACACTCAATGCATATGTAGACTTATAAGACTTTCACAAAAATATTGAGGAAGCAACAGAAATATAAATTTATTTTATGTCACTGAGTCTAATACTTTAAATGCTGAATATTCTGATGCATGTTTAGGATAAAGCATTATATCAGAAAATATTCATCTGGATGGTAAAATAAGCTGAGATATATATTAGTAGAGACAGAACACAGGTTTTGTGATGCAAAATGCTTTGGAGAAAACATTGGAAGTTTTTTAACAAATAAGAAGGGAATGAAGAAATAGCAGAATGAAGAAATAATTGTTCTAAGACGATAAAAGTTTTTTTTATAGAACAGATTGTTACAGAAAATAAAATATTTATGCTATTTATTTGGTAATTTCCAGAACTGCATACAGCCTTTTGCATAATGTAAAGGTATTTATGGCAAAGGGTTGGGTTTTTTTTTAATTTATTCTTGCAATTTTTAGCAAAATCACTGTACTTCTTAAATGGCCTTACGGTGTTTGAGAACTTCAGGTGTGTATGTTTCAAATCGCTTAAGGGTTGGAAATCTACAATTTAGGAGCACAGTGTAGGAGTTTGTAGTGATGCATGAAAAATAGATGTAGCCCAGCTGTGAAGCAATAGAGAAGGCCTTTAAAATACATCAGCAAAACTGTCATGTTTAAAATCATGATAACCTCAATGCAACCTGAATTGTTCTGTGTAGTAGTTTTATTGGGATTTTTCAAGTTCCCTCTACATATGTAAAGTCATTGAAATATGATTCAGTTATGTTCAAAATTAGAACACTTTTGTTTGGATTTTTCCACAAATTATCAATACAATAATATAACTTCCTTTATGTAGACAAATTCTTCTCATTGACGCATGTGCAATCTAGGGGAACAAAGCTCTCTCTTTACCATTTTACTGCTGCTTGACTTTGGGAAAACCAGTTAACACTTTGGATGAAAATTTTGAAGAAAAGGTCTCTGAAGTCTGGATGCTACATATTCAGTGTCACCAGCAGTGATGTCAGTGCTGGTAACATGTTTTTGGAGCTACTGAATACCTGGTAATTGTAGTATCATTTTTATCACAATGGATAATTTTGACATAAACAATCTATTTTCTAAAATTCATAGAGGAATGTTCATCTTCACAGTGAAAGGCTGGAAATATGGCTTTTAGAAACACTGGGTTTGGTTGAAAATTGGGAAATATTTCGAAGGAATAATTTTATGAGTACATTTAATGTATATGTTTGCCTAAAGGAAAGTATTTTTCCAATTAGAAGGGTTTGGGGCATTTTTTGGCCATGTCTGTGCTTTGATCAGTCCAGGAATGATTGGTCTATTTTGGCTAGGTCTTTCTCTCATATGGAAGGAAGTTTATACTTGGATATTTTCAAAATTCTTGCATATTTCAGAATGCTATTTGCTACAGGGTCTGTCTTAAGGCAAGAAAAGGAGGATGTAATGCAGAGATGAAAAAGCATTTCCTACCTCTCTTTCTTCTCATAGATTCAGATAGAGTTCAAATGAAAATAGAGTTCAAATGAAAACTCAAATGAAAACTCACAGTGTAGTAGAAAATCTAGTCAGCCATACTTTTTGGTAAATAATGTCTAACACTGTGCCAAAATTAATTGTGTATGTAAATGAGAGTACTGTAATAATGGTCTAGTAGATGGAGCAATGGCATGTCACATCTATGGTCATTTAAATCTAACCTCAGTTTTTAACCACAATTAGAAGTGTGGTTTAGGGTTATTACCTGTTAGACAGTAGTCCCCCATTATCCTTAATAAAGAGAAAATAATTTATCACAATTGGGCTTAATTGGTAATTCTCAGTCTGTGTTCAGCAGAGTATCAGGACTAGGACAGCATGGACAATCACTTTATTCCCTTCATCCTCGAAGGTGATGTGCCTCAGCTCAGTGATAAACAGTATGAGGATGTCATTTTAAAAAATAAAAATTACAAAATCTGAATCAGTGTCTGTCACACATTTCATTCTTCAGGTTAGGCATTCTAGGCAGTTCAGTTAGGAGACATGACACTTAGAAGATATCTCAAAGTGTATTACATGAGATATATCAAGAAGTTATAATTTCTTCTTGGGGTTAAACACAATATTCACTTGCAGATGCTGTTCTCACCAATAATCCATTTCCATTACCACAGCATCACCTCTTTCAGCCTCTGTAAGGACACTTGTTAAACATCAGAAGCTTATACTCAGTCCCCAGGAAAAGTAAAAATAGATGCAGATGTGGTGAATGTGAGCCTCATATTTTGATAAACATTATTTATGCCAGATTGTATTGTTTTGTAAATTTATGGAATGAGAAAAGAATAATCTCCCTCAAAGCACATGAATGCAACATAGTGCAGTGTCCAAAGAAATTTATATAATGACGAATCAATATTTCACTCTTTCACTTGAGACATAAGATCTGTGTCTCAAAATGTGCTGGTTTTGACCTACGAGCAATGGAGAATTTAAAGAGTCTCTTCAGTGCAGTAACAATGCAATACATTTATACAGCATCTTCCTGAAAGAGTGGCAAGGGGCCTATCTGTGATCTTTCAACATGTCAAGCATACTGGATCTGACTAATTTCTTATGTGCTGAAAGGAAAAATGAATGTTGTTTAGGTCTCCTAGACAACAGACTATGCTTCAAAAGCAAACTATGCAATAGATATTTATCTGATTCAAATCTAAAATTCAATTTAGGAGTGAAATAACATGAGCTTCTGGCATTGTTTTACTGGGCTGCTTCAGATGGACAAATAAAACTCAGCCAGGCTTCAGTACTATTCAGTATTTTTTAAATAGATATCTAGACAGAAATATCTCTTCTTCATTTTCCTTATAGAAAAAAAATTCCATTAATTTTAGTGTATTGGTCATTCTTATAACAGTGATTTTTGCCTTCTGTAAATTATATTTTCCAAATGGGCAAAAGCTTACTATAAACCAACTCCTGGTAATGTATTTATTTGTGGCTCTCTAAATATTGTTTTCTAAAAAAATATATTATTCCTTTTTAGACCCTTATGAATAATTTAACTTTGCCAATAAATATCTGCTGTCCTCAATTGCCAACTCAGGTACCAAATTAAAATGAATTAGACTGAAATTTTTGTAACTGGCTACAGAAAGGGGAATATTCTTCACAGAAATTAAAAAAGAAGTAATGAAATCAGCAGTTCTTTCCTATGTACTGATGATGACATCTTTAAAATCACAATTATGAAAAAACCTCCATGTGATTTCCAGCATATATTTTATCATATACAAACATTGCTTTGTAGTGTTGATTTGAGTAAAACCACATGGATTAAATAACTAAATGAACTGATTTTCAGCCACATCAGATTTCAGATGAAAATGCCATTAGCGGAGGCAAATTTAGCTTAACTTTTTTCCAGGACTACTTCTTGAGGAAAGAGGGGAAAAAAAAGGAATGAAAATGCTCTGAATTGTAAACAATGTGGATAATTCTTTAATAATATTTTATCCAAAAGAAAAAAATTTTCTACATGAATTATTGAATTTTGGCATTGGAAACTCATTCAGAGGCTCAATTCTGCCTATTAAATAATGCTAAAGTAACATTGAAAAAAATTGATGTCTCTGAAAATTAGTGTTTGAGGTCCCCCAGATTAAGAAAAACATTTTATAATTTACCTCCCAAGTAATATTGTTTTTTCTCTATCGGGAAAAATAATAAGTTTGCTTCTGAATTCATTCATTGCTTTTCAAATTTTTCAAAGCCACAACCTCTAAAGTTTAAAAATATTAATTCAATAATCTATAAAATTTAAATTATACCTTTATAAAATTAGATGAACTTGCCCGGTAATCTTTAATTTAATGTACTATATTTGAATATATGAGTAGATATGCTGTTTTGTAAATTAAAATGTAACACAGACATTTTAGCAAGTAATCTGAATAGAAAACAGATCTCTTTTTACTGCCAGTTCTTATTTTCAGAAGCAAATACTTGCCATATTTACACGTCTGAGACAATTCTGATGCAAAATAATTAGATAATTGTAATTAACAGGTATCTTTTTTCTCTCATTAAAAGACTTGTCATATCTTTCTAGAGCAGCTGTTTGGCTGTCAAAATTGTCCATGTAGTTTTTCCTGCTAAAAAGTGTTTGCAAGAATCTTTTTACTGCTGAAAATAGTTTGAAAGTTTTTTCATCTCAAAGTTAACTGCACTGCAGTTATCAGTAGGAAATAAATGTAAATTATTAGGTTTATATAATTTTAATTGAAAAGTATGTACACTTTAAGATGAGAAATTAAAAGATAAAGTCAGAATAAGAGGTAAAATTTAAGCCAAGTAATCTTGCAACTATAAACTGTTAGTAATTTTTTAGATGAGATTGCTTTGAGATATACATATTAAAATGGACATTTTTTCTTCCCTCATACTGATTTTCATAGTAGTGTAATTCTGTGGTATTTGAAGGATTTTTCTAAAATCGTATCTCATGCTTCTGTGCCATAAACCCCTGAGAAGATGAAAAGAAAATGCACATAACTTCAGTGGGACTCTCTCCTGGTATTCTGATATGGAACTGCCTTGCAGTGGGAAGGGGTGGGGAAGGGTAGGATGTGGGATCAGTGTCTAAGTAAAGAGACCCCAGTGAGTTAAGGATTGCAAAGGCTGACAGACTGTCAAGTCACTGACAGTTGCCCCCCACCTGTTATGATCTGATTGTTAAAAGATGCCCAAATTAAGGTGCAGACAAGATCATACGCTGAAGTCAATAGTATGGATTTTATTTAGCAGCAAATGTGAGGCAGACAGATAGAAAGAAATAGGGAAAAAAAGGGGGCCAGAGGGGTTGGGGAGGGAGAGAGAGAGAGAGAGTGAGATGGAGACATCAAGCAGATCATTACCTCCCATGGGTTCCGGTGCATGATGCTGGTCCTCCTTCACCCTGGTCTTCTCAGGGGTGGGGGTCCCAGAGTCGTTCTTCTGGCGGTACTACCTTTATACACTTCAGGTTCTGGGTATCCACGGGGTGGTTGCATGTGTTCCTACAACATGGGCTCACATGGGCGTAAGCACTTGTTTCCTTTTTCGGAGTCCGCACATTGGGAACTTTTGTTCTGTGTGCTAACCAAATCTTCACCTCCATTAAGGCAGGAATTAGAACCTTCCTGGTGCTGCCATCTGTGCTTATCTCAAGTTTCTGCTGTGATGGCTTATCTTATAGTTCCTTCCATGACCTTGACAGTGCTTTGAGCTAGGCAACTGCATGCTTTAAATCCTTACACCACCCCATGGGAGAGCTGTTGCTTGACCTGGACTGTAAAAATGCTCTGCATTCTTCTGCAATTTCCAAATTTCACAGCTGCGTGTCAGAGGCTCTTGATGCACAAGAGCAGATCAGCCTGTAACATACTAAGTGTTGAAAGCCGGAAGAATGCATCAGAGAATGACTGGATATCTGTGCGCACATGTTCTCCTCTGAAGCTTCTGACACTGGTCTATGTCATAAAAAAAGACATCAGATGCTCCTATGGTTGAGTGTTGTATGGATGGAAAGAATTTGTTTTCACTCTCTGGAAACTGAGACCTCAGAGCTATAATGTATATTTAGTTGCCCAAATGCTATTGAAGGCTTTTTCAAGGTAAAAGGCTTTTGCAGTAGCACAGTCTTCATCTCATATCGGCGTGACTTAAATTGTATCAGGTTATACTTAATGACAGACTGTTAGAAGAACTTCAGAGTACACATGGTTTAAGTACTGACATTTGGCCGCAGATGCCGCTGTAAGATCCGAAATTGCCATTGCAAATAGCTAGAGTATTAACAGGGAATTAAATCTCTATACCAGTAAAAGATGGAGAGAGCATCTTCTTCTATGCTTCCCTGCCCTGTCTGAACTACTTCTCTTTTATAACGGCTGCATTTCTGCCAACTGCCTCTTCTTTCCAGCGAGGAACTGTAAAAGCAAACTGTCCTTGCCATTTAGGGAAGATCTTGACAGGAGGTAGATGCAATGATCCCCTGCATACTTATGGCATCAATTCTTTCCCATCAGCATCACACATGAATAAGTGACTAACTGCCAAATGCCATTCTCCTATATGGAGGCATTTAGATAGTGCTGTAGAGTCTAGTCTGGATCCCTAAAACAACAAAACTCAGTGTCTCATCTCTGCATAAGAATGAGCTTAAATAGTATTAAACTCAAGTTTATTACTAAAAAAAGTAAATGGGTTTAAATAAGGTGTTAAAATGAATGTTTACACTTTCCAGAACTTCTATCATAGATCTTCCTGTTCCTAACTAAAACAGATGTGTAGACCTGATAAATACCATCTACCAAATGAAAGCTGTGTTTTCTCAGGGCTAAATTTGGGTGTGAGATGTGTATGTAACTGTAATGCTTGGCACACCAAGCGGGTGGCCAAACAAAAGCTCTGCAGGTGTCAGTATATGAAATATATAGTAGTGATTGGTCTAAACAGCCGAGAACTCCTGCAACACACAGGCAGTGAAGCAGAACCTGAGTTCTTCAGGCCATTGTACTTTAAATGCTGTAGTATGTTTTCAGATTAATAATAAACTGTTTTGCATGAATGAGAGTAATGTGAATGACAATAGCTGAAAAGCTATATTGTAATGTAGGTACAGTTTCCATGGAAGTCCTTGACACCAGTATGCTATTTACTAGGAGTTATTGGATAGCACGCGCCAGACAGTGCTATGTAGCCATTAGGCACTTCAAATGACACTGCAGAGACAGCTATTGGACAGAAAAAAATGACATTATCCTTAGGCCACACAAAGTGAAATGATGGTTGTCCACAGGAAGAAGAATCATTCTCTTTACAGGAATTTATGTAGCTTCTGTTTTGGCATACAGCATTGCAAGGTGTAAAAGATAAAGCTCCTCCCTGATCTCACTTTCTGTGTAGCCTGTGTTGCCTCTTAAACAACTGTAACTTTTCAGTGAAGAGAAAAACAACTCCTTGGAAGATGGGTTTTAGAAATAAAAATGGCAAACATTTCACACTGTGTAGAGGTGTGATATGTTACAAGTAATCTTGGAAGAAATGCAGTAGTGGGCAGAGTGCAGGTGGAGTGTTCAGAGCTGCATGTGTAATTCACACTTAGTGTGGTGAGTGCTATAAAAAAGATCAACACATAAACTGGAAGGCAGATGGAATTCATCACATATCTCTGTCGTTTGTCACCTGAATATCACCAGTGTGTATAGAATGCATCTGTATAACTTAATCTTATTTTCATTCTAAAAACACACACTAAATGCATATTAGTTTCTATACACAGAACTAGAAGTGTTTATTGTAAAATATGCCTAGGATGCTGGGAAGTTTCAACTGGAGATAACTTGTACAGTGCCAGAAAAAATTGCATCTTTTCCAGGATCACGTTTACTCCTCATCGAGAGATCTGTCACATCAGTGCTTCATTTTGTTGAAATGTACAATATTGACTTAACCTGTAATAAAAAAATTACAAGACAGCAAAACCATTAATAGTAGCAATCATTATCATATCCTTATTAAATATATTATGCTTCCTTTCCATAGCTAGGCCAAATGCTGATTTCTGACAAGTAAATATTCTGGTTTTGCAATTTGATTGACATCTGCAGTGGAGTCCTAAAAGAATGAGGAATGATTATCTATGTATGTTCTTGCTATGGTAAATAAAAAGTGGCCTTCAGGCCTTTGATATTATATTGAAAAATGACCTATTAAAGGGGAACAGTAGGAATTTGAATTGCAATATAGAATTTTCCGTTTTCTGAGAGGCACCTTCCTGCTAGTTTAAATTGTAAACATCTAAAAATCCAGTGTAAATTGATGTTATATTTACTGTGTAGCAGTCACTTTAATATGCTTGCCTTGAAGCCTCAAAAGCAAAATCCTGTGTATTAATCCTATGGCTTCAGAAAAGCAGGGAGAAAAATAACCATTGATGCTTATAAATATGAAGCCTACAGAGTATAAGTAAAAGAAATTTATAGAGAAAACCTTGAACAATTCCTACTGCAACATCAGCCCAGTTTCATTCTGAGCTGTTGAGCCAGAAATGTGAGAAAATGAAGTGACTGAAGCCTGTCAGAAAAGAAAAACAGCTAGTGGAGTGATGATATGAATCCACAGACAGAAGCATTGAATCCACTATCTTCACTGCACTGATTAAAGACTGTTACTATTCAGGTGAATTGAAACCTTCACAGAAGCCATGGTGGAGAGGAGCACAATAAAAAGTTGTTTGTCATTTGTAATTCAGTAGGACTCTGAAGTAAGGAACTGATCTCTTCTTTTTTTTTTTTTGCTTCAACTGGTTTATATTAGATGGCATATGGGAAGAAATATATATAATGTACATTTCTTCCAATAAATACCTTGGTTTAGAGAACACGTTAACAATCAGATTAGGCAAAATCTACAGCAAGGCTAAATTTTCCAAATATAACTCCACCTTACTGGTATATCTTGTATCTTGAGTTCATCTAGTTTGCGTAAAACAGTGCATCACATTTAGCCTCATTTTAAGATGAAGCTGAACCTCGAAAAAACCACAGGTTTCAATACACTCTGGTCTCTCATGGTCCTAATTGATACTGATATTTCACCCCGGTTGTGAAAGAAAACAGTCCTTTTTCATAACAAGAAAAAAAATTACAGTTTTTTTCAGGATTTTAAACTTTGTGGTTTTGTTGGTGTTCAGGCTTTTTGATTTGTTTTTTTAGAGTTCTTTGGGTTTTGGGTTTTGGTGGTTTGGGGGATTTTTCTATGAGAAGGCAGCAATTTTTATTAAACCTTCATTTTCATAGCATTTCACAGCTTGTGGACAGATTAACTGATCAAAGCCAGAGACATCACTCCTGGGACACTCCTGAGGCACAGATGACTGCTCAGGGGGAGGCATTTACATGGAGCTTTTTGCCTGACTCAGAGCTGAGTACTTAATCTGGGTCTCCCACATTTCAGTCACACCTCCTACAAACGCAGTTGCTTGGTGCTTGTGAGTGGGTCTTCCCAGCAACTTGAGTAGGAACTTCTCCATTTTGAATCGATAATTCAGGGAAGTTATTTCAAAAGTTAAATTTTCCCTGGTCTGACTTCTTTACATTGAAGATAGTATTGCCATAAAAGTCTTGTTGTAATAACATTATTAAATATATTATTCATGGCACGCCAGGACCTGTAAATATCGGGCATATGGAAAATGCTCAAACAGACTAAAAGAATTATCCGAAACTGGAGGCTTGGCAGGAATTTGACACACGTTTAAGTGAGATTCAGCAAAACGCTATAATAAATCTTTCTACTCCCTTAATGTGTAATAAGGCCCGCAGTTTACAGCATTCCACAAAGGATGATTTGGATATACTCTCAGGAGCACACCAGAGAAAACCTCAGCTCTGCCACTCATGTATGCATAGGCGCAGAAATCATTCACTGATGTTTAAGTGTAAAATAATGATTTCTTCCAACAGTTCTTAAATTGAGTTGACACTATTTCAAATTCGTGAAGTTAAATTAATTCAGAATCCTTTCTGTCTCTCAGTCAGTTATAAAACAAAATATAGATTTTATTCCTTATACCTCAAAAAATATGAAAGTGAACAAAAACCGCCTTCTAATTTATGTGAAACTGATTTGAAATGTGACTTGTAGTGGTAGCATTCGACAAAATATCCTCAGCCTGAGAAAATCAGCAAAACCACTATGTTACTGTCTTGTTTCTACTGAAAAGCTTTCAAAAATCAGGGGAGAATTCCCTGGTGATTTTACAAGATAACCTCCCTTTAGCAGTAGAGAACTCAGGTTTTTCTATATGCTTTATCCTCTCTCAGTACTCTTTTGGTATCACTGCAGAGGAGACATGAAAATTTCAGGAGATATTTATTAAATTATTAGAATATGAACTGTGTTTTGAGTTTGCAATATGACATTATAAAAGTTAATAAGTGTTCAGGGCTTTGGAAGGAAGAAGTTTTTATTTCAAATGGCATCAGTTAACGGTACCGTGTGCTTTGGGTAAGTAATCTTTATGGAGCAAGATTGTGAGTAACTCAGCATTCTCTGATATAAGTTTATTTAATTAAATACAATTATTTAGAATTTATTAACTTATGATTAAGAAAGGTCTCTCTAGCACTTTAGGTTTGTGATAGTTTCTTTCTTTTACTGCTTAAAATTGTTTGTGTCATTGCAGTTAAGTCAATCCATCCTTATGCAAATCTTTTCAAGAATAGCAGAAAAATGTCAATCCTACTAATTCAAATTCATATATCAGACATGAAGCCATAACAAACTGCCTGTTGCATATTTGTAGTTTAGATCTGCTGCACCTGAATGTAATTAAATGCAAATTGTCAGTTAAAATCAAAGTACTGATAAAAGAATATCCTTTCTAAGTAATTTCCTTAGTCACAAAATTTGGCAGGTTTTTGCAAGACCTTAAAGATGAAAAATAGCCAAAAAGAATGCCTGATCAGGAGCTTGAATCCTGTTGATTCTTCCTCATGATCTGACCTTGCTTCAGCAATTTAAGAAACTCATTACCACAATAAGTTATTCCTGTGGTAGCAACAGGTAACGTAAAGTAGGTTGCTCTCCTTCACAGACTTTGGAATGTCAGTCATATACTTCAGTGGTGCTGTTTCTTTTCTAAGAAACACCAGTTAACCTTAGGGGAAATTCGGGGTATTTGTACATAGCCGTAACTATTCATTGTCTCATTTGCTGCAAGACAGCTTTTCAGTCTCTGCATTGCCGTGTTCTGTGTTTAGTTACCCCATGGCTCATGAGGTAGAAGTCACATGCTATTCATACTGCTTGCCCCGTGTTTCTGGAATTGATCCTCCATGAATAAGTGTGATTACTTTTAGAACCTGACATAAGATGTGAGCTATGTCAAGTTATTTACATCATATTCCTTGCCATTTAGGTTCCTGATTTTTTTTTTCAATACTTTGATCCTTTCAGGATGTAGAGATTGCTGCAAGGGATCTCACAATAAAGTATTCCCTATCATAGAAAAAAAGCCTGCTGTAATTTTCTTGATGGTTAAATCCTTTAAAGATCCCAGATCATGGAATGGGAGTTTTATAAATATGGATTTTAATAATTGAAATTAAAATTAATTGGAATCTGTGCTGCTGTATAAGTTTAGGATGAAAATTCTTAGTGTATGCTAAGCAAGAAGAAAAACTAGTCAGTCAGAAAAGAGATCATGGGAAAAATGGAAGTTTTTATTCACAGAAATGTCAATATTTGATTTGATCTGAAGCAGTTGCTAATGGCCTTTGAAAGAAATGCTTCTCATTAGTAAGCCTACCCCAACCACTTGTACCAGTGCATGGGATGCCTTGAAATAAATCAAGTGGATTAGAGTTGAGTGGGGAGAGCAGAATCTATCTTCCAAATCTGAGTTTCTTATCACTTATATTTGGAGATTATATTCATCTTCTTTATTTTTATCTACCTCATGTAAGATATTAGAATGAAAAAAATCTCAGCAAATGCACATTTTGCGTGTGTTTGGGATTAGGCAACGCCTATTACAGCAGAACTAGCAGACTTATTTCTCCCTGTGTACCCTCATGGATTCAGCTAATCACTCTTTTAAGAGCAGTCTGAACAAGAATTTGCTTCCATTCTATTTTTGGTAGCCTATAACAAATATATATAAACATATAATTTTCCATTCTGTGTTTTGTAGCCTATAACAAATATTTCTTCCATAAGTTTCTGTGGTAGCTTTTCTAGTCTGTTGAAAATTCTGGCATTCAAAGAACCTGATACAAATGAATTCCGCAGATTAAATGTGTGGACTAAAAAGAAACTACATAATTTTTTTTTTTTTTTTGGGTCTCAAATTCATTTAGCATCCCTAGTAGAAGAAATAAGGAAAAAAATAATTTCCTATTCCCTCCTTCATCCTATCTCTCATTGCACACAACTTTCTAGCCCCATTTTTACCAGGCTGTAGAGTCACAGCCTATCAACTTCTCCCGCCACAGTTATAGCTTCTCCTCTTATGGAAGCCATTCCACTGGTTTGATCAGCCTTATCCCATTTTCTGCATTTTTTCAAGGTCTTCTTTCAGCTTCATATAGTTGAAGATCAGCTAAGTAGAACTGTGTGTATTATCTATGGTAAGGCTGCACTATGACTTTAAAGTGACATAGTGACATTTTGGGTTGTTCTCCATTTCCTCCTAATGCATTCTAGCACTTCATTTTGTCTTTTAAGCACCTCTGAGTAGTGATCTGAGATTTGAAAAACTATCCCCCAAGTCCTCTTTCTAGACCAGAAGAACTAGAAATACACAGATTAAAAGCTACTGTCAAGTTTTATCAACACTGAATTTAATCTGTCATTTCATTGCTGTTATTCAGCATTGCAATGTCTTGCAACTCTTTTGCCTGTCTCTGTTCCAGTTCTGTCTGATTTTTTTATCTATTGTAGAAATTAGGAAAAGTTTAGAAGTGTAAAACATTCGCATATCATACTTGTGCTCATTCTTCAGTGAATATAATAAAGTTCAGGTGAGTTGTTTCTAGTTTATAATGTATGGATTTACTTCATCATTTTATTCTCAAACCTATTCTACTGGCTTTCTGGTCTGACATTTTATAGTCATACCCGAAAGAAAACAAAAGGAAAAAAAGGAGAGAAAAAAAAATTCTTGTAGTAACCATCATTAGAAAGAAAAAATTAGTCTTGTGTTTCTCCTGTGATCGTGTCTTCTCTGAGTGCTCATACAACACACTGACATCTATAGGTACTGAAGGTATTTGCCTGGTTAAGCCCTTCTAATGAATCTGAAAAAATAGGGGGTTTTCAGAGTTTACTACATTTATAAAGTACTTCCTCATACTCTCTTTTTGGCCTGTGCTGTCATGCTTTTGTGTTTAAATTCCCAGATATTATATTCTTTCTGTTCTTCTAGTCTGCACGCAAATTACAATTTCTTAATGATACTGCAGATAACTTCTTCTACTTTTTTTGTTCTGTTTAAAATCTTAATGATGAGTGTTCTTCTTACAATAATACTCTTCGGTGCCATACAAAGTCGCTCAAATTCATGGACAGCAGAGAGCAAGCCAAGAATAAATCACACCACAGGCCCTGGGTTGATGCACCACACCACTACCTAATGGCTAATGTAGACATACTTATTGTTTACTTTGAATCTCCTTCCTGTGATTTGAACACTACGCATGAAAACAGCAGGCATTTTGTGTCTTTTCATTTGCTTTTATAAAACATCTTTACTTACTCTTTTAGAAATTCTTACCCTGTAAGGTTTTATGTTTTTAATGTGTTCCTTCAAGGATGCAGATAATGAATATTTTACCATGACTATTATAAAATGGCTCTTATAGCCATTATGCCTTAAATCAGATTCTCCACGGCTGTACCATTTACCACAAAAAGCTAAATAGAGTATATATGTGTATATCTATCTATCTATTTATCTGTTATCTATCTATCATCTATCTATCTATAGATATAAGAATTTAATGAATTGGAAAAAAAATAATTTATCTAGCAATGGAATATATCAAAGGCTGAGGATTCCACATTAAAAATTAGGTTTAAAGTCTGCTTAAATGGTAGAACACCTTCAAAGGAAAACATTTTTAATAAAAGCAGTTACACATTCATCTACTACAGGCAAAATCCTAAATCCATCATAAATATTACTGCTATTATTATATGATGGAACAGTGAAAAGCAGATGGACCTTATTTGCAATAATGTAGCTGGGCTGAAGGTATTTTTCTGCCTCTCTTCCTGCATTAATAATGACAGGTGGTGTTGAAGATAATTTTAACCAGATTATGATGAGCTGTAGTTCAAATTCAAAGACTTTTTTCTCCCAGTTTCTCATACTTGGTATGTGACTGAACATACTTTTGAATGCAATTCTTCAAAAACAGCATTTGAAGATTTGTGTGTGTGGGAGCTGATGAGGTGCTTGCCTTTTCTGAAAAGAAGCTTTGAAAAACTTAAAAAGGACATATTTCAAAAAAAAGGTTCTTCCAACTTTCATGTGAAGATATCTATTTTGATATGAAAATGCTTGTAAATGGAATTTCCAAATAGCAGATTCCCTCCTTCTGAAAAAAGGATCACAAACTAGGTGGAGAACAAAAAACAACCCTGTGCTTAGTTTAGACCTTGCAAGCTGACAAGGTAGTGTATTAATTGCAATCTGCTTGCAAGGCAGTGTTTCTTCTTTTTAAGAAGAAAATAAGTGTATACATTTATGTGGTACTTGGTTTACCTCACAACTCAGTGAGTTACCTTCAAAGCTACCACAGCCCTTGAAGAGAATTTCAGTTTCTTACTCACATTCTTTGAGTTTCACCTTCTGTGTTCTGTGTGTTTATGCATATGAAGGTATGCAGATATATGCAAATGACTGCTATTGTTCAAACTTTCTGTAGTTGTTTAACTGTATGTAGTGGGAAAACAAAGTACTATGGTGCTTAGTTTGTAACTTAAGTAGGCAAAGAAATGCTTTCTGAAAGGGTTAATACTCACAGCAGCCATATTCAGCTGAATGAAAGTATATATTAGTGAAATATTAAATAGAGAACTTGTGCTTTCTGACATTTCTTTGTGATGAAAAGTTTCATTTTATGAAAAGCGAAGTGTGTTTTCAAACTGCCGACATAAATAAAGCAAAAAAAAAATGCATAAAGTCCGGTCATAAATTTGTTTTGATTGACATCTGAATTACTAGGCCTCAGTAGTTGAAAAAATGGTAGCTACAGGTATTTATTTGATCATTTCAAAAGACTGCTTGGGAAAAACAGTATAAAGGACAGTATAAAGAACGGCGGCAATTGACCATGTATTCACTCATAGAGTCTGAATAATTATAACTTCTATGAATGTTTATTTATTCTGCCTGTTAAAGCTAAAATTTGATGCAATTTGATTCTGGCATCTGATGTCCCTCTGCAAAAGTTTATATCTCTGCAAATACATTCAAGATGCTCCCTCAGCATGTGCTTGAATTCATTTTTGTCACCAAGAACCTGAGGGAAAGCTGGTGGCAGATTCCACTGGAGCCCAGATTCCAGGGAGTCCAAGGCTGAGGTTAAGATCAAGGGCTTCTCCTTTCTCCTGTTGGTAATCAGCTGACTTTTTTTGCTGTTTTGCTCAGCCAAATTCTTACCCATGCTTTCAGCAAGCTTTCAATCTGGTTAAAAATGCAGTTTAAGCAACCAGTCGCATCAGTAGTTAGGTTTTATCACCTGGGCTAGGGTTATACATAACCATGACTTTAGAAAATCCTTAGAAGACTCATAGTAATGCTCGCCCTTTTCAATGTGAGCTCACTGAGACCAATGAAAATGATTTGGAAAACAAAGATGTTTCTCCCAAATCAATTCCTTGTCATAAAGAGGATCTGCATAAGACTCATTTTTTTTCTTTAAAATACCTTGTAGCATTTGAGGGTTGTTCAAATCCAGTATTTCAACTTAGTATTTGGTAGATCTTTTTAACATGCTGTTAGGTCTCACACGCTTAGTGCAATTGCTTTGCACAGTAACTATTTTCCGACTTGGGCTCTGTTAGTTACTGCCCAAGGTAGCAAGATAACTAACAATACTGGCAGATATCTGCTGCTGAAATTGAAAAATTTGTCAGATGACATGCTGCATGTTAGCTTAAAATTTCAGCCTTGATTCCACGACACTGTTGTCGTGGTTCAATCAAATGCAACACATCCAACTAATTTAACTAAACCACTAAATGAAGTTGTGCAGGTACTTTTATTACAGTTTAAATGAGGCATTTTCCAATGTAGCATAAATTGGGATCTGTTTAAGCTAAACTGAAACAAACTGCTTTTAAAATGAGTTATACATACACAACGGACTTTAACAATTCACTGTATGAAAAAAGCTTAAGTTAATAACCCACAAATATCTTGTGTGTACAAAATTTTATTCTTCCTATGAAAAACTGATAAAAGATTATTAAATATGGTTTCCACATCTGAGTAGAAAAATGCAAAAGAAGTAACATTTGACACAAGGCAATCAGAGCACATATGTACTTCACTGAAATATATCAGATTGAAAGTTAAGATGTGAAATAAAAATTTGTTTTTTCTGGAATACAGTAGTAAGTGTGAACAGTAAAAAATATTTTGTGAGAAAATATAAATAAATTAGTCAGCTCTCTGAAAAGCAAGTGCTTGTATCATTAGGGAGAGGTAAGAATAAAATGTACAAAATATCTTGGTTCAGGTGATAGATTCTTCACTATGATGAAGATGGTGGAACTGCAATGATTTATTTATATAATCTAATTGTCTACCTTCTTCTAACATGCTTCTCAAGTGTCATTTTTTTCATACACAAACCTGAATACAGACTAACAAAATTTTTAATACCAACATTAAAAATAAATTGTTAATATTTTTCAAGCATGTGCCTCGCTTCTGTCAAACTCCTGAGTAAAGAAAGGCTTAAGCACATATTTATGGACTTCTTCCAGCTGGGACTGTGCCCCTCCATTATCTTTAACTTTGTAAGTACAGGTTCTCCTGTGTTGTAGTGGAGTATGACTGAAAAATGAAATTGCTTTTGACTTCAGAATAACAGAGTACCTTGGAAATATTTTTGTTTCAGCAACTTGAGGCCTCTTTGTGGACAAGAGGCATCTGCTGCAAAAGAAGAACATTTTCTACTGGTATAGATATCATTCGTGGATCATACTTATAGGGGAATTGTTTTGAAGATCACTTTCATCAGGCTTTGATATATTTTTTCTATATCTGACTTCATTGAACTCCTCCCCAGCAAACAGCAAACACATTTATTCTAGGTAGCTCAACAGCACTCTCACATGTGCCAAGCACAGCGGGGTGGATGTCCTCATTGTGACACCAGGAGAGAATAAAGGAAGAAGAGATGCTTCACAAAAAAATCACAAACACTTCATGTCTGGGGCCATGGAGTTGTTCAGGTACGATTCATGACTTAGATTTATCTTGAAGCCTTCACTTGAAAAGCCCTGTCCTTGATATTGTCTTGCCAAGCAATCAAGATCTTCTGGAGTTGTTTACATGACAAAAGTCTGGAGAAGAAAGTGATGGACAGCTTCTCAGCAAGAAGAGAGTGTCCCCTTCTACAATAGGAGCCTACCCTTGAAGAAGCATGGATCTAGAGATTATACCAGGGCAGGTAAAGGCAGGACTGTAGCTGTATGTTATGATTGCCCTGTAAGACTATTTCAGACATTAGGGATGAAAGGGCCTGAGGCCATAAGTAAGATCACCAAGAAATTTTGGTTGATTAGTGATGAGAAAACATAAAAAAAAGGTCAAGATCCATCTTAAGTAGGTACTGTGTTTTCATTGCAGAGGACTGACATGGAATGTCTAACTCTTTTTTAACTGTGTTTTATTCAGGATAAAATGTTGCCAGAATTCAGTTACTTAAAAATAAATAAGCAGCAGCTTGAATGCAGATAAAGGTACCCAACTCAATTAGGAAGGATTTTTTTCTCCAAGTCTGAAAGCAGGCATTATCCTTCTTTGATAGAAAAACACAGCTGTGCTGTGCTGAGATACTAATGCGTTCTGCATTCAGCAGATTGTAGGGAAAACAGACATTCTTATTTTGGATACAATTCAAACTTTTGGCAGTGTCTTCCAGCTTCTGAGGTCATTTGCATCACTTCATTACAATGCACACACATTGTTCATACCTTGTTATATGCCAATTGAGTATAAGTAAGTATTTGCATATTATTGCTCCACAGCTTATTGAGAGGCATTTCATTTCAGAATTTTAAATATTTAGTGACCAGGTGTTTAACTGCCAAATAAAAATAATCACGTCTGTTTCTTATGAGGAAAAAGTCCAACCAATCCAGTAAAACATTCTCAGTACCAAGCCAGTGAAGTGTGTAAAAATGTAGTGAGCTAAATTCTCTTCTCATTTAAAACAGCATAAATGTGCAATTATTCCTCTGAAGAAAAATGTACACTACCAGATATATTTGATTTTAATTAAAATTAGAATGTGGACTCTAGCAATCAGTACATTAGTGATGTTTTATGTTAAATCACAAATACAATGGATGAAATCACTAGTCATGCAAAGAATGAAGAAAAAAATATACTTTAAGCTTCTTCTCCATTTTTATTTTAATATTTTTTCCAATTATTCACATTTCATATTTTTTCTGCATTGTTTTCAGTGGGTTTTGTTTGTTTGTTTGTTTTTAATTGATGGCTGACTGTTAGACTCTAAAACAAGTACCTAAATGAAAATAGATTGATTTTCAAAGTCATAAAGCATCTTCTTCACTCCTTGATTCAGTAGCTTTCATTATTTGACCATGGAATGACTATTAAGAAGAACGTAATGGGATCATAAAAAAGACAGATGTTGCAATGGGTTATGTCAGGTAAGGTTTTTCCACTAGAAGTAGGGAGGTATTGAAGCTGTTCTATAAGGCATGACTGAATTTTCGTACAAAATACAGGGTATAGTTCCCAGTGTTTGCATCCAGGAACCAAGTATTCAAAAATAAAAGATGTAAACAGAAGCTTCTGGGATGATCAGAGGTTTGGAGAGCTTGCAAGAAATGACTATGAGAATTCAAATTATTCAATTGAATACAGAAAAAATGTAAGAAAGAGGGTAAGAGGAAGGTGTTATTTTCCTAATATCTCTTCATACCTCTGTGACTTACAGTATTAGAAACCTCCTGAGCTACAGAAAGCTATTCCATACTACCAGCCATCTTTGTCACTTTATGTGTACCGTGAATTGTATCACAACCTCGTGTCTGAGATAAGTGGCCTGAAGTGTGCACACAGTAATTGAGATTTTCATGCATTATGAATTTGTATAGTGGCATAATTATGTTTTCTAATTTGTCCTCTTTTGTTTGGTTTCCTACTCTGTATATTAGAAAATAATTCGAATTTGTTGTCTGTCTTTCCATTGTTATTGACTTTTTTAGGCCTGCAATCATTCCAAAGTCTCTTTTCTGACTAGTAACACCTAATTCAGTCATCAATGTGTTTATATAAGTCGAGATTTATTTTTCTTTTTATATGCTTCACTTTGCAGCAGTGAGTACTGAATTTCTTTCACATATTACTTATTTAAAGATGTAATTGGTTCTGGTCCTGGCATGCAGCCCATGTCTATCTTACTAGACCTAAAAGAACTCAGACAGGGACTGAATCACTGGCTCAAGTCCATATCCTGGCATTTTTTAGCCAGGTCCCTGACATATTTTTGTCCTGTGCAATCAAATCATTGCCTAGACAATTGACAAGCACCATTTTGGCCCCCAAAAGAGGACTTTTCAAATGCAACTATAGCATAGGAAATAATGTAAGCAAGTTTATTTTCCAATTCATGACTGCATAGCTTAGCTTTACAATTAAAAGGTATTTATTATTTTAAAGGAATATCTTCTACCTAAATCTTCTAGGTTTGTCCAATTTTTACGTAGAGGCAATAGACCAATTGCTTAGCAGCAAATTTTACTACGCCCCCACTCACATTTGCCTTTATGTTGGTGAAAGTCTTGAACATTCTCCTCAGATTTTCATGATTGTAGCTCTTCATCTCTGCTCTGTCATGGCCATCTCTGCCAGCCCAGGAACTTTTTGGGGAACTGGTGCTTAGAACAACTGTTTGCAATGCACCAGTTGTGTCATTGCCAGCGCTGGGATGAGAAAAGTATTGCCTTGCATGTCTTACAGAAACTCTTTTTGCTTCTTCATATGGTGTTTGCTACTTCTACAGCTGTGTAAGGAAAATCTTTTCTATTGGTCTTATGGTTCTGAGACCTCCAGCAAAAGTAACATGTTTTCTTTGCTGCCTTTAAATATCCCAACAATTTAAAAGAGATTTTCTGGGTGCCAAGACTATCATTTATTTTAAGTATCTTATCAGATGCCAATATTTCATTTCAGTGTATAGATATTTCTTCTTTATTCATGGACTTTGAAAGAGAATGATTGATGAATGAAGTTACTCCATCAGAGGTAATGATTAAAGCTTCAGCTTTTAATACTTACTCTAGATTATTTCTTTCACTATTTTAACTTAAAGCACTGAAATGATAAATGTTTCATTAGACAAGTTTAGAGTCTTCACATTAGGAAAGTATTCTGTTAGGTCAGATGACAAATAAAAGTTTGAAAAATTTCTGGTGGAAGTGCTGAGGGCAGGTTTATGATCCTTTTGCATCATGGTACCTTATTTTGGGCTCATTTTTCAGCTAAATAAAAAAAAAAAAAAAAGAAGAGGTTTCTGGTCTGAGAGACTTCTATACATTTTCTTTCCTTTTCTCTAAATCGTTGAGGAAAATAGAGAGGAGAGTGTGTGCATAAAGGAGGAATTGAGTTCTTTGTAAAATAATCAACCCCTCTATGAATTCACAGCCTAATGATTATGACCCCTAATGTTCTGCTAAATCTTCCAAATATGAGTGAGTAGATTTTTTTTTTTTATTATTAACATAAGTTTTCTACAGTGTTTTAATCTTTCTTTTCTGCATTTGGGGTTCTCCTGCTTGAAAAAATATATATGTTTAAATCTTCATCTGCTGACAAGCCATGACCTGGTTTGATATATAGGCTTTAGCCTGTATAGAGAGGATAGCCAGTTGTTTCTTGTTGGTTTATTTATATCTGGTTTTTTTTTTTTTTTACTATCACTATCTCATTTAGAACTCTAAGTGTTCTGTGCTTTTACATACCTGCAGTGCCAAAACTTTTTAATACTTTTAATTTTTTTTTAGGTTTAGAATTAATCTTAAGGGCTAATATCTTGATCTTTGTTTAAGAGCAAAACAAACCTAAAACAGTCCAGCTAGAGGCAATTAAAATTAGATTTTAAGATAAGCTTGATAAAGGATCCATAAGAAAGGCTGTAAAGCTATTTAAGCACTAAGATGCTATAACTAAACACATACTGAAAATTACTATTTTCAACATTTTTCCTGAGTTTCCTGTAGATAGTAATTGTTTTTCTAAATTTTACTTGTCTAATTTTCTTTATTTTTCAAATGCACAGTAAAGTATTCTAAAAATAGATGCCACTGGATTCATCTTCACACATCCTGTTTTCCATACATTCAGAAATTTGTCATGTGTATGTTGTTGCACACAGAACAGAGAGAGCAGCTCACTGGCCTGAGGCAGTTTATTTGAACTTCCATAAAGTTTTTGCCTCTTCTATAACAAATCATTCAGAAATTCAAATTAAAACACTGCCTAAAGCTTGCTTCTTACCTTTTAAATTTAAAAATCCAGGATCCCAGCATTCTTTGGCCTCACAGGCAAAACTGAGCTTCCCTTTTAAACTACAACTATTAGGATGCAATGTTGTAAATACCAGACTGTCAAAAGCATGATTATTTCCATGCTAAGCCTTTAACCGTTCTTGATTAAAATTATAACTTCTGTAAAATTATAATTTCTGTATATTGTTATAGTACCTAAACTACTGTATAGTATCCCATCTTCCATCAGAGTTATGATACAAGTGCTCAGAAGGTTTTTCTGTGGCAACAGATACTGCTCTTACACATCGGAGTTAACACAAGTCCTACTTTGAGACGTTTGAGGTTTCATGGCCAGCAACCACTCATGTCCACAGACTGTTATAATATTGATTTGAAGAAACAGAAATAGATGTTCACATTATGTATTTTTTTTACTTCTCTCTCTACAAGGGAAAAAATACAAGGGAAAATAGAAATGTCAGCAGGTATGCCTGGGCCTCTGGTAATTCATTTGTCATGTTGTGGTATTATTTATGTCTATTTGATTGCCAAAATAAAGAGGATGCCCAAGTTAGGTTATGCTTTATTTTTATTATATTAACTCCAACTTTGGTCTCTTGTTCCGTTTTTTCTTGCATAGTGCCATTACAGACATTTCATTTATGAGTACTATCAGCAGTTATGAAAGAGCAATAAAAATGATTGAGGGTCAGGAAGGGACTGATTTATGAGGAAAGGAAAAGAGCTAAATATGGAGTGCCTGTCTAAATAATGATTCGTGAACAGCATGCTAAATATCTGTAAGTGCTTTAAGAGGGTAAATGAGAGAGGAATCAGGTAGGGTGACTCAAAGAGAAGTTACCAGGAGTGACTGAATGGAAGTAAAGGAAGGATTTAGGTACATTTTTTTTTATAGACATATTTTTCTACCAGTAAAACTATGTGCAACAAGAAACAATCTCCCAGGGGTACTCAAAGCAGTGCTGCCACTCAACTGGATCAAGTGCACCATCAGGACACTTTAAAAAAACAGTCTTTGAATCAGTCATAGCTACAAGAGTTGCTTTTTTATATGTATTTCAAAGTGTTCTCCAGCCAGCACTTAATACTTTGGGACACCTTTTGGGTCAGGTGATGAGTGTTAGGGAGCAAAATCAATGTAGACACAGATGTTTACAAATTATGACATAAATCACACCTTTAATCTTAAATGCTTTCGTTTGAATCACGAAATCGAGGAGAAAGAAATGTTTTGCCTTGCAGTCTAGTTATAGGGATCAGGAAGTCTCAGTCCCTGGTTCCATTCTCTCCTTTATTTATGGATATTTGATACTATGTCCATTATCTCCTAAGGGAAGATCTAGTCACCCACATTTAGAGGTAATGAATATTAAGTTTTTCAGGTGCATGATTGCATTTTCAGCTAATTAAGCTATCATGCTTTTTAGAAAATTCTGCATGAACTGCAGAAAAGCACTGAGAATGATTCTGTAGCATGACAACCCTGCCAGTCCTTTGGAAGTTGGCCTTATGTGTGGACGTACAGTTGGACTTGATGTACGTTTCCAGTTCCCCTGAGCGGAGCAGGAAAGGAAACTTCCAAAACCTGGTAAGTCATCTGATACTGGCCATTCTTGTCATATTACATGAATATTCTTAAGTTGTGCAAAAGGAGCCAAGAGAAATTAAAAGTTTCATTCTTTCCCAATGACATTTTATTTTCTGTTTTGCACATAAAATTTTATTCACTTTCATTTGCAATTTCATTTTTTAAGTTTGTCAGTTCAGCTCCTAAAATAAGATCTGACTGACAGGTGCCAATCATGTGAAAAACTGCTTCCATTAATTTTTAATGAGGTGCGTGGGGTCGATGGGCTGGTGCCACGCTTCTCCCACAGAGTCCCTCGTGGAGACACTGTGGTGGTGCTCTGTCAGCACCTACGTGAGCACCCAGCCTCACCCTTGCAGGTGGATGCAAGCAGCCACTCACACACAATTCTGTGCGTTCCGGAGATGAAGAGGCAAGAGGGATTTTTGCGTGCAATTCCGAGGCCGTTTATTGGGGTCTGCAAGGACCGCGAACAAACCGCTCCAAAGGGGAGGCAGAGACAAAAAACCTCAAACAAACTCACACACCCATTCTTACCCGGAGGGGTCCCAGGGGTGGGCAGAACATCAGTAACCAATAATCTGAGGGGTGGGGGGGAGGAAAGGTTGAATGGCATAACGGGGGCCAATGGAAGAGGGGAGGGGGGGAGAGGACCAGGGCCCAGTGAGGGACTGAGGGAAAAAGAACCTTCTGGCACCTTGGTGTGGGGAGACATCACTTTGAAACAACACGGGGGGTGTAGCATGGATGTAACCACCGCAACAATTTTAAAGTCCCACATATCCACCTACCTGCAAAGCTGGATGACTTAGAAACATTCACAGCACTAAGATTAGGGAGACAAAGCCAACCACCCAATATCTCACAAGAATAATTGTGAGACAAACGGTAGACAAGGACTTTGAATTCCGGGGAAGTTACTCTCCTCTTTTTAGAAGATCCAGCATTCTCTTGTTATTACTATGTAGAGTTAGAAAGACAAGGATTAGTGACTGTGTTTTCCCTACTCTGACATTTTATAAACTTATTTCTCTATTAGAACATCCTGCTGGATTTGTAATGATCAAAAAATGTAGTTCTGTTTCAGCTCCTTCATAGGATGCATTCCTTAGGAGGTGAGAGAATGGTACAGGATAGTGCCTCTGTAAAAGGATATGAAACAGAATTGCAGAAACACAGAGGGGCTAAGGTTGAAAGAGGACTCTAAAGGTCATCCAATCTACCCACCCTGCTCAAGCAGGTTCACCTGCAGCCAATTGCCCAGGACTCTGTCTAGACAGCTTAAGAATATCTCCAGGGCTGGGGGCTCCACAACCTCCGTGCACAGCCTGTGCCAGTGTTTGGTCACTCTCTTAGTGAAAAAGTGTTTCCTGATGCTCAGAAGGAACCTTCTGTGTTTTGGTGTGGGCCCATTTCCTCTGGTCCCGTCACTGAGCACCGCTGAAAAAACCCTGACTTTCTGCACCCTCCCTTCAAGTATTTATATACACTGATAAAATCCTCTAGAACTTTCTCTTCCCTAGGCTGAAGAGTCCTAGTTTCTCAGCCTCTCCTAATTTGATAGCTCACTCTTGATCACCTTCGTAGCCCTTCTCTGGAATCTCTCCAATGTGTCCACATTTGCCTTGTACAGGGAAACTGAAAACTGGACTCCACACCCCAGGAGGGGCCTCACCAGTGCTGAGCAGAGGGGAAGGATCATCGCCCTTCACCTGCTGACAGTGCTCTTCCTAATGTAGCCTAATACTGTTACTTCCTAATACTGTCAGCCATCTTTGCCATGAGGGTGTAGTGTTGGTTCATATTCATCTTGATGTCCACCGTGGTCCCTCTTTTCTTAAAAGAAGACTTCCAGATAGTCATCCTCCTGCATATGCACTGGTGCCTGGAGCTATTCTTCCCCAGGTTCAGGAGCTTACACCTTAACTGTGAAGAGGTCAGAGTAACGATACTCAATTTTTAAAGGACAGATACTTTTTCTTCCCCATAATTTCTTTTTGCAGACATCCTCTCCTCAGTTTGTACTTTAAGTTTGGTCTTGCACTATTCACAAGGAAGTTCTCTTTTTGCAATTGGCCTCCTAAAGTACTCCCATTCAAATTGAATTCAAATGGATCCTGCCAATTGGACTAGAAAAGACACTGTCAAGATCTGTGAGCCAACCAGGAATCACTTCATTTGGTGTGATTTTTAATTTCTTCAGAGAAAGCTGATAACTAAAGGTCTTTGGATTCTTAGCGTGCAAAGACTATTACCTTTCTTTATGACTGCTAATTTTGTGTCTTGCAGAAAAGACTCTCCATTAGCTTTCATATTTTTCTTCTTTCGCATCATACTTCTTGCAAGAACTAGAGGAATTGTTATTACCATAATAAATTACATCTAACAGGATCCATGAAACAACTTTGAGGAGAAGAATTTTTTTTTTTTTATCATCCAATCCTGAATCCTAAAACCTATTTTGGACTTGCATGGGTTTATGTACTAGTGTTAATTACAGAACCAAGTAATATATGAATATTTCAGAAGAAGAATACAGCAGTAGGTGTAGAGGTTGCACCATATATAATCTGTGTTCATAGATAAGTTTGACTAATGCAGTGTACATCAAAAAGAAATCTATCCTAAGGCACTATGCATGAGTCACAGAAACCATAGTATTGTATTCAGAGTAATAACCAGACAAGAAATAACAGACTCCAAAAATTTAATGAGGTCATTTAGTTAAAAAGTGTATTCTTAGTTTGTGTTAACCTACAGATCAGTGCTATATGTGCTTGGTTCTTTTTCTTTAAGGTCTATTAAACAACCACATGCAATGGAGCTATAGATTACCATAGCATTAGTACATAACCTCAATGAGATAATAGGAGGTGTCTGCAGTTTTTGTTTTGTAGTGATGCTGCCTGCATAATATAGGAATCATTGTGGTGAAAATAAACATCTCTGTAACAGACTGCCTCATAGGTGAATGATCCTTATTGTATCACTGGAGGTGATAGAGACAACCTAGAAAAAACCCCCAAAAAACACTACTTCAAAGATGGCCAAGTCCAGATACTCAAATATAAACAGGTAGGAGATTTACCTTTAAAGAAAGGTCAGGAGTCGGCAAACCTGCATCACTTCTTTCTTCTGCTTGTTAGGGAAGGAATAATACAGGAACTGCCATCATAGGTTCCTCAAAAATCACAGGGGTTTCTTTTTCCTTTTCTTTCTGGAGTAGCATAGCTTCTGAAGAAAGGGTGTTTTGAATTAGCTGCTTCTTTTTTGTGCTGTCCCTTATATATATCTGAAAAAAAACCCTCTTTTTTTTTTCCTTTTCTTTTTTTTTTTCTTTGTTCTTTTTCTTTTTTCCTAAAGTGGTGGACTGCCAATAAATGAATACAATTTTTTACTATAAACTGCAGTGACATATTCTTTCAGCTTGGTTTGTACCTACCTCTAATGTGCAGGAAAAGCAACTACTGCAAAATCCTGATATTTTGAACTATTAGTGAAATATTATATGAGGAGAAGGTCTAGGTTTATTCAAGAACACGCTTGCCCCCCAAAAAAAAAATCCACTATGAAATTAAAGGATCTCTAAATGTTAATGCCATCATTCCTTTACACATCCCATGAACTTGAGAGCTGTCAGGCAGGAGTCTCTTCTATACAAAGATAAAGATATTTCAACACAGGTTTTGAAGTAATAATGGGGAATCTTTTTCCACTTTTCCATTTGTGTCTTGCGTTTTGTTTTTCTGAGATCTCTTTCGTCTATTAACAGCATAACCATACACACTGGGCAACATAAATTAATGATCCTAATATTTCAGTTGCAAACTATGTTCTTCACTGATCCAGTCCCAGAGCTAGCAGCCAGTCCTGAGTTAGTTGACATTTTTGCCTAATATCTGACACTACAGAGATGGAAAAATTGCTTTAAAAACAAACCAGCAGGTTATGCAAAACAAACAGCCCATAAGTTGAAAATAAAAAAAAAAAAAAAAAAAGGAGGAGTTTTTTTTCTAGAAAGGTTTTCTATATAGGCCATTAATTACCTCATAAAATAAATTTTAAGAATTCACCTTTGTAATGTGGTTTTTGGCTACCCTTGACAATGGACATGCAAAACAGGAGGTTAATTCGAAGACATTTTGTGTAGGATGCTCTGGATGTTGCACAGTACACTAGATGCACAGAATCTGATTTTATTCTGTAGCAGAAAATAAAATGCATTAACATTAACAAAGTACTTTGTTGATACTTATCTTATTGAAGAAGAGGACCTTGGACTGATGCCAGAAGGTTTGGTAATTAACTGTGGTCAAAAAACACAATGCTGTCAAAGACTCAACTTCTTTATAATGCTGGTGTCTTTTTATACCCCACAGAGATAATGACTGGGTTGCTAGGAAACTTACTTGAGTTTAACAAAGGGTAATGTAGGCATCTCTTCTGTGGAAATGATGCATGAGCCAAAAGCTGTGTTACTTAAGGAGCTACTTACCCTAAAATGACTTTATTTTGTTTTGCAGTGAGTGGACAGGTGCACTTGTCTCTTCACATAAACATTTTAATGTATTTTACTGTTGTTAGAGTGTATAAATGTACTTTAATCAAACTCCAAAGAGGATATTTCCCTAAGACTTGATGGGATCAGTCTATTATCAGAAACACACAAGTGTGCAAACCGTAAGTATCAGTCGAAGAACCAAGGGACCTTACCTCTCTTGCCTGAGTCTGTCTCTAACAAAGTAATTCTGCAAATCTAACATCGTGTAAGCGGGAAGTTGGAGGGGGAAAATTATTCTTTGGTTTTGTTTTTAAGAAGGAGAGCCTTAGCTCTGAATCCCTTCTCCTGAAGAGTAGACTGCTTTTGTGAGTATTTTGGTGCTGTGCCTTCACCTCTCCAGCCTTTCCTCTACAGCTTCAAAATAGAATAGGCAGCTTCAAAAATGTTCTTGTGCCTTTCCGCTCTGAACTACCGCGATGCCCGGGATCATTCAGACAGCTCCAGGGGAAGGTTGCTCACCTCGGTGATGGGGTCTCTTAGATGCTGCCCCCATTTCAGCACCACCCTTACACAGGGTTTAGAAAGAGTTTCTTTGCAGGGATTAGCCTTTACAAAGGCAGTGAAGACACTGATACGCCTTTTTTCTTATTTTAGGGACATTTCCCACCAGGACACAACTTTACTCTGACTGATAGCTATTGCCCACAAATTTAGGCAGACACAGTCAAGATGATAATCTGACTTGGTTACATTTTTGTAAAAATATTCTAGATAGACATTCTATGTCTTGGTTGAATGCTATTGGTTTTATCCTTTTTGAATTGTATTAAAATTTGCTGTGAGCTTTCTCTTCTCAGAGTAACCATGGCAGCATAACTACCTTACCTGCTATTTCCTTTTTCCCCTGTTATCAATATTTTTTCAGGGGATCATAAGTTTATATAAAAATAAACCCCCACACGGAAATAATATTAGGAGGCTTTGCTGACATTTTTACCCTCACAGTTTTATGACAACTAAGAGTAGAATTGCTTTGGTCATTGGGAGTGCGGTAGCTATCACTTGCACTGTGCAGGCCACTTTCACATTGCTGAGATCATAGAAATAGCATCAAAACTGATGTCTGATGCTCTTCAGCAGAACATTTTATATCTATTTCTTACTGTCAAAAGAATAATGATATAAATGTAAAATACCAAGTCAAAGAGAAAATGAAAACAGATCTTATGGACTTCAACTTATAATCAGGGTTCTTGATTACAGTCAATATCTGAAATCGTAGATATTCAGAATACTGAGCATGAGTTCCAAGTTTACTGGTGAATATAATTTTTTAGTTTTAAGTATCATCTCAGAGGCAAAATTATTTCCTTAAATGTCAGTCAAAATTTCTCACTTTACCTATCAAATAGATTATCCTAAAGATATCTATCTATCCAGAAATTCCTCTGTATTGAAAATAAAAAGTGCTTGTTTCTGGTTCGTTTTGTTTATGTTTGTGTGTAATTGCTGGCATTAAACTTATGTTTAAGTCAGCTCATTTTAGAAAATAGCTCCTTTTAGAAAAACTATTTATATTGTGAGTAAGATTAATCTAAAACAGTGGTAGGAAAGAAATATTCCCGTCCTTGGGCATCCCAGAAAAGGTAAATATAAAATTTAATCAGTTTTCCATCTGTATTAAAAAAAATCACCAACTAAAACTATGAAAGTAATGAGAACAGCATTTTTATTGTTATGAAAGTAATTGCAGAACTGGGATTTGATTAAGAAAATGAATGTAACTGTCCTGACTATAAGGGAAGAGAATGAGAAGGTGAGAGAGGGGAGGCTTGTGAAATTTTGGGGAATTAAATCTGGTGAACTCAGAAAGGTCATCTGAAAAATAGGCGGTCTATATCACACCACCTGTCTGTATATAATGTATGCTGTGCTGTTATTCAAATTTTATATGTAGTTATGTAACAGTTCTAACTGTAAAAGCAATAATCAATACTGTAATTGTGATTATTGTTCAGTGATTATCATAAAAATTAATTTGTGAATTTATTCAATTCTGAATAACTGAGTTTGAAAGGAGAAAGAAGCAAGGGATTGTTTTAAAAGAGAATTGAACTAAGAAATACTGATCCTTCATGAGACTGACTGAATTTGTGTTGAACTCAAAAATCCCAGAAAATAGGTTTCTTCGAATTCCTCAAGATCAAATGTGCCACTGACTGAAATTTTGTCTAGCGATGAGCAGAAAATTGATGAGTCTGATGATCCTGCAAGACACTTTCATTTCATTGTCTCTGTTGAAACATAGTCACATGTTAATTAATGTTTCTTCTCAGAGCTTTCAGCAACATTTTAACATCTGCTGTATTCAGTAGTAGTTTTTATTCATTTCCTGCATCCAAAACACTGCAGAGATCAATCTGAGTTCTATGACATAAAAACAACTAGAAGGCAAAAGCTTCAACTTGATCAAAAAGTTAAAATTTCCTTTTATATTAATGAAATTGCCTTCAACTGAACAAAATCAGCATTAAAAATAGTGACTTGAAGGCTTACATTTACACATTTGCTAACAAATTTGGCAAGCAGAAAAAACATTGGCAGCAATAAAGGAAGAACTGAAGCTTAGGTCTCGCAAAGTTTGTGATGATCTACAACATGTATTGTTCAACAAAAGTACGAATTATGTATGGCTTTAAACAAAATAACTATTATTCAGGTTCATCTGACCACAAAGGTATCATCAGACACATCACTGACTTAAAAACTCTTTAGTGCTCAGTGACCCTGCACATGTCCAGAACTGCTGTTATTTGAGGATCCTGCTTCCCACCTAAGCTCTACAATTTGTGTGCCTGTATTCTCCAAAGAGCCTAATTTCTAACCTAATATAAACTGAATACTTTACTGGTGGCAGCCTGGTGTCTAGATTACTTGTATAGAAAGTAGGTCATCTGGATTCAGTTCTTTCCTTCCTGTAATAGCATTCAAAACCAAAGTCTCTAGAGGTTACCTTAGTCAACAAGCTAAAAAATCTCCACCATTTTGAAGGAGTGATTCTGCAATGAAGAGCCCAAGAGGGGGAATATGTAAAGGAGGGAGCATGAGCTACAGCCTTGCAAATGATGCATTCCTTTTATAAGAAAAATATACTAATTGTGTTCTATTTGTGCATTTTGTATTTCAAAGCCACTCGCTAAAATATTAAATAACATCTTTTAGAAAACATATCCAAACCCTGTTCTCTTCTCTCCTGATGATCATCTTACTACTAAACTTCCCAAAGCCCTGTGGATCCATACTCTTTCCCGCAGTGACACAACTTCAGAAAGATAGAAGGAACTTATCTCTAGCGTGAATAGCAAATAGCATAACACCTGGTGCTTTTTATGGAAATGCAAATTTTAGGTTGGACTCCCTCTCACTTTTACATTCAAGACCTGACAGAAGGAGGTGGATATCAAAGAGAAAGAAGTGCTTAACACAGGAGTGAATAAGATTAACATAAGGTGTTTTTTATATACAGCCTTTTTTTTTCCTACATATGACCTAACTATGTTTGTTCATTGTGTGAGATTTTTAGGTTACAGTTCTACTACTTAACCCAGTAAGTCCAGCTTTCATTTGTGATAAACATGTTTAAAATTCAAACTTTCCAACACCCAACTTGTAGCCAGCCAGGTTGTTCGTTAGAGCTATCACTACATAACTCAATAACTAAAGTAATGCCAGATGGTTAATCAGGCATGACATGTGATCTAAAAATCCATACTATGATCTCTGTGGAGTTAGCTGTTCTCACTCCTGAAATACCCCATGCAGAACTCTGTATCCAGGTTTCCTAGGACATATTTTGTAAGCACAGGGGTGGCAAAATGAGCTCCATGATAATTCAGCCCTACGACTCCATTAGCCACAAGTGCAGCCCAGTAGGAGATTTGCAGAGCAAAGCTTTTGGTGCTGAGGACCTGACTCACACAGTATGGAAGGTTCAGGGTCAGACCCTGTGGCTTTAATGCCTGCAACAGTGAGATGTCATTGGAATGCTTCTGGAGTACATCTGGGGGTTTTTTGCCCAAGAGGGCTTCCTTGCAGTGTTTCTGGGCCTGCTCTGCAGAGTGAACTGAGGCCAAAAGTGAGGTGACCCGCAGTCCTGTCCCAAAACAAATCACTAAATTAGTCTCACCCTTGTGATGTGAGAAACATGGAAAATTGGGGGATTTCAAATTGAAATCTAAAAGGATTCTTGGATCTTGAGCAAGCTACATGAAATCGTGTGGCCTTAGAAATGCCCTGGGGTATCTGGTTACCCCGTGCTGGCCGGGCAGCTCTGACACAGGCTGTGAGAGGAGCACCCACCTCTGCAGCAGCAGCCGCACACAGGCAGCATGGCCCCAGCTGGGTCAGGGAAACCCTTCTATCCTCTGGACTAGGCCTTTAGTTCAATGTTATGGCACCAGAATTTGGGCACCTTTTATACAGAGATGTCTTGTGTGCCATGTTATGCAACTATGCTCGTGATATCGTTAACAGTGTGGAGCCCACTGTGGGATCAGAGAAGGGCTTTTCCTCCAGAAGCAGGTGTCTATCATCTGGTCATCTAAATCACTCCTTAGGCTCCATTGGCTGTGTCTCCGTAGACTGCAGCAGAGCCTTATAGGCCCATATAGTGGGAAGGTAGATACTTATCACGCAAGCAGACACCTACATGAGACACAAAATGAGATGTCTTAACCTTTCACTGGATTTGTTTCTTGAAATCAAAACCTGGCCATGATGAATCTCCCAAAGGGCTTTATAAGTATCAGCAGAGTATTCTTGTTCAAATCATTCACATCAGGATTATTCAGATCAATGTAAACCTTTATAAATTGATCTTTAAAGAGAGAGTATATTTTGAAAGGGCAAGTAACTTCAGCAAGTGAATGTTAGTGTCTCACAATAGACTCAAAAAGCTGGCTTCCCTTTGCAGGGAAACCAGATTACTTAACACTGTATTTTAGTTGCAGAATGGCTAGATCTTTTACAACATTAATCTATTTTTGATTTTGGAATAAATATTCTTATGGAGTAAATTTGGGATTTTGAGTTCTACAGGATCTCAGTAAGATAGTAAATTTCAGAAATTATCAATTTTCAGGGAAATCTTGCAGTCAATGAGTAATGCTCCCTCTCTTTGGCTGTTGTTATTAATCCCTCTCTTGCAGAAGAGCAGTAACTCATTTCTCCATGTGCTTGAGGGATAGATTTTTCCTCTTCTCATGCACAGACACAGACAGTACCTCACAGCTGAGGGCTGGGGTCTTGTTGCTATACTTAAATCACTTCTGTTAGCTTTACAGCTCTCATTTTACTCCGTCCGCTTCCTTTTGCCTCCTTCTGCATCACTTATCATGGAAACTGAAGGACAAGATCTACCTGCTTTACAGAGACAAGAGTCCTTCTGTAAGAGGTAAAGAAAAGATTTAAAGCTGCAGATGGGAAAAGGCAGAAAGGCTGGAAGATCATAAGCAGGCACATCTGTGTTTTAAGAGAGAAGTTAAATATAGGAGAATTGAAGGTCAACATGAATATACCCAGCCCTCTGAGCCAGAAGGAAGGGATGGGGAACAGAATGAATAATCCCCTAACCCAAGGGTAAATGGTGAGTAACCTTCTACAGCACTGAGACACACACAAGTCTATGGGGCTGGATGGGATTCATCCAAGGGTACTGAGGGATCTAGCAGAAGTGCTCACTGAACCACTTTCAAACCAGGACATAACAAATTTTGAAGAATAAATTTTACCTGAATTACTACCTTAACACTTGAAGAAAGGCTGAATGTCTTTCAAAAGCTTTGGTTGGCCTCATACCCTGACATAATTCTATGATCTGATACTCAGAAATCATTTCTAATTTGTGTGGAAAATCTGGAATATTTCTGGAATGGGGAGAATTCACTGTGATGCCATTGGGGTCTTTGTATTTTTAACACAAAAAGTAATGTTGCAACTGAAAAGCGAACTTGACTTTTTTTTCTCTGCTGCTTTATGAATTACGCAAACCATAACCCATGGCAGGTCACTGCATTGGATTTAGAGACTGATCCAGACTTTGATTTCTAGCAAATTTAAAACTAGAAACATCTTAGATAACTTGATGTTCAAATTGTTTTGATAACTGAACTAAATTAACTTTAGTACTGAGATTCTAGCGGACTAATTTGGTGTGTTTCATTAATTCATATAAATTTGTGAAAAACTGCATTCTATGGTCCAGACATGGAAGAGCTGGATCAAAATAAGCAAATTATTTTCATCAAATCATCATTTTTTAAGTACTACTTTTAAGTAATTTGTTTTACTTTTTGTTTTGAAAAAAAGGTTCTGAAGTATATTTTTAGAAGTTTTAATCAACCTTTCAATATGAAACAAATGTTTTTAATTTGAATCACATTAGTAAGTATAATAATAACTAAGGTTGATTGTTAATTCAATTTTTGGTGATGAAAATCAGATAAATTACTTTTGTACAATTTCAATTATTTTTACATACTTCTTGGATGTTAATGTTTTGCCACTGATTTGAGAACTGCTTTTCTTTTTATTTTTCAAACTGATATCCATGTAGAAAATCTGAATCTTTATTTTTCTGGATAAATATAGATAAAATATAGTAGAATGGTTTCACTGGAAAAGAAAAAAAGTTTATTTCCCAGAGTGCAATTACTTCAAGGTATCATTTTTTCACTTTGCATATATAATAGGAATGGCTAATACCATTCTTGCTTTCAAACACTTCATCTGTGCTTGACATGGAGAAAATGTCATTCATTACGTGACTACAAACACAGGTGCTGTTCATTGACCCCAATTATACGAGCTATCGCTGCTCAGGCTTAAGGAAGCACTTAGGCACACACTTGAGTTCCATTAAAGGGACTTGTTGAGTGAGGAAAGGCAGGCACGGGCTTGAGTGCCTGGTTGAGCAGGGCCCATCTCACACACTGGCCCTGCCAGCATCGATGTCTCACAGCGCAACAGTAGTCTCATTGATTCCAGCAGGGCAGCTCGTACAAATAAAAGGTCAAACTTAAGTATGCATCTGAATATTGGAAGAACCAGAAGCTGGATGTCTTTGTAGTTAACTACAAATAACTGCAAGCAAGCCTCATCCACAATGTGAACTGGCCTCGCACATGCTGTCTCAAATCCTGAGTGTTGTGTCAAACCTGGAAGGATGCTGTTAGGCTCTTCCTTGAGCTGCCACTGTGTCTGCTGCTGTGGGCCATTGTACACCATTGCACAACTGTGATGGTCATCACAGGTCTGGGGTTGGGATGCAGGACGGAGAGAAGCCCTGGCAACAGAGGTGTCCATGCCTCTACACTAAGCACCTGTATCTCAGTCAGAGTCTATGAAGAAAACAAAGCAGTTAAAAATGTCATTCACAGCTGCACAGTTCACATAGAGCTGTCAGAGCTAACACATTGGAAAAACCTCCCCAGCTCACAGAGTGGGCAGCCTTTCCCCAGTTTCTCTCACGTACTGCTCACTGAGAGGAGGGGCCAGGGACAGCAAGGTGCTTTCTTGTGAAACAGAAAAATGGTGTCCAAGGGTGATTAGGGAGATTAAACAATTTATTGACTATTTTTTTTCTTCCAGAGAAGGAAAGCTAAGAGTGAGCATCTATAGTAAAAGACAATCAGCTTGTGTCTGCACAAAGCACATAGTTTTCAGATGGGCAAGGGATATATAGGGAGATAGTATCTGTAATTCTTCATCAAAGCATAAGCCAAATTTGCAGTATGTCATTCACTTCACTTGATTATTCTACTTTTTTTTTTTTTGATGAAGTGGTTTTTACTCTCACATGACAGTCCATTGAATTTAACAGAAACATCCAACTCCTGTCACTCTTGACAGACTTACATGTCCTTGTAGATGAGATTATTCAAAACAACTTTCTGTCTATTATGTCACTAAGAAATCAATGCACTGATGCTTCAAGTGCATAACTTCTTGTTAAAAATACAGCCTGCCAACAAGGAAACAAATGTATAAATTACCTTTGGGCCAGCCATCATGTGTAATTTTTTCCTAAACTGTATTACCTCCTTGGAACTTGCTGCAACACTCTCAAATCAGAACAGACAATACAACATCACGATTTTTCAGGACGAAGAAAGGAATTGTAATGAAAATGCCACTTTTAATAAGAAAGCTCAATAATATTCAGTCTTGGTTGTTCCAGCTGATATATTAATGTCTTGCACTTCTTTCTGGAATTCAATAACTGAGAAAAAAAGGTAGAGATCGGAGGGGGGAGTTAAAAAATACTTGGCTGTGCTAAGCATATATGGCTACTGGAATTATTGGTAGAACTGATCTAACAGCACTTGCTCTTTAAACATGATTTTTCAAGTCAGCTGGAAGGGAACTCCTTACCTGCCTAAAGCATAAAAATGATAACTTAGTTATTCTGCAAGATAGAAGCTGTATCACATGAAGACCAAAAAAATTCTGAAATATTTGGAGTGAAACATCTTTGTATGACCATTACCTGTACACAGGCTCAATGATTGAATGTAACTGCACCTCAAAGTCTTGGACTAGAACTGGGGAAGACCTGGTAGTTAGATATTGAAAAAAACAGGTTTTGCCTTCACCAGCTGTTTTCTGCTTTAAGATGCTCTGTTTGGCCTAAAAAACACCAGAGAGAGACCTGCTGTCTTCAGACCTGTTCTGTAGAGTTATGTGCCTAATGTAAAAAACACGAGCAAAAACATTCACTTTCATGAGACTGTCTTGTGCATAAAATTAAGAATGAGTGCTTTTAGAGTCCAGGAGATGAAATCCATTATTTTCATATATGTGTGATCAATAGAGATATTTCAATTAGAGATTTGGGTGGGAATTAGGAGAGCCTCAGCTGAGGATGATGCTTCAGATGAAAGGAACGGATTCCTTTCCACTACTTTCTCCTCAGTCCAAAATTGCTGGAGTAAGATTACTGCATAAGTAGCAAATCCTCACATATCAGAAAGAAACTATGGGGAGAAGCTGAAAGGTTTTTTGATAAAAATTTTAGTATGCAGCCTTGCTAAATTTCTTTATTTTTCCACTGAAGTCATGATATTTTTGATTTCTTCTTTTGTTTGTTTGTTTTTTAATGACAGTTTCAGAATACTTGGGAAGACCATTTTTTTTAATTTCATTTTTTCCTTTTTAACTCTCATGGTGGCATGCATTTTAATACTTAAATGAAGAAAAGAAAACAGACAAAGAAAAGAATAAATTAAAAAAATGTTGACTGAAATATTTCATCCAAAGACATTTTCTTTTTGAGCAAAAGACATAATTACAGCACTACTATTTCTCATATATCACTTTGTTTACAGAAATGTATCAGTTTAAAAACAAGTCTTAAATTTTAAACTGTACATTTTATGTTTTGAAAATGAAAACCTTGAGTTTTTTCTTTTGAATTTTTTTTTCATGTTATACCCTTCAACTCTAAAAGAAAAATTAAACAAACAGTATAAGGAAGCCTGAATGTTTCAAGTAATTTTATAATGCAAAGTAATGTGTTTTTTTCTAAGGCCAAGCAAAAGCTTATACCAAAAATCATGGTAGCAAGTAAAAAAAAAAAAAAATCTGTTGGAATATAAGGTTCTAATTCAGGCCCAAAAAATTTATTCAAGCTAAAGTGTATAGAATTTAGGTAAATGCTCAACAGATCTTCATTTATTTTAAAAAGTTGAGTGCTGGAAAAGGATATTTGGGTAATGATGATAGTCCTTATCTTTTACAAATATTGTAATAATGAAAATATTTTCCTAGTTGAATCTGAGTAAAAGGTCTCTAATCAGATTTCAGAGTTTCAAATCCTCATATGCTGCTTTCATGGAAAATTTATCTAGTAGATGGGGTACAGAACAGCTGGGAAATAAATGGATAAACCAAGGCTGGGATACAGAGCAGCAAAGTATACAAGATTTATGAGTCAAAAAAAGAACACAAAAGCATCAAACTCCTTAGTCAAAAGGTAAGCTTACTCCCCTTGAGGGGGGAGGACCCAATTCAAGTCCTTGTCCCCAGGCTCTTTTATGTATTGTTCACTAGAGAATTATTGCATGGAAAAAAAAAAATAAGGTGCATAAATCACGACAAGAAAGATAAGGTACTTTGAAAAAACCGTGCTATTTTCAGTTTTGCTTCACTTTGGGTTTTCTGGGGTTTTTTTAAGGAAGGGAGAATATACAATTGTTCATTTGATTGGCGTTGCAGAATGGCATGATGTCAGTGTTGATGATGCACTTGATCTCCACTCATACTGCATTTCAAAGACAGTTATCCTTTGGATAAGCATTGTTTGGGTTTTATCAAAAGTTACATAAGCAGAAAGTTTGAATGAACTAAGCACAGAATATCTTAGTCTGAAAGTGACCTTTTGGAAGTCATCTAGTTCATTACCCTGGCTTAAAGTAGAATCAGCTATAGCGCGTTGCCCAGAATCATGCCTAATGGGTTTCTAATATCTCCAAGAATGGAGATTTTACAAACTCTCTGGATGGTCAGTGCCAGTACTCAGTAACCAACACAGTAAAAAGTGTTTCTTGATGTTCAGAGGGGACGTCCATGTTTCAGCTTGTACTCATTGCCTTTGCTCTTGTGACTAAGCACCACTGAATAAAGCCTGTCTGAGTCCTATTGCACCTTCCCTGCAAGTATTTGTGCACCCATTTCCCCCTGAGCCTATTCTTATCTAACCTGACCAGTCCCAGCTCTCTCAATCCGTCCTTTTATGACAGATGCTTCAATCCCTTTATCATCGTAGTGACCTTATGTCCATGCCTGTCTTGTATAAAGGGGCCCAAAAAATGGGCCCAGAACTCCAGGTGTGACCCCACTATTGCTGAGTAGATGGGAAAGGATCACCTTCCTCAAATGGCTGGCAGTGCCCTGCCTAATGCAGCCCAGGATTCCGCTGTCCTTCTTTGCTATGAGAGTGTACTCATGGCAGGGCCTCAGGTCCTCTTCTGCAAAGATTCCTTCCCCATGGCCATCCCCCAGCCTGCACTGGTGCTTTGGTTTGTTCTTCCCGAGGTGCGGGACTTTGTCTTTCACCTGTTGAACTTCATCAGGTTTCTGGTCATCCCTTTTCTTAACCATATGTACAAAATATAATTTTTCTCAAGTTACGGCTCCTAATTTGATGTGGTTGCAACTTTCTGAGTGCTCAAAATAGCAAGTTCTGTGGTGAATACCAGTGAAACCTTACTGCAAAGTAAAAACTAGTGTTTATTATTCTTATTCTGATCTTAATTGTCTCAAAATAGAGAAAATAGAACCACTGAATGGTTTTGAGCTTTTCAAGTACAGTATAGTGTTATGGATGTCTCCTGTTGGCTGATTTAGAATTCCTATAAACGAGGAATATCTGCTGCTGCTTTTTTTTTTGTTATTATTTAATTGTCTGTTTTATCAAATGCAATAATAAATTGACTTGTCTGTAGAAGTGAAAAACAAGGATCAAACTGGAGTTCTTGTAATGATGACAAATGGTAGTCATCGAAGCAGAAATGTTTCCATGCCCCTATGGAATTGTTTGTACCTAAATAGCACTGTCATCCTCCTCAGGATTTCATATTCTAGTGCAAGTAGTGATCCAGCTATGGTGGCTTAATTAATCCCATTTTGACACCAGTCTAGTTTTATGAGCTCCAATAAATGTATTTCAAAAGTGGATTCCTCAGCCACAAGATTCCTCCGCTTGTTATTCCCAATGTCTAGGCCAGTGTCAGAAGTGTACATGAGCAGTATGCTTGAAATTTGGGTGAAGAAACTCTAACTGCAATAAAGAAAGATGTTTGGAAAAAGAGGCAGGACACCAGTCTGTGTGCACCAGGCTGGAACTCTTCATCTAATTCTACCTCTTTTGTAAATAGCTCTTGTAAATAAAGAGACAATTCAGACATAAAGAACAGGTCCTCTAATGTAATTACATAGTGCACAATGCATGAAGAAAAGTAGAAGCTCTCACAGCAAGGAAGAGAGGGTGATTAATAGGAAAAGAAAGGAACATATTGGAACAGAGCAGGAGGCATCCAGGAAAGACTCAGACTACCTGTAATCCTTATTTCCAGGAAAATAAAGCAATTTTGCATAAACAGGAAAGTGGTGGTAACAAAAATTAAATCTGTGTTTGTAGCGATTATGGGGGATGAGGATAAAAAAATGAGAATATGAAGTTCATTACTACCCCTTTTAAAGGACAGATTAGGAAGTCAGTGAGACAGTGTGGCTAGACATAACTTTCTAATTATCAAATGGCTGACAAACACTGGAGTGCTGCCACACAGGAGAGAATAAATTGGATATGAGCTGTCTTTTAGGGAAAATTGATCTGCTGCCAATATTGGGTGCCCAGTCTAAACATAAACCCCTGCAGACTCCCTCTGCAGTGACTAGAGAGAAACAAAACTTCTTTACAGAAGCAATTAATCCCATAATAAAAAAAAAAGGTCAAAGATTATTTATCTCTTATAGAAATCTTCAGTTAGTTCAGTGTTAGTGAAACTAAAAGGTTGGGTGGAAGAGATTTCATCAATATAGGCTGAAGTGATAACATTTAAAAAAAAAGGAATTGCCTTACTTTTGAACCAGAAATGGGTCTCAGCAAGTTATTTATCCCTACAGCTTCCACAAGGTTGTACGTAGGAAATTTCTAACATGTTTGTCAAAGCTGTTTCTTAGTTTTTCAAGTACCTCAATAGCTCTAGATATTTTATCCTAATTTTCATTACCTTAAATGTGAAGAAATTGTTATCGTGGGGAATAAATTCTGTAAAGATTATTGAACACATATAATCTACTGTGCTGTGAGAGCATTTTAGGAATTAAAGGCAATGTGCTCACGCCTTCTTATCTGCCTCCCAGAGCACCCAGTTCTGACCATTGACAGAGACAGGACCCAAGTACAGATGCGTTTTTTGTCTGACTCATTATAGTCATTCTGTCTTTCTAATGTTGACGCTTAATATATTTCTTAGTTATGAGGCACTGCACCAGTCACTTCAGAAGAACACAAAGTTTTCAAAAAGTCAAAATCAGATGTAAGATTTGTAACACCAATTTCTGGGAGGCATTATTTAAAAAAAAACAGTTTAGCTACACTAAAGTGACTCCCAAACAAAAGTGACCAAGCTACCAAGGGTGAAAGTTAAAAGGTGACAATCCGTGTTGGAGAACAAGAGCTTCTGGCTAAGCTTCAAGAGCTCTAGCAGCAGGACAGAAACACTGGGTGTTTAGTCCTACAGTGTCCACTACAGATGTCATTAAGATCAGCCTGACTGGAAGGAAAACATCCACTTGCTATGCAGTTGAGGGAAGAGAGTGAGAAATAATGCTTGACGTCCCTTCAAGGCTTCTTGTATTCTGATTATCCCAGCAGGGCTGTGTGAGACCAGCACCAACAGCGATGCTCCTCAGGCAGTGTCAAAGTTGACCAGGGATGGCCAGGCTTTTAGAGCACAATATATTTTTTTTCAGAATGAAAGAAGAGAGGAAATAGATCACAGAGCAATATGCAGATTACAGTCACACCTTGCCTTCCTAACACTGCCTATTGCACCTGTAGGAACTCATTTTCTTTAGTCTGCAATTTTTTTGTTCTCATTTAATGTCCCCTATCTTACCAAAGCAATATGTATTATGCTAATCTCTATGGAAGTTATGAATATAGAAACAGGTAACACCCATGTGCTGTAATACACATACCTGCACAGAAATACTTATAACTCTTGTAGTACACTGATGCAATAGTTTTTGAATATTTCATCATCTGCTCTAGCATTTATGTCAATAGAATATTTAATATTGCATTCTTCCAAAACATCTCCTCTGTTACAAAGGATGACATCCTTTCAAATGCTGCATTTTGCAGCTATGCTATTAGATAGTGAAAAATTGCATTCCGGCTGATTTGTTGAGGCAGATGCGTTGTAACCCCTGCCACACTGAAAAACATAAGTATCGTGCAGAAGGAGCATGACCCTGTCATAGTGGTCTGGAATAAGAAAACATTATGATGCCAGTGGCAATATGCAGTAATTTAATAAGAAATTCCTGAGAAAGTCAAGGTTTATAGATGTTTGCAAACATCGGTGGCACCAAGTTCTGGGGAGCTGGACAGAGAAATCCATTTCTTTAATTTCAATGCGGCACCAAAATATTGTCAAAGTGAAACAGTTATAAGGGGCTTGTACAGCTTGCAAATAGAAAAACATAGTGGTAGAAAACACCCACTAAGACAGTAAGAAAAATATGAAATAGATATCACAGTGCAGCACAAGAGACTACAATATGCAGTGCTTTATTGGTTTTAGTGCACCTCAGAGGGAAGAAGATGGCAAATCAGTGAGGAAAAGGCAATGCTGGCCATGATGGAACTTCTACAACCTTCTAGGAAACAGTAAAGGACTCATATAAAGTGGGGTTCTGCACTGCACATAAACAGTTTCTCAAAATGTGTCGAAGATATCAATGTGAGTCCAGTGATCCTGTTCACACCTCTCAGCCCATTCAGGAGAAAGTGGTTTCTGTATGTGAACAAACAAGCTTAGCCGGGTAGGTAGAGTGCTCCAAGGAGAAGAGTGCCCCATAAACACCTAAAAAGGAACATGGGAAAAGTTCAACAATGGCTGTCAGGGTGACCGAAAGGGCAAAACATTTTCTCGTGCCAAAGAGTATTATGCAATGTCCATTGGAGGAATCACAAACACTGCAAAGAAGCTGTTGAGACAGTATCAGGCTAAGCAGGCACCCTTTAATAACAAAGGAGCTGAGGTTTTGAGGCTTAAGAATCCTGACTGATTCAGTAACACTTGAGCTAAAATGAGTGAAAGACAACAGGCTGAGCCTCAAAGGCTTCTGATTATGTTATACCACCACATATTAAAGCATAAAAATAGGGAAAACTTTCCTAGATCGGGAGCACTCTCTCCTTGGTGGCAATAACATAAGAAAAGTAATATTATTTTGGTCATCACAGCTGAAGAATGGTCTTGGTTATTAAAGAAAAACGGTAGAGAAGGAAAATAATTTTGCTAACTTTCTTGCCTAGTTGTATATCTAGTACCAGCAAGTTAGTTCAGAAGTTTCAGAGCAGAACTCATTTTCAGGAGGGAAGAGAAGAAGAAGGTAGGAGAAAGGATTGAAACAGGTACCTGGAAAACAGACTACATGTGTAAACAGCTGTAATGGTAAGCAACGGCAGAATCCTTGCAGACAGCTTTAATTTTATGAAACTTGTAATTTGGTCTTGTACATTCTTGTACAATGCAAGCAAGAAACATCAAGACGAAGCTGAAAGCTTTCAAAACATGAAAATAGAAAACATTCAGAACTTCTGTCAGTCCATGGCTTTCCCTTAGGCAGGCTGTGCTGTCCAAACTGTCATCTGGCACAGGCTGGATAAGGGAGTAGCAAAAGCAGGGCTGCCCTGGCATGGGAGGATGAGCTGCGGGGATCTGGCTGACTGCAATACAAGCAGTGCCCTCAAGGACCTGGGCACAGCTCCAAGCAAGATCCACATGGCACCAGTGAAAGGTCTTGTTGACGGACAAGAGGTAATGGTCATGTCCAAGGTCCCTCCAGGTGAACAGTGGAACATGGCCAGAGTCAGGGTTGAGGGCAAGGATATCCAGTTCATAATCCTGAAAGCCAAAGGTTTAGATGCGGTCTGCTCTGCTCCCACATGTGGATCCGGTTTCTCGCAGCTTCAGGTATTTTGCAATAGGACTGTGTTCATTACTCTGGAAATGTTTAGTTAAATACTAGCAGTGCTCGGTCTTCCAAATGTACAGGACCACACATTTCAGATTCGAGCTAGTGGCAGATGGTTCTACCATGCTTTACTGAATTTCTTGAACTGATGAGGATACATTATTTAGAAAAATGTAGTCAATAATTTATCACAAGTCATATGGTATTAAAAGGCCAGTGTTGCAATAGTGCACCAGAAAGCTTTGCTTTCCCTGGGTTAAAGTACACGAAAAGTGTGTTTTATCAATATTTAAGGACTGTTCTGTGACTGGCTAGACCAAGTTCTTATTCATAAAAAGTAATAATATCAGACATATGGGGTAAGGGTCTGCAATGCATTCTGCACTTTGTAGTGTCAAAACAATGGCTTTTCAATTATGTGAGACTTTAATACAAAATATAAACTTAAATAATTTGAAAACTGTGTAAAAGCACAGATTTTATAGTTTTGTATGGTTGGTACAGATTAGTGAAGTGAAAATCAGAGAGGTTTCCACTTCATAAACTCATGCATTTGTGTACGCAGAAAACACAGCCAAAGAGGCCTCTTGAGGGTGTATGGAGCTTCTGTTGAGTCAGTGGAAACCTCAGACTTTCCCAGAAGAGGGAAGGATTGTGGCATGGGGTGGTACAGTTGCCTTTCCTGGAACAAGTGAATAGGAAACTGAGTGTTATGCAAAGGTGGATGTAAGGATTTGCCTCTATAAAGCTTCACATTTATCACACAAAACATTATTTCTATCTTGTTGTGCAGCAGCCCTGTAAGATATATAGCAAATCCTTTACATTTGACTACAAAAATATTGTATCAAAATAAGTATTTTTCTGATGCTGCAAACTGGAGCAGCATATTTCCTTACCACAGTTTACACAGAACCTGGTAATATCTTCTTAAGATTTTTATTTCTTCACATTCTGAATTGTGCATGAAGGCTGTATTTAACATCTCCCTGAAAATCAAGAACACCTAGCAGCAATTTCTGACTTCAAAAGCAAGATTCTCCGTCTGGATTAAATTCTTTTCAACAGGAATTACCACTGATTGTATAAATTACTCTAGATGAAACATACTTGCAGTCACTAAAAATAAGAATAAGTTCCACTAATGCACCTTAGCATCCCAGTGGGACTTAAAAATGGAATACAAAATTAGCTGAAGCACCAAGCTGGTCACTTGTTAAAGAATCATTTGGTTTCTTACCTGACTGAGCCTCACCTGCCTTCCCTTCACCACTAGAAATGTTTGTTCTCTTTCTCTTAGCTCCTCTCCCAGCTCAAAAAAGAATTATACTTATGTGCTTAGAAGTGGAAACCACCATGTGCTGCAGCACTAGGGAACACATTTATGATGTTAAAATATTTATACAGCTGGATTCAGTGAGATGCAGCATCTCCTTTTATGTTAACAAGCTCGTCAACTGCTAGTTAGAAAAAAAATATAAAAAATACCTTTTGAGGCAAGACCCCCTCAGACAATTTTTGTCACAATCTTAAGAACCATGTAATTCACAACATCATTTAAAACACTGTGCAGTACCACATCCCAAATACAGACCAGGATATGCACACAAATGCATATAGAATACACATATACCATTCTTGAGTCTCTGCGCTTGGAAAGATTTTACTTTAATTCTAACTCTGGGAAGAGAAAAATTTCCAAGAGAACAGGAAAATTGGGTCCTTGTCAAGGTGAAACCAAAATCACCCATTTGTTTCTCTTTATATTCTATCTAGTAAGATTGGAGAAAGCATTTTCCTCATAGTAGCAGTCAGGGCTGGATTGCTTTGATATGTCTTCGATAAAGCTGTTATCCCAGGAGTAAATTAAAGGTTAATATACAGTATTTATTCCAGTCAGTCATATCATTATTTTTGAACTGATAATAACATCTGAAATTACTGATTTCAAATCACTAATTTAGAAAACAAAAAAAATCTATATGCATGACCTTGTTACTGCATAATATTTTTGGTACATTTCAGTGCACACAGAGTGGCAGCTCACATAGAAAAAATTGAAAATATGATTACTGGAAGCTAGAAAACCCCCTCATGATGTGTGCCTGTCTGTCAGACTGGTGCATATACATAAATCTCATGGTTTGGGGAACTTAATTTTCTGTTTGAGCAGCTGGGAGGAGACAGCCTTTCTGGACAGACCCCAGGCAAGCCACTGTTCTACTCTGGTTTAACAGCAGTGTTCATGTCCCCTTCCCTCTCTGCCCTCCATTAGGCAGAGTCTGAACATCGTGGTCTGTGGCAGATCATTGCTGCAAGAGCCTGGAAACACCTCATGCCCCAAGTTAGTTTCCTAGAAAGATTTAACACAAGATTCTCAGGATTAGCTTTTCATTTTTAATGCCATTGTGCGGTTCTGACAATGGGTCTGGACAGTGTTTTGTGCCCATGAATTTGTTTGCAGGGAAGTTTACCTATTGCACAGACAGCCAAGGGCAAGTACTTATGCAAGCGTTCTTCTATGTTATTTTGGACATTGCTTCCTATTTTAGATGCTGAAAGGATGTATAAATTTTGACTTTGGGATTTAGATGCAATTTCACAAAAATGTAATTTTGTTAAACTCTCCCTGAAGTTAATAAAGCAACTATTTCTATATTTTAAAATTATAAGGATAACAAATAGGTGCACATTCAATAAAATTACACTCCTGACAGTTTTACTGCAAACAAAGGTATGAAAAAAATGTCTGTTTTATTTACAAGCCATGAGGGGTAACTTATGGGATCAATGCCATGGAGCAGACCTTCCAGTTACATGTATAGTTTGGGCACAAGCTGGGATCTCATTAGGACTGAAACCAAATTATAAGCAAACAAAATTCCCAGAGTCAGGTTAGCTTTATGGATTAATCTGGATTGCTTGGTGAAGTCTGAAAAATGCAAACAATACAAAATCCAAGGTCATGCATCCAAGAAAAAAAGATATAAGTTGTTCCTGTGAGATGAGAGAATATTTTGGATTGCATTGATGTTAGACAAAATTTGGAGGCACAATAGATTAAGGAAAGTCTCAGTTAGATACTATAGCTCTGAGGATACAATTAACCTATGGGGATAGAACACTGCAGCTGCAAACGGGTGTTGGTCTCCTGGATGCAGTTTTGCTGTTGACATTTTTAGAAAGGTAGCGAACAACAAGAGAGCAGTGGGAAAAGAGTGATTAATAAAACATAGCAAGAAGTATAGGAAACTCAATTTATTCAGTATGTTCACTCCAGTATAATGACCGGAAAAGTCCTAGCAGATAATTTTTTAATCTAGGAGAAACCAAAATTGCAGTAAAAATTATGATTGAAAATTTTAGGTAGATGAATTCAAAGGGCTTGTTTATGAAATAGAAGTAATTAACCTTCCCTAAAGAGCTGGAGGAGCCCTCATCACTTGAAGTGGTTAAACCAGGTTTGTATGCTATTTTGAATTCTGTGCAGAATGTCACCGGGCAGTATCTTTGTACTTGGTTCTGAAGTTCTCTGTCCTGTTATGCAGAAAATCCCATTAACACTCCCCTCTGACTTTAAAAACTACATTTCTGGTAATATTAAGAGCAAAACACTCTCCAACTTCCTGAAATCCTGGTGGCATTTAGCATCTCCTATTTCCCTTATATTCTGTTGCCTGGTGAATAGAAGACTAACCAAGTTCCAAAGGAGAAACCTGGATTGTACGTACATTCATAGGGGGACTTTTCTATGGATGTGTATGACAAATCAGAATGTACAGCTGTTTTGATATCTTACCTAAACCCCTGAATCATTGTTCACTCTGCATATTGAGGTTTGGTCTGCAGATATCTGCATTCAGACAGGAAATAATTACATTTACATATGCAAACAAAATCATCTTCCGTAACCTAGTTCTTGGAAGCAAGGTCATTGTATTAAACTGATTACTTTTATCAAACTATCCTTAGGAAAAAAAAAAGAGAGAGAAAGAGCACAGACTTATACAGACTTATCTGGGCTTCCATAGCCCTTCAATAAGTGCTATATTTAGAAGCGGGGATCAAAAAAGTTTGAGTGTGTTTTACATGCTTGGTTGTGGAGCCTGATTCTAATTGCTTTTATTGTCTTTGGGGATTATTTTCATGAAGTGAGGCATCACTCATCATAAATAATAGTGCCAAAATTAAGCCTTTTAACAGCAGAGTCAGCAAGGAGAATTATCCGTAGCCTACAATGAATAAAACTGCCTTTTTAAAAAACTATATTGACCAAAAAAAAAAAAAAAAAAAAAAAATCCTGTATTTCAGGCAAAAATTTCGATCATAAATGGGTTTTTTTCACCAGATTTTACTATGATTCAGGAGCAGAGATAAAAAGAACAAAATATACTCAACTTTAAAATACTTGACAGATTAGCAAGATTTGTTTATTTATTTGAATAGGAAAAAAAAATTAACATACTTTCTTTGATATTCTTGAACACAGAGGCCTTTGACTTTGCATCCTTAACTAATACATTGAGCACAGCAGTGGTCTCAGGCTTGTGACATTTTAACTTGTGTTCATTTGAACAAAGTATCAGACTTCAAAAATGTAACTCTTCAGTCATGTTAATAACTGATTTAATGTTAATGAAATGTTACAGTTTTCATGTCCTCTTTATAAAGTTATAACATCCTGTCATGCTGTCCTCTGTGCATTAGAAGTTCAGAACTGAAAGCCACACATACATTAAGCAGTCTGGCTCACAGCAAGGTGTTCAACTTGACATTTTGAAGAGCATGGATATTTCTATCCCGTTTTTTCAGCTTAATGCATGATAATTATGCATCTTAAAGCATTTTTATTCTATTTTATTGCTCTCTTTCCAAGCAGTATTCCTCTTGAGTCTCACAGAGCATATATTTCATGACAAGTATAGTATTTTTTTCAAACCGAATCCTTTGTGTACACTCTGCTGCACCCACTGTTATTTCTCAGAATTAAATATAGGGTGGGGTTTTTTTTGAAAAAAAATACCCCTCAGATTCTTGTTTATCTCTTGCTTTCTGCAGACAATAGGAACAGAAATCTGTTCTACTGTAACAATTAGTATCATACATGCCACACATTTTTCAAATGCAATGTGTACTATAAGATATTCACACTGTGTGCTTGTGAACAGTGCAGGGCTGGGCTTCCTGTGTAACTTCAGCTCTGAAAAATTCGGATTCTGTCTGTCTTCAGGGACTATACCATGGTTCTGCTTTCCTAATTTTAGGAACTTGAGTTTGTCTAAAATAGCCAGCAGGATTAAGCTGCCACTGTATTTGAATTGGAGGCGCACCAAGTAACAAGATATTTGCCTGTGTTCTGTGACTATATCTGCTGATTTATTTCAGTCACACTCACGGGGTTTTTATTCACAAACATTTGTACAAGGAAGACCTTATTCATGTGAATAGTCCAAGAAAGGGAATGAATCATGAATACTAGAAAGAAGAGATTTATAGAGTATTCACTGCTAGTGAAAAGCATCATAGCCTTTTATTAAAGCCTCTTTTTTGCCTTTATCACAAGAGCCATCAAAACCAGTGGATATTCATGTATAATTCATTAACAAACAAGGCAATTTTCCTGTTTATAATGCATAGGTCACTCATTCTTGGAGCAGAAATAATATCACCTGATTTTGGTGATTAATCAAAGTGCACAGAGTAAACAGAAAATAATCATACTGACCAGTTATGAATAAATTGTACAGGAGGTTAAAAAATGTGCATATAAACTACTACAAATACACAAATACAGAGATTTAATTAACAGCTTGCTCAGGGATGGTTTGCAGAATGACTGTATTCATTGAGAAAAGTTGTTCTCTGTTGTTAGCAAACACAATAAATATTCATTTTTTATTGCATTTCTTGGACAAGCAAAATATGTTCATGCACTCAGTCCTCCGTGAAGCTGGGAAAGCTTTGTTTTATACTAAAAAGGGGAATGGGTTAGTTTGGCTGTTTAGAATATAATCTTAGATGTGGAAAAACAATGTGCAAATGCAGAATCCATAAAGGATGGAGTATAAATAAGCAATAGCAAAATAAGTTATTACCTAGGCAGAGTAATTAATAAGATTTGACTTCCTGTGGTTTTGGTTCTTTTACAGTTATTGTTCTGCCTGCCCTCTGCCCAAAAGACTTATTTTTCCACAATACTCTCATTTTTTTCCTTCAGTGGTCTCCAGGAATAATTCTCATGTCTTCCAGAAATCATCCCTACCCTCACTTCTCAACGGCAATTTGCCAACATTTGCCAACAAAAGCCAGCCAAACAAATAAAAAGCACACAACAACAAAACCCCGAAAGAAAAGCACTTACACAATGCTTAGCACCTTTTCACATTTGCTACCTACCTGGCTAGGCAAGAAAAGCTGGTTGTGCTCAGTTGCAAGCTCTGCTTGTGCTGCTTGTCTGGTCCAGGTACATGTGCTGCCTGGTGGACCACCAAGCCAGCCCACTGGAAAAGCTTTAGACACATTTTAACCTTCCCTCTGTGGATGTAGCAATAGGTTGTTTTCTCCTCTTCCCTGTTTTTCCTCTCTTCATGAAATTTGTATGATTTCAATATCTAAATGTCTCTGTTAAATTTGATTAAAATCAGCCAGCAGGCTCAAAAATTGCATAGGAGAAGGAAAGAAGGAGTTATACAGAAAGACAGTATATCAAGTCAGGCAGTAGAATGCTGCAAGCCTTTTTTTTTCCTTATAAAACTCATCTAAAGTTTCTGTAATACATAGTTAAGTAAAGAGCTTTAAATATTTATTTACTGGCTAATTAATACACAAAATATGGGATTGAGAACACCCTCACAGTTTCTGTGAAACACTAGCTGTAATTAAAAATAGCAGTTTTTCAAAGACAGATAATGCAGTGTAGGACTGTGGCAGGTCACGGCAGGCAGGTGGTTAGTATAAAATATAAAAAGCCTGCAGAAAAGTTAGTAGTAGTGGCCCAAGAAACTCATGTAATCTTCAGACTGGTGGGAACTCAAAGGCGATGGCACATTTATCTCTGGTGGTTTTTCATCACTTGGCAGCCAAGAAGCCCAGGAGAGACATGAGCAGCCCTGGCTATTGAAAGCAAATGTGGACACAATAAATCTGTTAAGTTCTCCACCTCTGTGCTAAGGCATCCTTTGTACCAGTCAGTGAGGTGCCTGCCTGTCTCTCCATTATAAATTTCTATGCATTTCCTGAGGGTAAAAAAAAAAATGCCAGAACCAAAAAACCAAAAAAACCCACCCCAATATATTCTAGTACTGGAACTACAAGTAAACAGTTATGATTCTTAAAAGAAATCACCTTCTGACTGATGGAAGTGCCTCCCAGTGTTCACACTTAGCATGCTGAGAACTCAGAGATTTTTTTTCCACCTGTGATGACACTTTTCAAATGTCTTGCTGTTAGAAGAACAAAAATACAAAACAGGTTCCTCTTTGGTTCCCTCCAAAATACCCAAGAACTCCAGCTCTTTCGAACAATAAGGTAGCCAGATGCTTTCCTATTAATGACACCTCTTCCTTGTGTAAGCAGATGGCCTAGGAGTATCAGCCATTGGCCAAGTCTTTCTCTGCCAAGTGCTCTACAAACTCATGAAAAAAAGAGAGTCCCAAGCTAAAGTGTTCACAGTTTCAAGTGTAAGACAAAAAACCTCAAAAAAACCCAAAGGCTAGGGAGCACAAGATAACATAAATGTTACAGGTGTGTAGCACTAACTTTATTTAGGATACTTTACATCTCAGTGCTACATGTTTATTGCATATTTCACTTTAGCTGGTTGCTTTTGTCTACTCTCACTAATGTTTGTGGGTTTAAGAGCAGTACTTCATTTAATTCCACTTGCTTTATAGATACGTATTTGCTATCTTACTCAATTTTAAACACGAGTAGAGAGACAGAAGTGGCCCAAAAATAGTATTTCCTTCTGGATTGTGTCTTGTATTTCTTACCCGCTCCCAGCCCAAGACCATTTTCTCCTCAGGCAACAATCCTTAATATCTTCAATGCAAAAATACTGCACACCTACAAGAGAACAGCATATCTAAGACTTAATTTCCAGCACAAAGGATTTAGTATAAACCCCCTTTACCTTCTTACGCTGTGTTTTGAAAGTACAGAAACCCATTAACTTCAGACCGTGATTGCGTTGCCTTTTTTGCTCCAGCAAGGACTACAGCAAGCACAGCACTACTAAAGCTTGTAGATTGGTTTTACTCACCCCAACTTTAGATTTCCATACTTGTGTCTTTTAAGCTAGTTTCTCTGTAACATACAAGGTGTTAATAACTCTTTGTGTGTTCCAGTTTTTCTACAGTGCTGGATGAAAGTGTGGATGCAGTTTAATTGTCACACAGTATATTCTGCATTTGGTTCCCAGTGCAAGCAGTTACATTTGCTGATAACAAAAGGCATTTATCTTCAGTGACATTTTAGATAGCTCCACAACCTGCTGCTTATTCTAATGAAACCTGTATCACTACCAATTAGACACCTGCAGAAGAAGTGGGCTATGCAAATGCTTTGCCCCCCAAATGCTATTTTCCCTCTCTCATTAAGCTTTCAAACTAAATTATATCATGGCTAATGGCTAAAGACTTTCCCCTCAAATTTCAGTGTTGCATGGAATTTAGCCAAATATCTCTCACAGACTTTAAGGAGTGGTGTGACTGAAAGTCTTTCAAAATGTATTTTCCTTGCTTCCCATATGCTTAACCTAGCGCTGCACTTGTCCACCTTCCTTTTCTTTCACTGACACACGAGCAGAAATGTATTCCCTCCCACCCTCCATCACTGTGACAAGGTATTCTGGTGGGCTTGGAAAGCTGTAGATTATTGCTTTGTTTTTCATCTCTGGAGGTCCTTGAGTTCAAATGTGACTAGATGTAAGTCAAATTTGCTGTAAACAAATATTTGGTGATTATATACGAAAGATGGAGACTAAATAGAGGGTATTTTTCTTATGAGGTTATATTTCCATCAGGAGTTTTCAATGACATCATAAACCATGATAGAAAAGCAAACATGGTTTACAGAGTTGCCACAAATCCCAAGATAGAGCCGTATCTTGGTAATTCACACTCACTAGTTTGTTTCATGCCAATCTCAGGACCTGTTCTAAGGCCTGCCCGGGATACAATCCCTGTTCCCAGGAATGTTGCATTAACCTTTCCTCTGCTCTGGGCTCCTGCTGTTGCTGCCCCATATTCCAATTTGTCTGGCTCCTGCTCTGGTTGCTTTCATCTCCTTCTCCAGGGTACTGTCTGCTGAATGCTTTGGCAGGAGCTTTAAGCATTACCCCATATCTATTAATTACACATGCAAGCACATTTCTGAAAGCATGCTGTGCGTTCATAAGTCAAAATTGGATTATGAGATGCCTAAACTGTTTGTGCCCACAAGTGAGTAAAAATATGTGATCATCTCTGAAAATGTGGACTGCACAGATTTGGTAGTAGGCTTTAGATTTCTCCTTTGAAATTTTGTCCATAGCATTTCTAGAAGAAAAATGTGTCAAGACCAGCTACACAGAAACTTTAAAACCTTAAAAGACAGAAGGAGGGTAGTGATTAAGTATTTTATTGAATCTTGACATACTATCACTTAAACAGGATCCCCTACACGTCAGTTGTTGTAACATGCCACAGAAAAGCCATCAGTATTCTGCAGAAGGAAAACATATGTCTTTCCAAGTTGGACTATCCCAACCACAAAAGTGAGGATTACTTCATTTTTGCCAGCCTGCAGCTATCATAAATATTGAATATGAATATGATTTAAACTTTTTAAATGGTCAATTTCAGTGAGACTCACTGTAAGAATACCCTTGGTTCATGTAAATCACAATGGAAATTAATGTAATTCTATCTTCGTGCACAATCTTGTATTCTAAAACCAGAAAGCAGAGAACAGGCTAGATCTGGTGTTGAGCTTCACGTCACATGAACTTTATATTTTAAGTAATAGTCAAAGCTGAAATGAATTTAAGTCCTTATACCTCACTTTGGTGGACCACAAAACAGTTGTGCTGCGGATTAACCCCAGTGGGCTGCTCAGGTCCGCACCTACACTTGCCCACCTCATCTTCCCAGGGGCATGGGGAAGACAATTAAGTTTAAAATCAAGAAAATTCCTTGGATAAAGACAATTTAATAGGTAAAGCAAAATCCTTGTCTTCAAGAAAAGCAAAATCACCAAAAAATGAAGAAAAATAATTTAAAAATTTCCTGTTCTGGTAGCTTTGAAAAATATGGGTAGAAGTTTGGATGCAAGTCTTACTCTGATAGAAACATCAGCAGCACTGTCTTTCCAGTTAGCTCAAAAGCAGCAAGAAATTTGCACAGTAATGTAAACTACAAATATTGCCTTTAGCACAGTTCAATATAGCTGGCTATAAAGTCGCATTTACAATGTGCGCTTATTCTTATCACAGAGATCTTTGCTCAAGGGGCAAACCGTGCGAAAAGGGATGTCAAATGACTATTTAGTGAGCAAGGCTTGTGTTTATTTTCTGGATGGTTTTTTTGGTATTTCTTTTGTTAGCTTACAGTAACACCTGTCTAGGTGACAGAAAGCATTTGAGTTTTCTTTATTTGCTATTGTTCACAAAACCTCAGAGAACAGAAGTGTGTAATTATCCTGAGTCTCAAGAAAATTAAAATTTTAGATACTGCAAGACACCCCATTGCTAACCTGCTTACCTGAAATATTTTTCTGACACTAGCACCCAAGAATTTCTTGAATCACGAACAGGCACTCTTTTCTGTCTCAGAATTAAATATTAATTAGTTTTGGTCAAAATATATTTCTTTTGTTGATTCCTTGTTGAGGAAGATATATTCCTTTCGTTTTCTATGTAGTGTGCATAAGAAGGTGAAAGAAATTTAAGACAATAGTCTGAATGCACTGTTTTTATTGTCATAGTCCTGGCCAAAAATGAAGGGCAGCGACTGGAAAGATTGACTGAGATAGGGTAAGGGAGTTCAGAACCCAGTGAAAGAAGTAAACTGTACTGCTGTACTGCTTCATAGCAATAGCTTCAGCCTCTTTCAGATATAGGCATACAGTTGCTCAAATTCCTAAAAACTGCAAAGTTTGTTTTAGCATTTATCTCTGTAATATTTTGTGTCTTGCTTGAATTCCTGTTCCTGTAGGCAAGATTCATCATGCAAATACCCTTCTATTGTAGGAATATTCTAATGAAGGATCTAAAAAATATTAAGTAAAAATATTTTAATTACAGCCCTCACATTAATTAAAAAAACATTTGAAGTCTTGGCACAACAGTACCCAAAAAGGTTCAGAAACCAACAAAGGGAAACAATTTTTTTTTAAATGCTCATGTTGTTAAACTTAGTCTCAGGATTCTGAGAGACAGGTTCAAGGTTTTTATATGTTTGAGGTTGTAAACCGACCCAGATACCCAGATTGCATGAGACTCCTTCTCTCATAATTATTCTGAGTTAGAGTGCATCAGTGGAAGGGCTCCCTAACAAGTCTTTCCATCTCTCTCCACAAAATACCTACTCATACACAGGTTAATAGCTCCGTCAGAGTCCTTTTGGGCTATCTGGTGTACTATGAGCTGGAAGCAACCATCAAAACACTGACTCCTATAGTTATTGAAGAGATATTGTCATCCATCACCAACCTGAAAGGAGGCTCTAGTGAGGTGGGGTAGGTCTTTTCTGCCACATCTCATGTGAAAGGATGGCAGGAAATGGCCTTAAGTTGCACCAGAGGAGGTTCAGATTAGATATTAGAAAACAAATTTTTCACTGAAAGACTGATTAGGCATTGGAATAAGTTGCCCACAGAGGGGATGGAGTCACCTGTCTGAAAATGCTCGAGAGGCACTTGGGGATGTGGTTCAGAGTGATTACAGTGGCGTTGGGTTGATGGTTGGACTAGATGGCCTTGAAGGTTTCTTCCAACCTTGATGATTCTGTGATTTGTGGTCTTCAGAAGGTCATTCATTTCATCTTACCCTCTGAATAAGAAGGGAGTTTAGATGATAGACTGAAATCTGTCCTTTGGATGACTAAAATTAGGTGGATTACACCCCAGTCTTTGTTGGTAACATTACATAATGATTGCATAATTGAGAAGCATTTGGTGCTATTTCTGTACAGCAAATACTGCTTTATCATTTTTTCTTTTGTTTTACGGAACAACTAAAGGATGGTTTTGACAATATGTTATTGATCTGGAAGAATCACAATCAATAAGTATTATAGCTACTCAGTGACTAGATTATTAGAAAAATAAATTAGAAACCATCCTGCTTGCAAATAACCATTATTTCACATGATGGGTAGAAAAAAATTGTGTACATGTCACGGCATATTGTTCACTTGCAAACACAGAGAGGCCTTTTCTAATCCTATAAATTTCATTTATTGATCAGAGATCATGATAAAGTGGTTTCTTTTGGAGTGCTCTTTGTCTAAGCCCTCTCTTTTAAATTAAGAATCTATTTTACATTACCACAAACCAACATAAAAGCTATGTGCCCGTGTGTGTACAAGCAAGTTACTTCTTTCTCTTCTGTTTTGACATAACTGTTAGTTTTCTTATTAAGAAAAAAAAATCAGTTTTCATCTTTCTCCAGCTGATCTTTGTGTTCAGGTGTAGCAAACATGCTGCTTTCTATTGTTCCTTATGCTACAGGTGAATCTGACATTTGCATTTGTACATCATGTGCATTTTGAAATAAAGAAGTGACGGCTGATCTCCATGTTGAAAGCATTATGTTGCTATTGCTCTATAGTTTGTTGGTTTGCTTTGTTTTGCTTTGTTTTGCTCGTTTCCTCTGGAAAGTCACACAATCTGCTGTGAAAAAGTTGTGTGTTAAGAAGGAAAAAAGAAGTATAAATCCCACAGATGTTGGTGCAGAGAAAAATTGTCCCAAAGCACCAGACCACAGAGATTCAAGCCTTTGTGTCCTCAACAATAAAAATACACCAAGGTAGCCATAGATGCCCTATGTGGGAATTTGCTCCTCCCAAGCACACATCACACTTTGTGTCAACCGAGGAATGACAAGGTCTGAAAATACAACTGCTCATCCTTAAGCAAAATAGAAAGGGACTGCGGTGGAGAAAAACACAGAATTCAGTATACAGAAAGAGGTTTCCGAATTGTGATATGCGCAGCTCTGGTCTCCTTTGTAAATAGCAATAATCAAAAGCATCTGGCTGCCTATGTATGTGCCTTTGCCTTGCTTGGTAAATGCCAACTCACAGATAATCACATGAAAGCAGCTGGGAGAATTGAAAGAAATAGGATAGAGGCAGAGAAATGAGGATGAGTTTGTGGAAAGTGGAGAAAGCACAGAGGCTGCCAGTGTGGTACAAAGGAGAGAGATGTTAGGAAAAAGACTTTAAGGACAAACTAGTCCTTATGCTGATATTTTCATGAGGCCATTTTTAATGCAAAACTATCTAAAAAATTCAATTTCTATAAGGTAAATGTTGGATGCCAAGTCAATACAAATTATTGCTGCTCAGGTCTGTCTCAGATTCTCAGTGTATGATGAGTTGAAATGTAATATATTTACAGGGAAATGCCAGGGCAGAGAACTAATCAATAAATGACCACAAAGCTGAAGAGAAAAAGGGTTAAAAGTATTAGTCTGATCAATCCCAAAACTTAGGATAGTGCAGCCTTAAGAGTCAAATGGTACATGTGTGGTACAGAAAGGAGTTGAGGACAAAACAGGGGTATGGGGAAGCACAGGGCCTATCCTGTTGTCAGCCTGCATAGCTCAAGCCCTTCATCCTGTGTTAAGCACAGGAGTGCAGTGCTGGCAGCATGTACAGCATTGCCCAGTCCTGCCTGTAAATGGAACAGATGGAGCACAAGTGCTGCAATGTGCAGACAGGACACCCTTTTATTTCCCTTCCCTCACAGTGGGTGCAGCTGACCCCTGATATTACACATCTCACCAATTAAAATGCATGATATCTCAAAATCTAATCTGTATACGTTGCCTTCCTCCTCTTCTCCAACCCCCTCCATATCTGGGAGAAGAAGAGCTTTATAAAAGCCAAGTTGCTCTTGGTCTTCTTAAGTGAATAAGACAAACCTTTTGCTTTGAAAGGTGCACTAGGCTTTTAGTCCCCCTTTTCAGCTTGCTTATGTCTAGCCAGATTTGTGCAAACCACCAGTTCTTGCACCTCTAGTAGGAAAAGGAGAGAGGAGGAATTATTCTGCATCCAGCAACAAATGGTCCTCATTACAACTTTAATATATGCTCTCACACTTTATAGGTTGTTGTTCCTGTTATGTTAATTACTTTTTAGTGACATGTGAGAATTATTCTTCTCATTTCTAAGTATGCATTTATTTTTTCTGAGAACCCAGTGCCCTGATAGGCAGATTCAGTTACCTTACACCCTTTTTTGTTTTTCCTCCATCTGGAGAATTGCCGTGTGTCAGTGCCTGGAGAAGGTTTATGAAGCCCTAAGTTCATTACTGCCTTCAATAGACATTTGCAGATACCCTGTGAGGTAACAGAGATGACCTTGAGGCACTGAGAAAACCACACCATTGCACGGTCCCAGTGATCCTTCCTAGAGTGAATCAGGGGTGCTGTATTATCAGGGGGCCTGAGGAAGCATTCACACAGAACAAGAGCAAGCCTGCTGCAGTGGTTGACAGCAGTGTGCTCGTGACACCATGTTCAACCCTCCCCTCCCCCATATGTATACACCACAAAAGCTTTTCTCTCTCTCTGGGTGGTTTTCATTGCATAAATGCTATGGATTTGCTATTTTTCTCTCTTGATTACCTTAAATCCTAATGTATTTCTGTGGCACTAATGTATGTTGCAAAATATGCAACACAGCTGATGTAATAATCACATTAGCCATTGATTGATGATTTTTGAATCCTTAAATTCAGAAATTTAATGCTACCTTCAGTCTCGTTTTTGCATTTAAAAGATAAGACCTTGTTGCACAATATTTTGCTTGAAAATAATTGAATGTTTGGCTCTTGCAGGGGAATCAATGCCACATTGTAATTCTTTTTTTAGGTTTGCCGACTGTATCATTCTTTTTGAATTAAAGTGAGTGTAGCACTCAGAAAATGTTCCATGTTTCTAATCTACAGAATATTGCAGGTAGTATCTACTCTCTAGCATAATGCAGGTAGTATCTCTTCTCCAGTCTACAAATTTCCTTCGCTGGGTTTTATGAAGGTACAGGTTCTGGAGACCAGGGAAGTAATTCATTCCCTGTACTGATCCAGTCTCTGACCTTGCATCAGATGTTTCAAGCAACAAAATATTTCTTCCTTCCTCTTATCTCTAATAAATTCCATAAAACAAGTCTGTGTGTAGTGGTAAAAAACATTCATAAGGTACTAAAGAAAGAAATCATCTTCCTTTCTGTTATAAATGTAAGCAAAGAGTAAAGCACCATAATAGGAAAGCATAAGAATATTTTGAGAAATGCTGCTCTCTACTGCAGAAATGTATATGATGTCCTGTACTTAAGTAGTATTTTGAGATGTTCAACATACGTGTCTAAAAACTGTGCACAGATCAAGAAGTGAGAAACAAGCAAATGTTTTTTCCTGGAAAACTGAATTTTAGGGTGTAGCAATATAAATGGCACATGCTAATGACTAGATGTCCAAATTACCACCTTCCTATCTCACCCTGACTACTTGTCTTATCTTAAAAAAAAAAAAAAAATCCCAACAATCAGACCTTCCAGAAGATAGCATCTGCCATCTAGAAAATTGAGCTTCTTTTAGAAATAAGATTTGCAGGTTCTCTACATCAGCACAAAAATAATTTATCCTGTGTTCCTGTGCTTATTCATACATTTCTCACTACTCCCTGAAGGAGGAGAGATCACAGGAAGTTATTCCTGCTACCTACCTGCAGCCTTCTCTCTGGAACGCTGCATCCTTAAAAACAAACTTTATCTTTCCTATGTTGCTGTGAAACATGAAAGTACTACCTCCTGTTTAGGAAGTGCAAGAAAGAGAACTGGTTTGGTGTATTTTACCCCCATTATTAAAATACTACTTCCAAGTCTTGGAAATCTGCACAGATCTTTTGAATCTTGGTGCCAGTGGTCCTGTTAACCATGTGCCGAAATACAAGTAGTATAATGTTTTCTTGCTTAGTTCTTCTTGCTTCCTTGTAGTCCAGTAATTTAAAACAATGTGAATACCCTTGCCTAATGACTGAGTGTTACAGACATTATCAACAGTGAGAGTATGCCAAGAGGAAACGTGTCAGATGTTGTACAAAACACTAAATAAAGACACATCCAAAAGTGTATTGGATAAAGCTAGTTTTATAAATGAAATTCCCTGCCAGAGGGTTTAAGCCAAGCCACCTTTTGTCTGTTGAGATGGCTGTCTTGAGAATCTTGTGAAAATTTATTTGAATTTCCTCAAAAAGCAGATCTTGCCAATTGAACACATGGACTACAGTTCTGAAATATTTATTTATAGCAGCAGAACTCAGTCTATAAACAAGCACTACACCCCATGTCATTTATTATGTTATCTGTATTTTACTGTGATTAGAACAAACAGCTAGACCAGTCCTACTCCTTGTATTTACAAAGTAGCCTGATAGACAGTCAATACGGCATTTTTCTGTGAGGGATGAGAACAAACTGTGCAAAGCAGGCTTCTCCCAGCCCCTTTTCTCTTTTTGATCATTACTGCCTTCTTTAATGTTTTTTCTGCCAAAAAAAGCACCATATGACCTTTGAGAAATGTCAGGAAAACATTATTTTCTCTGTGCCACTCCAGTTTGCAGACATTGGGTACATCCTTACTCCAAGCCCAGCTCAGAGTAGCATCTCTGAGACAAGTCTTGCTCAAATGCCTCTCACTGCACTCTTGGGGGTGCCAAGCACCCCTCCTGACCTTCTCCAACTGCTAAATGTGGCTGTGGGAGTCTCGCTAATGAACAGCATTGCACCGTCTGTTTGGCTCCCGCTGCTGGACCTCCTTAGGGCGAGGGAGGAGCAGCAAGCAAATGCCAGTCCAATGCCTCCATCTGACTCACAAAGCAATACAGCTGCCGCTTCTGTGCTTTCTGCTTTTTTTTTTTTCCTTTCCAGAATGACTCAGATCCATCGTTTTTCAGAAATAATTCATAAGTGTAGAAAATTTTAGTGCACAGAATGGAAATAAATTCATCACAGTATATGTCATAGAAATAAGCAAAGGAAAATTTAAACAAAAATTGTATCTGTTCTGCATGCATGACTGTGTGTACAGGTGTCTTTGACTTAAGAATATGAATTTCAAACTGCATAAAAAGTTATATCTGAATAGTTACAGAAGTACATGTTTTGGGTTTTTATGATCCCACAAGTTTTGACAGCTCAATCTAAAAAAACCCATGAAATCTTGGGCATAAATTTTGTAGCAGGGCTTTTACATTGCACTCATTCAGTAAAAAAAGGGAGACATTTTCCCTTATTTTAATTTCACTTCCTTTCTTTTAAAATCCTTGGGACAAATATTCTCTTCTTTCTTTTCTGTATAGTTTCTAGCCCCTTTTTTACACAACTGTGTAATATAGATTTTACACTGTATGACAGAAGGACAGATAATGCTTTACTGTGATATGTAGACTAGTGTGCTCAGGCTTTATGTACACGAAATAAGGTGTGATCATTCTGAAACTATTTTCGTTGGTCCTTAGGCAAGTGAAGGAAAATGCTTCTTTTGTATCTCTTTCAAAGGGAATAAGTCTACCAGAGGACTGGGCTGGGTGTCCTGTCCTTTCTGATGGACAGCAGAGTGTTGCTGCACTCCTGGTCGAGCAGCCTGGAGGCAGTGTGATCACACACTCAGATGGGATTGGCTGATATAAGACACAACCTTTGTGACTACAGCAAATCTTCAGACCTGGGTTAGGGCAGTCTTGTTTGAAGCTCCTGCCTCTCCTAAATTTCCTTGTTTACTGTCAGCAACACCTGTGTTGGTTCCATGTTGTATTTATGGAAAATTGCACTGGGTTTGGGTCAATGTTGGTGCCAGTTCTGAAGTCATGATGGACAAAGCTCCCTCTCTTCTCCACTGGTCAGAGCAAGTCCTGGGCCCATCCTCTGCTGACATCCAGGTCCTTCACCCAGCTGCCCCTCTCTTGGCTTCACCCTGGGAGCCCTGCAGAGTGTCCTACTGCAGGCTGTAGTCTTGCCCTGTCAGTCTGGATGCTCTTCCTGTATTGCCACAGTCTCTGAGAAAAAAAGAGCCGAGTTTTGGCCCTTCTCAAAGCATCATGACTGCTCCTGCAGAGCAGCATGGTGCAAAGAAACATGAGGAAGAGCAGGCAAAAATAAAAGGCTTTCTCATCCCAGTTTCTTCATGTTCCTTCTGTTCACAGTATACAGAAAAATGCAAAATAGCAACTATGTGGAGAGGTTTTCCCTGGTCTTTGGGGAAAAGTAGGAGGCTAACAGTAATGAGGAAGCAATTTTCTGCCTTTCTAGTAGGACCGGAGTCTGAACTGGATTAGATGGTATAGGAATATATTTTTCTTTGCTTTCTGCAGATGTGTGCAGTTTAAAAACAGCAGAGCCATGGCCACAGTAAAAGAAAATACAAAATGGAAACAAACCACAGCACTAAAACCAAATAAAAATCGTGTCACTGTTGTGCCAGATACAGTCAGAGACATAAAAGAGATGTTAATTAGTTACGTGTTCCTTGCTTTCTGAGGCTGTTTGCTCCCTGCTCTGCGTTTTGCAGCTTCTTACAGGGTTGAGTGTTGGGCAACAGAGTGGGAGAAGATACTATGCTTCCTTTGTGAGCACCTATGCCAGTGACAGGATTTGAGCATATCAGGCGTATGTTTTCTTCACTAAGGCTAAGAAGCCATTTTCTGTAAAGTTGAATATTGAATGATGGAAGAGGTATCCTGCGTTAATTTTATACTTTTTGGGGAGGGGCAAAAAAAAAAGATCTAATATGTTTGGCACATGAGATATGAGAACAGCTGTATTTTTGATAATAATGCAGAGAAATAGATGACCTTATTAAATTTTATCTCCTAAATCTTCCAAAGCAAGAAGCACAATTACATTAGAACCCTCCAGAAACTCAGTAGATTTCCCTGGATTTTTATTCAGTCATGTACTGTCCAGCTGTTAAACCCCTATCCAATGAACCTGGCATTGTATGATATACTTCAAAGCCTAGGCTTTAGGTACTATCATAAAATTATTTATTTGGGAAAACAGTAAAGGTAAAACAGCATTTGCAGACTGCCCACATGGAAATTCCGACACACGTGTCTTTGGGCTTGATTCAAGATCCATTAAAAACTTGTTATATTGCTCAGGCCTTGTGTGAAGAGACCTGACTATAGGGAGGAACAAAGCAGGAGGAATAGATAAAATTAAAAATTAAAAAGTGAATTTACTCACTGCTTTTAGACCAAGCCTGCATTTCATATAAAAAGGCAAAAATGTTTCATTTTTGGCCGATACTGGCACTTGCCAGATTTTTGTGGTTTAGTTTTTTGAATTAATTAAAAACTGTTTAGTATTTTCTGTATTTATAGATTTTCCAGAGGGGAAAAAAAAAAAAGGATATGGTTTTGGCACTTACTGCACACAAGACAGGTAATTTAATCAATCCCCCTGTCACCTGTATTTGTCTATCTGCAGGGAAAAACACAGTGATACCATCAGCAATTTGAAATAGCTGTCATTTAAGTATGAGTGTGATTCACCAAGGGCAAACCAGGCTTGACAAACCCGATTGCCCTCTATGACAAAGCGACGTGCTCGGTTCATGTAGGGTGGGTGGTGGTCATTGTCCACCTGGATTTCTCCAAAGCTTTTGACACAGTTTCCCACAGCCTCCTCCTGGAGAAACTGGTGTGTTATGGTCTAGCAAGTGGTCTGTGCAGTGGATGGGGAAGAGGCTGACCAGCTCACCCAGAACACCAGACATGCTGGTAAATTACTCCATTCCAAACTGGCAACCTGTCACAAGTGGGGATCCCCAGGGATCGATACTGGGCTCAACACTGCTTCCTGCATTCATAAATTATGTGGGAGATAAGATCAAGTGTACTCTGATGACATTTGCCAGTGAGACCAAACTGAGAGGGAAAAAGAAGACTTTGGAAGGGAGAGGTACCCTGCAGGAAAACCTGGACAGGCTGAAAGAGTGGGATAAGAAGAACCTTATCAAGTTTAACAAGTTCTTGCACCTGGGAAAATATAGTCCAGGAGTGTAGCACAGGCTGGGATCTATCTACCCAGCTGGATCTATCTACCCTTTCTCTGTGGAAAGGGAACTGAGGGAACTGGAATCATGACCCCAGGGAAGTGGTGGATTCCCAAACACTGAGCAATTTTGAAATTCAGCTGTACAGGATGCTGAGCCGTTTTGACTAGACAGTGCTTTCACCAAGAAAGGTTGGACAAGATGATCCTTAAGATCCCCTTCCAACCTGGTAGTCTACGATCCTGAGATGAAAACCCATTTTATTGATTATGGGTGCCTAGTCTCTTACTGTTGAGTCAATAGCAACCTTAAATTTTGCTGTTGTTGCTTGGATTAAAAGAAGGAGCAGGAGCAGTTTTAAAAATCTGGATCCCAGGACTCAAGACACCCTCTTCCTCTCTGCCTGCCTCCTACTTGCCTGCCTTTTGCTTCCCCAGCACATGAATCAATGGCCTCAGGAAGAAGATACCAATGCATCTTTCTGACTATGACACCTAAAAGACCTGATCTATAGGGCACCTTTTTAAATTGCTATGATAAAATCCTATTTATTGTTTTCAACTATAATAAAAAATCTGACCTCCCAGAACTCTGACCCTTCAGTGGGGAGCTGAGCAGCACCCAAGATGAAACACAACCTTTTTCACTGGAGTGGGATTTACTGTGTTACCAGTCACTCAACAGCATGTTCTTTAAATACCACTTTTGCTCAAACATGGCTTTTGAACATGCTATGATATGGCATTAATAGGAGAGGAGACCACAAAAGTTATTTAAATAGATATATCAGATTTATGTAGCAAACAAGATGTACTAAATTCTCTTAGCTGAGTATTGACTTTTTTAAAAAAAATGATTTCTATGACAAATAAGATATGGAGCCAAAAATTACATTAAATCTTTATAAATTGTGGAGTCCTGTTTAAATAAAAGGATTTATGCAGGTAATTCTATTAATGGTATTGATAGCTATCTGTATAAATCCCATCCTTTCTAACAGAAAAATATGTTTTTACATTCAAAATGCACCTGGACATCAAATAATGTAGCACTGTAATCCTTGCTCTCAGTTAGGAAGACAAGGATGATGTTCTGTATGTAATTATCATATACATTAAGGAATAATACAACAAGGTATTTTCAAAGGATTTTTTAATAGAGTGAAAAATAAGATATTTAGCTATGTTTCAGAAAGAGCAAATATGGTCTATGAGGTTTCATTTATTTTCTGTTCAAAACACCTGTAACACTTGGAAATTTCCTAATCTTTTTGAGATGAGTTAAGTTATTTTTATCAAACAGGAACAAGTTTGTGTAAAAGAGGTATTAAAAAATTTCCAGACACATTTCTTAAAGGACCTAACAGCTGAAATAACTGTGTGGATTTTGATAATTCCTGATGAGTGCACTAGAGCTCTGGCCAAATAATCAGTAAAGAATAGGATCAAATGCTAATATTTGATGAAGTTCCTCTAGAAGTTTTCCTTTAGATTAGGTCAGAATCCTACCCAGTTAAACCTGGATAAGGAACATGTTTTCAGAAAATTTGTGGCGTGGGTGGGAGGTGGCAGGGGAAAGAACATTCCTTATTTTGACCAAGTATCCTACAAAAAAAAAGGTTTGTGATTTTCAAGTTGTGGATCTGAGCTCAAAATTAGAAGGAGTGTGTGGGTCTTCATCAACCCTATGATGACTCTTGTAATTTAAACAATGTTTGTACTTCCCAAAAACAAGGATGAATGTGTCCATAGCAGCACAGCTGTACTAGGAGGGTGTATGCTTCTCCCACAGCCTCGTCTGGTTAAATTACCCCCTCTCAGTGCTGTGATTCTGCAGCTCAGTGGTTAACCAAGGTACCTGAGACCTGCTCAAATCTGTGCAGGCACTGCAGTTGCCTCTCTGACGGAGCCTCAGAGGGCCTAGCAGTCCATCCTAAAGCACTGCATCCCATGGCAAATCTCCAGGTGATTTCCTTGCAGAGACACTCATGCCCACCCAGCCTACTTTTGTCTTGGTGTCCCGTGCTTGTTTCCTTCACGGATTGCATTTTTGCCTTTTACACCGAAACAGTAAAATGCTTATGTTTGGTGGTCAACTGCTGTCAGGAGGTCTAGAGATGCACTCCTCAGCATGATATATTTCTCAGTGGTGGATGTCAGTGTTGCCTTTTTCCTGGTCTTAAAATTAAAAGCCAGACATGGTTAAGGGAGAAAGGGGTTTTTACCTCGGTATTTATTTAAGGATCCTTAGGTGCACCACATCGTCCAGGTGGAATGTGCCAAAATGCACGCCAAAATGCACACACATGATATAGATCACGTATACAATTTATAGGCCTTGCAAATTAGCATATTTGTCAAAGACTCCTCAATGAGAGGCTCGAATGAACCCCCCCCCATTCCAAGGAGTTCTCCCCTGGATGGGCCTATCTTAGTTTGTAGGATATGTTTTAGGGAAGACCTTGGTTTTTCAGGATAGCATAGGCCTTTCTGACTTCTAACTAGAGGCTTCTAGGGTGTTTGGAACCCTGGCTTAAGGGAATATTGGGTCTCAGCTAAGTTATCAGACTTAAGGAATTACAAGTATGTGGGCTAAAAGCACTAAGGCTACATAAAAGCTATATAAAAGGGTATATAAAAGGGGTATATGAAAAAGGCAAAGTATTATCATGGCATCATCAGGTCTGTGCTGGGCAGCAGAGCTGGAAGCACGAGCAGCACCTCCATCCACTGAGGAGCCAAGCACTGTCTAATGCTCTCAGTGGGATGTGGAATCCAGTGTCCCAGGTAATGCAACATGCCACAGAGCTCTTCACTGCCAGGATGTACCTGCTTGGGTGGGCATTTACACCTATGTTGCTGTGAAGGGGTTTTTTCCAAGAGAAAAACTGCCTTTTAGCTTCCAGTCACCCAGATAAGGTCTCTTCAATACTCCTACACATATTTAGCCAGAGATTTGCAGCACTGTTTCAAGGGACATTTGAATCTTATTTCTGCTACATTTGTTAATTGAATATCTTGTGTTATGTCTTCAAATAATATTTATTATGTTCAGTGTGGCCAGAAAAATTTTATTGCCCTCCATTGTATGTTAACTCAGAGAAAGTAATCCAACAGTGTTGCAAATTACTCTTTGCTGAGGGACTGGAAACATGCTAACACCCAGAAACTCTGGCTGTCTGCTGGTAGAGGTAGGAAAAAGAAGCCTATATGTACAATATTCAGGACAAAGTATTCTGGAACAGCTTATAGGCACACTAAGCATCTTCTGGAAAGACTGAAAGGATTGAGCTGAAAAAGAACAAGCAGAACAAGGGGAAAAAAAATGATGCTTTTATTGTTTGTCTCTTACAGCTGACAGGAAAGATCTTTAAAAAGTAGTCTTTAGAGAGGGTTGTCTTGTTCTGATTATTTTATTGCAAGTCTATGCCACTGCTGTGTGTTTTGATATATGTTCCTTCTCTTAAATAGTTCAACCTGTTCCAAAGTAATCAATGCCTCTGTTTCTGTATTCCTCAGGCTTACGTTCACTGCACAATCATTAGTGAAGTCTGTGGCTGATATTTTGCGCTCCTTCACACCCAAAAGTAATGAGAAACTATTTTATAGCCAGACATATCTTCTGACTGATTACTTTACAAAAAGAAACATTTTTAGGAGGCTGAAAAAATCAGAAAAAGTACTAAAACTGCTGTTAAGATTCATATTTTTCCCCTAGGATTATTTTTCAATGATCATTTATTTCTAAAGAATTTTTTAAAGTAATATGAAGCATCTAAACAGAAGAGAAATGCTGAAACAAAAACCATCCTTATCTGAAGTAGCAAAGGGTTTTCAAGACTGCCTGTAAGACATCTGTTTTATTTCCTACTGAGGAGATTGTACACTTCTTCTGAAGACATTTTGTGCTTTCTCCAGTAAGACAGGGAGAGGCTCCAGTAGAGCTATAACAGGGAAAAAAGAAGAGGTTTCTGAATTCCAGATGCTGGATTTCCAGTGATTCAATCATGACAGGGCTGATTCATTGTTTTCAGAGTCGATGGAATTCACTCCTTCAGGCAGCCTATATACAAAAGTTACTCTCCCCATTATAATCTACCTTACACTCCTAAGTATAGATTGCTACTGAAATTCTAAATAACGTGCAGGAAGAAATTTTGTTTCATTTATGTGCAATTGGTTGTCTTCATAATTCTCCGAGGAAAACTTTTGGAAAGGTGAAATATCAGACACAACCTTCAGAGGATGAAAGCAAGCATGGTACCCTACCTCCCATGAAGACCACTTGCAGAATAACAACGGTGCTGAAGTGCACCCACTGCTGAGCAAACATATGTTAAAGTCTCACTTTGTGCACTCAGAATTACTTTGGGATTGTTTGTTTGTTTGTTTTTCAATTGTTTTACACTCCAAAATTACAGCAGGATACATGAAAACCAACCCCAACCAAGTTTTTTGATCAAATTTCACATCAGAGTTTTATCTTATGTTGCAACAAAAGGAATAATTTCTCATCTTCTTTAATATATGCTGCTGTACCTGCTCAGAAAATGAGGTAGTTCAGATGAAATTTCACACAAAAATTATATATAATTATCTCCCCCCTACAAGGGAACATACTAGACTGAATAGCTGTAAAGAGTATTTAATGCTATTTTAAAAGATAAAAATGTAGGCAGACAGATTTACATTTAAATCATATTTCAATCAACTTTAAAAGTTCAGTTTACACAGTGAGGGTATAAAATGGTAGCTCATTAAATATGCACAATGTTTTGCATTGCATGAAGGATGTGGATTGTACTTTCGATTTCCAAGCAAATTAAACCTGCTGTCAGTAAGTACACTGTAGCAGGATACAGTGGGCTCTGTGGAAACCAATTTAAACAATTTATGCTACTGCATATCAGTTGGGTGAATTGGATTTCAGATAAATCCTCAGTGACAAGCTTAGGTTCTTCTTGCGGGAGTAGAAAGAATCCACATCTCTTTTTCTGATCACAGGTTTAGGACAATACTTTTACACTCCATGCAAAGGAGTTGAAAGAGTTGTGGTGGGAGATCCTGCACAGAAGGCACCAAAAAAAATTATTATGCAGCGAGAGACAGTCTCTATGACATAGCAGCAACTGTCTACGTCTTGCCATGAACACATTAGGGATAGATCAGGGAACGTGTGTGTAGCTGGAGAGCCGCCCACCCATCCCTAGCCTTCTTCCATGAGAGTGTAGTCAGTGACCCCACGGTATCCCCCTTTCTCATTTCGGTTCACAGACACTCAGAGTGCTTTTTTTCAGGCCTTAGAAGGCTTCATAAGGAGCCAGACTGTGCATTAATTCATTCCAGTCAATCTACCTCATCATATGGTTTTCCTTAATCACTTTGTTATAAAAAAGAGGTGGGCAAATCCTGCCTATCCAGTACCTCATGGTTTGGGGTTTTTTTTCATAAGATGTAATTAGTAAACTACACTTGAAATCAGGCTTTCAAACACCAACTTTCCACTCCTTCAAAGTGCTCTAATGAACAGGCAGGGACACATCATTATATATAACTTCTTATGGTATTCATTGTGCTTAAAAAAGATATTTTAAGAACTTTCCAAACATTGATTCATCATCCAGCTCAGAATTCTGAGAACTCATCTGTTGAGAAAAATGTTTATGATAAAGATGAGGCCATGAAGTAACTGCCTGCATTTAATTGAAAAGTATTTCAAATAACTGTATGTGTAACAAAAACAAAACAAATTTGAAGATAATCAAATGTCTAAGGCAAAATAATGTTATTGAACACATGCAATTCCTTAGTAATAATGCATTTACATCTTTAGGCTAGAGGGTTCTAAAGCCCTTTACAGACTGCATGCACTGTTTTCAGTATATTCATAAAAATAGGCAAAAAGTTCTAGATGGTACTCTTAAAAATTAAATTACTCAGCAAAGTCCTTTTACGATTCTTTCTCAAAAAGATTCTGTGAGGCTTTATGTTGTCATTATATCCTCCCAGTCAACATATTCTTAAATTGCTGTGACTCCTGAAGAAATTGGATTCTATTTGTACAACACCCAACCATATTTTCAGCCATCTTATCGCTGGACAACAATCACAGCAACTCCAATTTCCAGACGTAAAGTCTGTTTTTCCAAAAGTGGCATCCATTTCCCAAAAGATTTCCATCAGACACTTCCATAAGCATCTTTCAAGTTTCCTCTGGATGAATCTGTCATGCAATTAGGTTATGGATGTGCTGCCATGACAAATAGGTTGCCGTTTGCCTTTTGATGTACTTTTGATTTTGATGTTTTGAGTATTTCCTTCTTTTAAATGCTGTCTTCTGGGAGCTGTACCCCCTCTATTTTATGTTTTGGATAAAATAGTTGCAACAGCATCTTTTCTTTGTGAATCTAAAGAGCACATTATAATGTGTCATATTTTTCCCAGGAGTGAATATTATTTTGAATACTTACTGTATTGTGGAATAACCTGCAGACTAAAGAGTGTATTTAGTTACTAGTTTTCTCTTGTCCTGAAAAATCTTTCAGTTGGTAAAATAAATCATAGAATCATAAAATGGCTTGTTTTGGAAGGGACCTTAAAGGTCCTGTAGTTCCAGCCCCTCTGCCATGGGCAGGGACACCTTGCACTAGCCCATGTTGTTCAGAGCCCCATCCAACCTGGCCTTGAACACTTCCACTTCCAGGGATGAGGCATCCACACTTCTCTGGGCAACCTATGCCAGTGCCTCACCACTGTCACAGAAAAGAATTTCTTCATTCTTCCAAAATATCTAAATCTTAATGTTTTCTGTGGAGCCTTCATTTGGCCCTATTGCCTGTGGCTTATGATGCCATCTTTAATTATATTATGATTTATTATTTTTCCTCAAGATCCCTGCCTTGTTCATTGCACAGTGGACTGGATCTGCAGATAAAGCACATCTAAGGAATGAAAGAGACTGCTATCTGAGGGAATTCCTTTGCTGAGGTTGGAATTGTAAGGCAGGAACCTGAAAGAGAGAGAAAAACTAAGACAGCTATTGCGGCTCTGGAGAAATAGGTTCTACTCCTCTCTTTACTGCCTGAGTTTCTGACTGGCATTACTGTCCACTTCCAGAATAACTTTTGTCTAATAACTGCTTTTCTCTTGTTCCTTTTTTTTCTTGTCCTTTTTTTTTTTTCATTAATTAAGTTTGCACTGAAATATCTTTCTAAGAAAAAAACAAATTGAATACTATCGTAAAAATTTAAAAGATGGGAGGTCAAATGTATCATTTTATTATTTAAGTAATTCTATAGTTAAATCCAGCAGCTAGTCCATTCTGCTTTACTCCCAACTTCTCACTGATACAATTTTCCAATTTATTCATGTCTTATTTTTGCCTGGCTTTCCCCACACCAATATGGAATATTTCAGGTCAAAGAGACTTAATTCATTGTTAAAATTATTTATTTAAATTCCAATCAGCGTGAGCTTTTATAAAAATAGCTTCAAAACTTTGCGCATTTCTGCTTTTCATTACTGTGTTTAATGAAGAAATTATGGATACAGCTTTTAATGCCATCAATGTGAGGATATTGCTTTTGAATTTGGCAGCACATCTAGAGGCAAAAAAATAAAATGGCCCTTTGAAAGCAATGTTTTGTACTGCAGGTAATCAGGCAACTCCTTAGTTCCTCTGCACATGAGCAGTGGCTAGTCCTATGTTCATTTATGCAAATGAATAACACAGTTCAGAATCTGCCCCTAAACCAGGCAACTGATCTGCAAATAAATTTGAGTTAGGTAGTGAAGAACATTGTTATCTGAGGGCTCCAATTCCAATTTTATTGTATTTTTTTTCTCTTAGTTTTCTAATGTCCTTGTAGCTTAAAAACCAAATTGCCTTGGTGTTAATGAGGCATAATTATTTCCACTTTTTCAACACTAAGTATTTTCTTTGTTTTTTCAAAGTTTCTAGGTCAAAACACTATGACTTAGGAATAGTCTACATTCATACTCTTCATTTGGGCTGCTAAAGGATGAGTTTTTTCAAAGCAACTAAGCAATTTAGGAAAGTATGTACTACTACTTTTATGCACTGGTCAGCATAAGGTAGCAAAAATGATGTAGAGCTCTTGATACACTAGCTGTCAAATGTATTAGAAGATGTCTATGGTCTAAAAACACTTTCTCAATATCCAGGTTATAAAATAAGATGAGATAAAGAACTGGAAGTAAAAAAAAAACAAACCGAAAAATCCCCACAAAATAAAATTAAAACTGAAAAATTTATCCAGGTTGGCCTTTATTCCAAATTCCTATTGCAAGTCTTTCTTAAGTACCTACTTCCTATTTATGCTGCCATCCTTCTATTGCAGGTAGGTAATTAACTCTTCAAAAGACAAGTTTAACTTAAAAGAGGAAATACTTTCAATTAGGGGAGAAGACCCCTAAATTCTTCATACAAAAAATCAACTTCCCCATGAACTTGCCTCTAACACTGAAACTGCTGCCTATTTCATCATAATGTTTCAACGTCTTCTGCTCAATTTATATTGTCATAATACTGCTACTTTTATGAGACAAGGAGGCATAGGTAATTATGCTATATACTACATTAAAATTTCTTTCAGCTACAAGTAGTTGTAGGCTTTGTGCATTAAGGATGTTGCCTTCGTACTGCATGCTAAGGAAAAGTACTAGAAATTATACTAACTAGAAATATAACTACTTGTTCAAATATTAATATACTCCCCATATAGTCATTATAACTAAAAAGGAAAAATTGCTTTTGAGCATTTCACAGTCATCAATAGTTCATGAAAATACGTAACAAGTTATGACACATCTAATAAAGATGAAAGGGATGAAAATCCTTGTGAATTTTTAATATGGATAATAAAGTGCATTAATACAGCTTAATTATATTGATAAATAATTTAAATTACTTTTTAAACTATGTTTTATTTTTATTTGAAATAACTTTATGTGGTATTCTTGGAGGAATTATATACATGGCATTATACTGCCAGCCACTCTACAAGGGGAAGTAAAAGTTGTTTTATTGATGACCTGAGTAAATATGGCCATTTAAAACATTCTTAGAATATTTCAGCCAAAATGCTGTATCTTTTAAAATATCCTTTTAAATCCGAAGTTTAGATAAATATTAAATAACAGTAAAAAACACTCAAAGGTCTGTCCTGAGGTTAGATGTCTGATTGGTCTTCTCTCTTAAGGCAAATCAATTTCTGTACACATTATCATACAAAGGAATTATGTTGCTGGCTTTGCAGGGGACACATTTCATTTTCAGTCAGCTCAGGTATAGCTAAGTTAAAGGAAATGTAGGTATTTCATTTTAAACCAGAGGCTTAAACCAAAGTTCAAGACTAAATCCGTAGCTTTATCTCAGTGAAACATTGTAACTTTATTTTCTCAGCAAAGTAAGCTAATATTGCAGATGAGCTTTAACTACTTTGCAATTCAAGGTTGACACACTTTTATCAAGATCCATGTGCCCAGATTGAAATTTGTCTTTTTCACCTTTGCTGCATTTTCACAGGGGAATGTACCAGTGTACCTCCCTTTCTTTCTTTCTTCATCTCTGTCTGTGTTCCCTGGCTCCTGCTGACACTTACCTAGAATCATAGAATTATAGAATATCTTAAATTCTAGGGGATCCATAAGAATCACCAAGTCCAACTCCCTTCTTCCCGCAGGACTACCTAAAACTGAACCATATGACTACAAATATTGTCCAGACATTCCTTGAACTCAGTCAGGTTTGGTCCCATGACCACTTCCTTTCAGAGCCTGTTCCAGTGACCCGATACTCTCTCAGTGAAGAAGCTTTTCCCTAATGTCCAGTCAGAACTTACCCAAACACAGCTTAATTCCATTCATTTCCTCATGTCCTATCACTGGTCACCAGACAGAGATCAGCACCTCCTCCTCCTCTTTATCCCTTGAGAAAGCAAGGAGGGCAAACCCTCAGCCTCCTCCAAGCTCAGCAAACTAAATGACCTCAGCCTTTCCTTGTAAATCTTGTTCTTGAGTCCTTTCACCATCTTCTTTCACCACTCTCTGGCATACACTGTGATAATTTTATAGCCTCCTTACATTGTGGCACCCAAAACTGCCCCCAGCACTCGAGGTGAGGCTGCCCCAGTGCAGAGCAGAGCAGGACAATCCCCTCCCTTGCCCGGCTGGCGATGCTGTGCCTGATGCACCCCAGGACACCACTGGCCCTCCTGGCTGTCACACTGGGAAGACACACTGGACATGCTACAGGGCACACTGTTCAACTTGCCATCCACCCAAGCACTCAGATCTCTTTCCACAGGGCCTCTCTCCAGCCTCTTGTCCCACAGTTTGGCTATATAACCTGTAAAACTTGCTGTGGTAACTCATTTGGTCTTACCAGATACCTGAGTTTCTCCCCTTCTGGCACTGAGAGACAGGGAAAGTTATCACAGACACCTGAATCAGCCAGGGCAGCAAATTTATACAGGAAAATATATATTTAATTTTTTTAATAAGATGTATTACTTGCAGTACTCTCAGCTGAGGACAGTTGCCCCCAGAGGTCCAAAGGAATTTTGTGTCCAAAACTCAAGTGAGTCTGATTTCTGCCTTCTCCACCTGAAAAGTTACATGAAAATCTGTTGGGGCTGTTTCTTAACAGCTCTAGAGACCTTTAGTCCTTCTCTTTAAATTACATTTCTGGTCTTAACAGGAATCAGACCAAAGACCCAGAGTTACTAGTTGTGTGCTGTCCTGTGCATCCTATGCACAAACAAATTGCAAGTGTTCACTGTCAGGTGACCTTATTGTACTATCTCCATCCTCCTGTTTGAAAGATCCCTTCAGAGAAATACTTAAACCCCAGAACTATGCCAATAAGCAAGCCAACATCTGAATTAATAAAGCATTAAAATCCCTACATGTTTATCACAACCTCCACATATTTAACTTCTGAAATATTTATAAATTGCATAATACTTTGTGGAGTTGTCTGTATTTTATATTTAAAAAAAAAAAAAAATTCTCTGTCCTGTTCAAATGGTGGATGCTAACAGGAATTTTTGGTAGGAGCCAAATTGCATCTTTGCAACAGCTGAGCAAATCACCTGCTTTCCAGAGATAGAGTGTGCCTGGTGCACTTTTTACACCCAGGGAAACACCACCTCAGTGGCCTCCCAGCAGAGTAAAATTAAGATTTTTTTCTTCCTCTGGTCTACTTTAAGCTAAGGGTAATTTAATGGGTCACAAAGATGATAGAGAAGGAGAATGCCTCACTGTCCAATAATATTACAAGTCCTAAAAGAGTCAAATCAAAAGCAAAAAAAAAAAAAACCTAAACCCCCATACAGTTGCCTAGAGAATAACAGCTTCACAGATCTATAAACTACCCTCTCATGTAAATATTCAAAGAAATTATTTAGTCATACATTAGAATAAAATAAGCCACTACAGCTGAGGTAAAACATTTAGGGCAAAGTTAAGTGATTTTATTTCACAAAATATTTATAAGTTTAAAAAAATGGTTTCATTCCAATTAAGAGGAAAAATGTACAAAAAATGTCCCTCGGAATCATAGAAGAAGAGGAGAAGTGGAGCAAAACCTGCCCTAGCTTTTAGAAAATTGAAATCTTTCATCCAGAAAACACTCAAATTTGAAAGGAAGAAAGGTGACAAAGTGTGTCCACTTCTGTGAAAACAGATCATGCTATTTCAGGTTCCCTGCTGTCTCCTTTTGCAGCAGATGACATCCAGAGGTCCCTTGACAGGCTGTGTCCCCTTGCACAAGGACACCTCTTGCCAGTCACTGGAAACCCCATGGGCCAGACCACCTGCAGAATTGGACCTGGGGACACAGCTCATAAACCCCTCATAAAACAAGGTTCATGTCCATTGTGTACTTCATCAGCATCTGGCTTGTACTAATTTGGGCTGAGAGCGAGCCCAGGACTGCCTGTAAAACCTTGTGTCAAAACATCTTGATTTTGCTAACATTCCATTTTAACATGACAGTTGTCTCAGATTCAAAAGACTTAATAGTTTCGCCACTGTCTTCAGTATTTAAATAAAAAATAAATTCTCCCTTTTGATGAATTTGGTCAAAACATAACTACACAGTCATCACAACAGGGCATCTCCATCTAAGGTGTGTTTGCGGTTTGCTCATGCACTTGCACACCTGCTAAAGAATTCAACTAGATGACAATAATGCTACTGCTTATGGGAGAACCTCAAAATGACAACAGTAAATGAAGGGATACTCCAAAGCAATAGAGGAAACCAATGTCAATAAAGTTATATAAAGTCAGGACTGAAATTACATTTTTGTTCTTCAGTAATGATATTCAGCACTACCACACCTTAAAGAAAAATACGTTTCTCAGTGCACTAAAATTGAATCCTGTTCTTTAACAAAAAAGGATTGATCTTATAAACAGCTACATAGAATAGTATTAAAATACATCTGTTGACATAGTAACCTTTGTTATCTCTCCCTTCTTCTGCTGTATTATTTTGCTCTTTTGAGCCCCTCTGTAAGAACTGCATATCAGACTATAGATAAAACAAAGCACTTCTTGAGATGTTCTCAATAATTTAGTGCATTACAGAGATCAAGATTTGAAGGAATTAGAAATTCTTTACTTCTTTTTTCTCTATTTTAAGCTGAAGTGTGGGTACCTAAAACTCTGGGAGAAGGATGTCTTTACAAAATAAAAATCTCACAAGGGACATTTAGGTGGCTTCTCCAGACTATTCAGACATGCCAGTGATTAGATGTATGTCAGCTAAAATCCATGCTTCTGAAAACAATGAGCAACTCTGTGTTCAATGTAGATTTGAAACTGTAAACTTTTTAAACTTATCTAATAATAAAAACCAATGAAAAATATAAAAACCTTGCTTTTCTCTGCTCAAGATTACTAAAGCTGTGTTAACACTGCATAGGTGACCCAGGGTCAGAACTCCAGGCTCTCACCTGCCAAGTCAGCTGTCATGGTCGATTTATGTCCATAGCTTCGTTCCCAGCTTGGTCTTGCCATTCAAGCAGCACAATTTAGGGCAAATTCCACTCAAAAACTTGTTGCTACTAGGGGATTTTGCAGAGTGCAAGCATGATTGTTGTGAGAAGGGAGCTTGTTTTTCAAAAGGAAAAGAGGAGTTCAAGGTGAAGGCTCAGTTGTTTACCTTGCAACTGGTGCTGCTTGGTCAGATGTGAACTTTGGGGGAGGATTAACATTACTGATTTTATTCACTATTCCTATCAATCGTAGTAGGCTAAAGTTTCACTTCACTGTGGTCTTAATACAGTGTATTGCTTTTGTTTACCTGTTTAAATAATATTTGTGGAATAACATCCTCTTTGGTTTTGGACTCTGGTTTACTTTTTGTGTAACAATTTTCATATGTGCAGTTTGACATCCTGGGATCTGAGGGATTTGTTAGCCATTCTTTAAGTTGAATAGTTTAAGAACAAGTGAGAATAGTCTGATGAAGTACATCTAAAATCAGGGGGTACATAGCCAAATGAAGTAAATTCGTAAACTCCAACTGACCCACTTATGCAACACATGCTCACGAAAACAAACCTAGGCTTTAATATCCAACCTAAACAGTCTAAATTATACATGTGCAAAGAGGGGAAATCTTGAAACCTTCACATCATGAAAAAATAATTGAGCATATTTAGTGTGCAGTTACTGGAAGGTGATGGCTGAATGTGAAAGTCTTGGTGGGACAGACAAACCATTTTGAGTAGTGCCTTATGCAGTGCAATTATACTCCCTAAGACAAATTTTGAGGAAGTTCTGCTTTAGATTCTGGTAAAAATGAAACGTTTCATCAGTGGCAGACATACTTTGACATAGCTCTGACTAGAGCAAATGATTATAATTCAAAGCCTTTGTAATATTGTTTTACATGTCAAGCATTATGTGGCTTACTCTTCTCTGTTTGTTCAATAAATGTAGGCAAGAAGAAAATCAAAACTACATTTTGGACAATTTGTGGGAAAAGGTTTCAACTTAAACTAAGAGAGAAAATATGAAATAGAGTTGATGAGCAGTTAGATTCACCAGCAGAGTGTCTTTTTCTAATACAGAAGATAAAAAGCATGTAAGATCTGAAAGTGAGAAAAGTAGTAGGATTCTGGAACCCCGAAGAAAAATGGAGGAAAATTCTCAGGAAAAAAAAAAAAAAATTAAAGACCTGGGATGAGCTACAATTAGAAATTAGCATACATGAAAATCATAAACTTTATATAATTCTGACCTTTACAAGGCAGATTGATTTTTCTTAATAAACTGTTAAATCTCTGTTCAAGTCTTTCAAACAACTTCTATGACCAGGGAAAAAAAATCTGAGTTTTGAACCTCCGTGGTATCTGGGAGGTTTTAAATTGTGATTTCAGTTCGAAACACTGTCAGCTATTTGCCAAATGTGAAATGGATTCATGGGCCTGACTCATACTTTCTTTGAAGTTTTCAGGCTCAGTCTACTGCAGCTTCATGTACGAGTCTTGTGTCTGTGTGGTTGAGTATGTGTGTTTAAAATAAGTAACCGAAACCTACAAGGAAGGCAGTGCATCTTACAATAAGGTATCTCAACCTGCAATGATTGTCTCTGTTTAGTGCTGTTACTAGCTACTTACGTTTTTAATACTTCTTTTTGTGAAAATTAAAATTGGAGTTTAAATTTTATTATTTCTTGAGCATATTTGTTTTTATTTACCATGATGTTCCCTTCTTTCTGAGAAAAGCTTGACCTAAGAGAAATGTGTTCGAATATTCTACTTCTGGAAGTTTACTGAAGATAGAGTAGCAAAGTTTGCAGAAAATCCAGGCATTTATTAGATGAAATGGAAAAGATGCTGTCAGGATTAAAGCAGCAAAATAATCAGAACTGCTAGCTTCTCTTTCCTCTACCTTTATCATTTTAGGTGTTTTTCTAAGTCTCAGAGCCCTTTCTCAAAAGTAATATCAGGGTCCTTTTTATTATTTATTTTTTCTTTTGAGGAGTCTGTAATCACTTTTCAAATATTGCACTCCCTTTCTGAGACAAGCACACCTTCTTCTCTGTGGTTCTTGAGAGATGATCCTTCTTCCTCTCCTCACATGTATTATTTACATGAGTAGGCAGAAAAGCTGAAAAGAATAAATTGGTAGATCCACCATTGCACACCACTCAGTAGAAAGGTTAGGGAGCACAGCACGACGAAAAATGTACCGTAGCTTTGCAGATTTCATTGAACACTTCGAAACAGCTTTTGGGCAAGATGGCTTCTGCCAATAGAACTGGAAATTGATCATGGCAACAAATACTTGTAAAACTTGTACCTGCAATAAATGAACCCAAACAACAGTAATAATTCAAATCTCACAAGATTCTCCTTTACCACTTTTAAATAAGTCCAGTAAAGAAAATGCAAAGGTACACTATCCATTAAGATATTTTATGGAGGTTATTAATTTCTTATGTCTTCCCGATGAAGAATTTTCTCTCTGTCTAGCCACTACATAGAAAGAAAATAAGAAAAGCTATTTTGGGAGTTTTGCCTACACCTTAATTGGTGACAGGAACAGTGGAAACAGTAAAATTCTGAAAATGTAGGCCAGTAATAAGTTGCTAGGTTCTGCAAATAAAAATGAGAGTATTAATATAATCTCTTCTGTGGGATGTTCCTGGAGAAGAAGAGCACCATAAGATCTACTGGAATAGGCATTCCTGCATCTCTAAAGAGTTGTCTAAGAAACACATTCAATCATAGCAGTACCAAAGAACCTCCTAGACTTAGTCTAACCCCAGGCAAGGACGACTCAAGCCTACAACCTGGTGTGATGTGCAGCAAGGCAGAAAGAAAGGCCTCTCTGAGCTGAGCTACCTCAAGGTGCAACAGGTTGTTATGTGCAACTGTGAAGTCCCTGAGTCGGGGCAAAAGAGTGGCTATTATCTGAAAGAAGCATCCTAAAATGTAAATCATTGAAAATATAAAATTCAAATGAAATTGTAATTGCATAGGAAATGTAAACCTCTGAATGATGTTTCTAAGAGGAATCATGCACACAGGTGCGCTGTGGGAACCATAGCTCTTCACAAGTGTTTATGGTTTCTTTCACTCTGTTTTTATACTTGATTGTTACTGATAAGAGAACAATACAACACTGAAATTTTATGAAGAATAAAGAAAGCTTTATTTACCACAGATGAACATTTAAAACTAGAAAGTTAGAAGATATATGAGGAAACTTCTCCTATGAGCCTCTCCTTTAAAGAGTTTCTCATCTTTAATGATTGCCTTCTATACTCATAGTCTACTTCAGAGATTTTCATGCCATTTAATTCAAGACTACTTCTGCTAGACTGTTGTTTGCTGATAATCCTTTAGTACTATTCATGTCCCCAGTGTTGTAGTAATATCCTATCAATCTCTATCAACAGGAAGGCTGCATTTTTCTCATATACTTTACAAACACACATAAAATGCAAACACACACGAATATTTCATGACTTTATCTCTCTGCTTAAAATAAAACAAACACTTACAAAATGTTTTATTTTTAATTATAATTTTTGTCACTGTGAACTTCCCATGTTTTTCCTTAGAGTCTATTCAAATATTTTCAAGTAATAAATTAGAAAGGACAAAACCCTAGAATATAATGCTTATGTTCTGGTAGGTAAACAAAACTGCACAGTATATCTTAGCTAAGTGTTTTTTCTCTAGTCTATTTCCTCCTGAAGCTGAGGACACAGTAAAACTGGGGAATAGAAATTTATGTTTTCATGCCATGCTACATACTCCAGAAAACCAGTTTTCTGGATTACTGAATGCAGACAACTGAAATGGAGAAAAGATGAGATTATGATGTTTTACTGCTGTGTCCAAAGCTATTTGTGATGGAGCAAACTACAAAGTGAAGTTGCAATTCAAATTCCCTTTTCACAATATACAGTTCTTGTTTACTGATTTAACGAGTCTATAGAGCTTAAATTTAAAGAGTTGTCATTAATTTTAAAAGTCGTGGTCTTGTAATTCTTTGCAAACTACCTGTGTGAGGGACGCAGGATTGTGCACTATTTTTTTCTACTGATTTTGGGCTTTTGCTGCCTGCAATGTTTTTTTTCCTCTGCACAGTCAGTTATTCATTTGACTTTATCTGTTACCAATTTGCTGTTACTTTTCCTGTAAATTCTAGCTGGATGTAGGAGAAAGAGTTGTTGACCAGAGCAAGAAACTCACCAGATTTAGCAGGGCGTGCCAGGTCAGTGTTGTACACCTGTAGCAGAGTAGTCAAGAGAAGGTTCCTGGCCAGGCACAAGAAGAAGGTCTCAGTGATTATATGGATGATTAGGATTAGCTTTATTGCTAATTCAGTATCTAAATATTGCCAATGCAGTATCTATACAACTCATCATCTGCTGCAATGGATCTCAGTATAATCCAGTCGTGGTGCTTCCTATTGAGTCATGAGCTTTAGTGAGACCCACTTGCTTCCTAAACTTCTCGGAGAAGTCTGGGTGTGGCTCAGTCCACCGACTTTCAGATTTGGCCAACAGTCTATGTCTAAAGGGTTATTAAATAAGCAGGTTCAGCTAGAAATTCTGCAAAGCCAAAGGTTTACAGTCTTTGGCTTGGTAGAATTTGCAATTACAAAGCAACAAAGCACCTAGGTAGCCACCTGATTTTATGTCTGTATTTGACTGGACCTTCGTGCTTTATACTCACCCATCCAAAAGTGTTTCGCATCTTCAAGCTGGACATAGGAAGGGGACCTACACGGAAGCTGCCTGAAACCTTGGTAGACCATATGGCCCAGTCTCCAGCAGCATTTTACACCCTTTTTCAGTTTGATGTGTATCAAAGTCAATCACAAACATCTCAGCTCCCCCATTTCTGGAATACATTGGTTATGTGAACATTCAGACAGTTCTTCCAGAAATACCAACCTGGTGTTCTTATCTTAGGACAAACCCATCAGAGAACTTGAAAAGGAAAGAGGCTGGGTGGGGGAGGACACCCTTCGGTCACCAAGACAGTGCCATGTTTGATCACTACAATTGAAATATTCCTGACCTAAAAAAACTTTCCTAACTGCATGTACTTTCTCATTTTTACATGAAATGAGGAAAAGTTACGGTCCTCCACTCAACCTGTGGAGAGAGAAAAATATGCATGAGAGGAGAAAAGACAGGACAAATAAAGCAAAAGTGAAGTGTGTTGTTTCTCAGTTACCACATGTTAGAACATTCATCTTCCTTAGTGTTCAATCCATCAATTCAATCCATCTGACCCAATTATCCAGATTACCATTTTAAGTCAATGTAGAAAAAGGTATCTCTGGAGCATAATACCCCACATTATATAGGAAAGAGACATATACATATATATATGTATGTATGTATGTATGTATGTATAAAGGAACAACATTTTTTTACCTCTACCGACTGTTTCCCTTTGATTGTAAAGGGATTCTACACACCTTTCTTAGGTTGTCTTTGCCAGTCCATTATTACATTTTAGAAGTTTAAAACTAGGTACCACAAATACCTCCCCGTGTGCCCAGAAAAGAGATCAAAGCAAACCTGCTCCTTACTTCAGTCCTAGTTACTACGTTGAGTAAATAAAGCCTGCTTATATGAGACTCAGGTGGGATTCAACAGGTGGCGATGCTTAACTCTGTGTTTAAATCAGTCAGCTTTCTCTCCTTTGAAAGTTACCAGAATTATATTTAACAGGATTAATATGCTCTAGGATGCAATTCATCTCATCAAAAACTAACCATCTAATAATACAGGTCATATAAATCACAGTATAAAAGTGGATGCTTGCCTCCCCTGACTGTAAAATGGGAGCCTATAACGTGGTGATGGAGGGGCCTGGCACCAGGATGAGAGCAACAGGCTTGTAAAAACCTGGCTCTCACAGTGCAGTTCACAGCTTTTTGTTACAGACCAAAGCTATAGCCTAGAAAAGTTATTTTTCCTGATGCCTTCTGTTGTCTTCACTCTCACTCGTTCATTTAAGCTAAGTTATACTCTCTCGTAATTAATTGGACTAAAAACATGTTCCTGGATACTTGTAGCTGCTCAGCTGACAGGAGGCAGCTTGTTAAGTCACTGCAATTCAATTGTGTTTGATTTTACCGCTGTAACCTGAAGCTTTGGCTTTCCTCTGCTGTTGGTTTAAATCACAAGTAACTTCCCTGAAGACATTAGATTTACTTCACAGAATAAAACCAACATGGGAAGAGAATCAGGGCCTTAGGCCACCCAGCTTATACAACAATAAAAGAGAGAAGGGGAATTTATGGATGACATCATCAAAGAGGGTCATAAAACCAAACTTATAGCTTGAAAGTGCTATACTAATTAAGAAAGTGTATTGCCAAAGTTGGAGACTGTAATGTAGATCATAACATTGTACAAAAGCATAAAGAATTCTTTTTAATAGAAAAATAACTGCTGAACAATAGCTAAAATCTGCACGAGTCTTGAATCACGAGTGTGTTAACTTGATCAGAGTAATCTGCTGCACAATGGAAATATACAGCTTAGACAAATCACTGAAGTGAATATGAATCTTTAGATACTCAGAGTGAGTATTTCCTGTCACATTGCAGGTATCTGAGGCATGAAATTTATTTGATTATTCAGTTAAATACATTAAAAAGCAGAAGCAAAACCAACATACCATACAGTTCAACATTACAAAACAATTATTCTATTCAGTCAGTGCTTTAAAAACAAACCCATTCCAGAACAGCTGGAAGCCTGCAAGTGACATTTATAACAATTGCAAGTGGTAGTTAACATAATGTAGCATAAGAAAAGCTTGACTCTTTTGGTCTTTTTTTCCCACATATTTTATTTCTAAATTTACATTTGGTTTATGATTTTCCTGTAATATCTTGCCTATTCTTTTATCTCTCCTGAAAAGTTCTAATTAGCAATTCTCACTGGCTTTGGTGCACCTGTCACTAGAATCCCTCGTAATGCATTTTAACATGCCTAAAGCCTTCTCCAGACTGCTTTTATACCAGTATGTATATTTTGCTTGTTTGTTTGTTTCAAATTCAGATGCATACCCGTAAGCACAGGTTTATCTGCCAAAATGAATAGTACGAGGTATGCTGGTATAATGGTGCTAATAGCTCATGAATTACTTCTAAATGTAGTAGAAATAAAGAAGCACTTTTATGGGGTTTTTTTTAATCTTGACCATGGGTTTGTGTCATTTAGGGCAGATATCAGTAGAAAGCAAGGCAAACCCCACCAAAGAGATACTCTTCAATGACTCATTCCTGAAGAAGAAGAAAATTAACTGGGAGCAGAATGTAAATGCTCAGTTTGAAAGACACTAGCCTGTTCTTGTCATCTCAGTGGAGATGAATCATTAGACTGACTAATACCAAGGCAGATCTATTCAGATTCAGATTCCCAAATCCAGAAATGACCCACTGAACTGGATTTATTGTGCTAATACAGCGAGTCATGGTGCTGACTATGAATGCTTCTGTTAGCAGTGTGAGAGTATTAATGGATATTCCACTTAAATGACTGTCGTGGTTTGACACTGGCTCAATGCCAGGCACCCCACGAGAGTCACTCACTCACCCTCCTCTGCCACAGCTGGGCAGGGGAGGAAAGAAAAAAAAGTTAACAAAGGCTTCATGACTTGAGATGAGGTCCGGGAGGAAACACTTCAAGGGCAAAACAGGCTTAGCTTAAAGTTATAAAGTGAATTTATTGCTAACAGAATCAGAGGAGGATAATGAGAAGTAAAACAAACCCTTAAAACACCTTCCCCCCCAGCCCCTCCCTCCTTCCCACTGACAGCACAGGGAGACAGGGCATGGGGGTTTGGTCAGTTCATCACCGAGATCTCCTTCCGCTGCTCCGGGAGAAGAGTCCTTCCCTGTGAGGCTGTGGGGTCCCTCCCACGGGAGACAGTTCTCCATGAACCTCTCTGACGTGGGTCCACTCTCACGAGCAGCAGCCAAACCGCACCTGCTGCAGCGTGAGCCCCTCCCACGGGCACACAGCCCTCCCAAAACTGCTGTGCCATGAGTCTCTCTTTCCATGGGGTGCAGTCCTCCAAGGACAGGCTGCTCCAGCCTGAAAGGAGGGGCCCTCTCTCTCCAGTGGGTCTTCCACTGGATCACAGCCTCCTCCAGGCATCCACCCGCTCCGGCATGGGCACCTCCCTCACAGGCTGCAGGTGGATCTCTGCATTCCCCGTGGACCCATGGGCTGCAGGGGCACAGCTGCTTCACTATTGTTTTCATCACAGCCTGCAGAGGAATCTTGGCTCTGACACCTGGAGCACCTCCTCCCCTTCCTCCTCTGACCTTGGTGTCACTGTGTTGTTTTCCATCACATGTTCTCACCTCCTCCTCTTCCCTGACTACAAGCAAAAACTGAGTGACTTTGTTTTGATTTTCTTCTTAAATATGTCATCACAGAGGCATTACCAAGTTCTTCCATTGGCCTAGTTTTGGCCAGCAGCATGTCCATCTTCAGAGCCATCAGAGATTGGCTCTGCTGGACATGGTGGAAGTTTCCAGGAGCTTCTCACAGGAGGCATCTCAGTGGCTCCCCTGCTACCAAAAACCAGGCCGTGCAAAACCAGTGACCAATCAGGAGCTATAAAGTTATAAAGTTAGTCCGATAAATGAAAATCATTCATTGATGAAAGACCAAACACACCTCACGTATCTTTAGGCAAAATAAATCAGAAGCCTCTCAAGCATCCAATGGACTTGATAAATGGAGAAGGACTGAAGATACTCTGCCACACAGAAACAGCTCCGCAGCCATCACTTATGGCCAGATTCAGACTGTAGAAACAGTCCTGTAAATGCTTTGGCACACCTGGGCAAAATTGAGGTGATGTTACATGCCTTACAAAACACCTCAGGTTGTATTTACCCGCTGTGTGTCAGCCCAGGCCTCATCCATCTCATCTGCTGTTACATCTGACATCGAACAGCCCAAAGATGCTGGACCTTGTCCTCTCTTGTTTACTGCTGAAACACAGGCTTCTCCAAGGCTGCCTGAACAAAAAAATGTAGGTGCAAGCTCTCAGGTCTTGTGGGTGCCCAGGACTTTAAGCGCTCAAACAGCTGGCTGGGCTGCCCTCTAAACACCTCCATAAACTTTTCCATAGTGTTACTGTATTGCTTAAGTTAATCTCCTTCTCTGAGTGTCCATGGCCATGTTTTGGCCATGCTTCCATAACCACAGAAGTAGTGTGGGGAGAACAGACCTCTGAATTAAATTCTTCAGCCTGATTTTCTAGTGCTGGGCAATGGGAATTTCCACCATCATGCTCATGCTGTCAGAATCCCAGCACCAGAGAGCTGCACAGGGCACTGGAATGAGCCCCTACAATAGTTACAAACAAGAATTTTAGCTGTTACACACACGAAGTATTTTGGGGGTTTTTAAGCTTCATATTTGGGAGGGAGATTTTCCACTGACTCCTTGCAGATCCTCGAAGAGACATACCAGACTTCTGATTTCAAGATGGCAGAAGAGCAGTTTGGACAGCCCTAAAGCACCATGCAATAGTACTTCTATTCCTCCCAGACCCACTTATATTTCTGCATGCAATTCAGCTCATCTGAACAAGAATCGATTAGAGTTTATGGTGCTCCATCCACATTCTATATGCAGGAATTTTCAGAGGGAAAACAGCCAACGACATCATGTTGGAGAGATCAATAAGCAGGGGTTTTTTAGAAATGTTCATCCTTAAATAGAATAATACAAGTCTAATCAAATATTAAAAGTTATTCTGATATCTTAGCAGATTCTTCCTTCTCAAGTTGTCAAACCAATTGGTTTTAGTTGCTGTGGCTTCTCTGTTGTAAAATTTTATTTAGCTGATGGATCTGGCCTGATTCCTATAGCAGTCAGGAGAAATCCAACCACTAGCAGTGATTGAACAGTTCTTATACTGAAAAAAAGTGGAGTCATTATTATAGCTGTTAATCTGGCATAGTCTATATTTTAACATATGATTTTCCGTCATGTAATGCCAACTAATACCATCCAAAGCTCTCCAACATAGATGAAGTTATAAATTAATTTTCCAAATTTCTATCAATGCAAAATATGGTATTTAACTGGTGTAACAACTCCAGTTATGTAACAGGAGGGATAGGCATGTCTACATTTTCATATTTGCTTTTGTGCGACAGAAATGCCCAAAGATCTTTTTTAACACATTTTAAACAAAAGAGAGAATGAATCCACTATTTGACTTTCTGACTTTTTCTTCTTCTTGTGGCCTCTGCTAGGAAGACTGGGGCATGGTGCAATTTCTGATAAGTCTTTGGGGGTCACTTTTAGCCATAGAAATAACTCAGAATATCTTTCTTTGACTTCTTATTCTCAAAGAGATTAATAATAAAACAAAAAGAACAAAATAATGACTGAACCTTTCCCCCCCTGGATTTCAGGATGGTATTCTTTAAATCTCTTTTTTTTTTCTCTGCTTCATTGTTAGAGTTGGGAACTTGTTTCTCCTCTTGTTTTATGTACTTGGCAGAGCAAATTATAGAAACTGCTACCAATTCAGATTTTACTGTAGCCTAAATCTTGCCAAAGATTGTTCATCCAGAGCACAATTTCGTCTTATGACAGCTTCTGAATCTGTGTAACCTGGGTTTTATTTCAGACATTTTGGGCTGTAAATCTCTCACATCTCACTGAACCTTATCAAAATTAGTGTTGATATCTGTAGCATTCAAAAAATGAAGGAAAGCTCAATACCATTAATTCAACTTCAACTGAGGTCGTGCCAACCTCCAAGACAGATCCTCATGTAAGATATGATGACTCATCTCCTTGAAGAAACCCGCAGCATGGTTCATTTCTTGGTTATTATAGAAAGATGTATTTACTCATCAAGGTCTGCTGCTGCCAAAGAAAGGAAAAGAAAGACTTGTCTAGCTCTCAACTTCAGGAAAAAAACCTGGTTTATTTCTTCATAATCAGGCATCTGTACACCTGTCTGGCCACAAAGCAAGTGTTATTTATTCGTGTCTTACTGAACACAAATGTATTGTGCATTTTATAAGTATAGTCTTGCTCAGAGACAGTGCTATATACAATAAAGTCAGGGAGGAGTACACAACCCCTCACCAACACAGTCTATAATCTGAAAGATAATAAACATCCAGAGAATGCAAAAGTGAAAAACTAAAAAAAAGTCAATACAACTTTTTCATTTGGTATAATGCCTTCTTTTCCATTTTATCTTTCGCTCTTTTAGTAAAAGCTTCTGGGCAAAGCTGCTGACTGCAGAAGCTATGACCCGGAGCATACAAAGCACATCTTCACAGAGAATAACTTGTACAGCAGTCCCTTCCACAGAATGACAAGCCTGAAAGCTGTGGGAAGGAAGGAAATGTCTGAAGGAAGCTTCAAATTCTAGGAATCAAAAGATCTGCTTTCAAAAAATGTCTCAAAAAGTTTCAGTGCTGCTGTTGATTACCTGGTGTGCCTATAGTTAAATAACCCAGTCCAGTATGTCCCTTTATTCCGGGTTCTTTACTGATTTAAGGAAAAATCTTTACTTTTTGACTGAATTTGCAGGGCAGACTCAGATACTTAATAGGAGAGACATATATTTTAATGTAATAATGCAATGTATGAGAGTACTAAATACTGTTTTTGTTCTAGTCTATAGTGAATTAATGATGTTTAAAACTATGAAGTGAAAACAACTATTTCCTGCCAATTTAAAGAAACTTTATTGAGGACAAGGAAGGTCTAATAATTTAATATATCTGGTTTGTGTTTAAACAACACAATAAGGCATTAGAAACCTGAAAAGTAAGGCAAGGCACATAGATACTGAAATTGATGAGGAAGCAGCAGTGGAGTAATGAGGAAACTCCATTGATCACTTGATGGCTGATACTGTAACATTTACCTATTGTCTTTTGTTCACAGTCTGGAAAGACTGCTCCTAAAAGTTTTCCCTGTTTGAGGTTTCTGATCATTCTGGAAGGATGAGGGTGAGGCAGCAGAGACAGAGGAGCTGGCCACAATATTGGCAGTAGGATCCCCAAACTGAGTCTGATCAGTTATGGCACAGGGACATCAAAATGTGCCTGCTTCTACCGGTGGCAAAGACGGAAGTCTCCTGTTTCCTTATAGCATCTGTCTTTGAGCTTTCCCAAGTATGTAATTATTGCCTAAAATCCATGTAATCTCATCTTCTTTTTCAGTCTAAAGGTATGAAAGCCTGGCATTACTTTGAGTAGGATTGGCCAACTGAAGCTGTCTGACAGGGAGTTGTCAAAAGCGAAGCTAATCACCTTGAGGTATTCATCTGGGTAGGTGGGATGATTCATCCACTGGAGGTGGCAGTCACTCTTTAATCCTGACAAAGGAGGCTAAACAGCTAGCTTGGTCTAGAAACTTGACTAAGTTTGATTAGTCAGCCAAGATAGGTAAGATGAATCTTAACCTCTGCACATAAAATGCTCCTATCTATTATGAAGTTATCCTTAGTCACAGAGTGCCTTAAGACGACAGATGCCAGCAGGCTCCTTTTCCTGAAGTAGGTGCAAGAGTATTTCAAAGCAGGAGTGGTTCAAAGTGGTGCCAGGGGATAGTTAGACTTGGACATTAAGGAAGCATTTCTTTACCAAAAGGGTGGTTGACCACTGGAATAGGCTTCCTAAAGGGGTAGTTGATGCTCCAAGCTTGTCAGTGTTTAAGACATTTGGACAATGCCTTTAACATTATTCTTTAACCTTTGGATAGCCCTGAACTAAACAGGCAGCAGGAATACTATGTTCCTTCAAATGTGTCCCTTCCATCAAAAATATTCTATTCTATTCTGTTCTGTTCTATTCTATTCTATTCTATTCTATTCTATTCTATTCTATTCTATTCTATTCTATTCTATTCTATTCTATTCTCATCTATTCTCATGATCTTTCTATAGGGTATTTTGGTATTTTACTGCTGAAGATCAGTAAGTTCAGGGTCTTGTTAGATGAACATTTTTGCAGTCTTTAAATTGGACTATCCTTAAAAGAGCTATAAATTAGGCTCCTAACAGTCAATTTTTTTCCCAAAAATTGCTCCTTTTCTTCTTGTTTGGGGGAAAGTCCTTCTGCAGATTTTGCTAGGGAGCCCAGACAGAGTTTTTAAATACATACATTTTTTGTCTTTTGAACATTGATGTAAAAATAGAGATATATAGTAGTAATTTCTCTGCTCAATTTTGTACATAATATCCCCCCAGCAATGAAAAAATAATATAGATATACATGCCAGATAGGTTTTTTTAATCTATCATCATCCTTTGACACCAGCTCTGCCTTACTTCATTGCTCTGGAATTTTCCCTCAGATGTGTCACACACCTTGTTGAACAATTATCAGCAAAATTCAGTTGAGCTTTTTTCCTGCTCTGTCCCGCTGTATGGACTACATTGCCTGGCAAGATTTATAGCAAAAAGTTGAGCTCTGCCACTAATTACAGTGTGTTGATAAGAGTAAATTACATTTGTATCATTTGTCTTGGAAGTGCAGGTGAATAAATTAACTGGTGTAAATGTCCAAGGTTCGTGGGCAGTTTTACATTTCAAATAGACTTTTCTCAAATGAACCCTAGGAAAAATATTGGACTTGGACACAGATCTGAAATTGAATCCCCTAAGATTTTCATTCTATTTTTATTTTACTCTTTTTCCTCACTTGCTTTCCAGGGGCAAAAAGGGTGTGAGAACATGAAGCAAATTGTAAAATCAATTCTATAATTTGTTCTGTTAAACTCAAGTTTGTTTTCAAGCAGGTTTAGAAAGATTACATTTTTTAATTAAATAGCTAGTATAAAAGTGGATATTTTTAATTGTGAAATTATTTTGATTTTTTTTTTAATTAATACCGATGTTTTGCAGCTTTTCTAAATGAGTCAAATGGTAAGAATTGTCATTGGTGAAAATTGCAGATGAAGGAGTACATATTCTATTAGCAAAACAAGTTGATGTTCTTGCTATTGGTAGTTGATAAATTTTTCTGTCTGTTCTTCACCAAGAATCTGTTCATGTGATTTCTTTTCCACAGACTTAGAAGTCTGCTGTGAATGCATGCAGGTCAGAACAACAGTCTCTTATTTTTTACATGATTATATAGGTTGCACAATTCGACTATGTTTCAGTATTTGCAGTACTGTCACTCCAAAGTTAAAGTTAAAAAGAGTTGATTTCAGAACAAAGAGAAGCATTATTAATTTCCAGAAAGCATTAATTTCTCTCAGTATGTTGGGCAGCAGATGTAAGAAAATAAGGTTTCCCCTCATAGAAGATTTTTTCTTTTATGGTTGTGAGCATCTACATGTACTGTGAAATTTCTGTGAATACTGAAGGTGTCTGTGTGGGAAAGGGTAAGAAGGAGCAGTGGAGTGGAGCTGAACTCTCAGTTTAAAGAAATATTTTATGTCTTTCTACCTTGATTTGTAGAGCTGCAGAGCACTGCTTAGCTTCCACTGAAGTATCCAGAAAGAGCTTCTTTATTACAGCTCAAGGCAATGGAATGCAATTCAGCCTGTTTTCTTGCAGAGCGTAAACTCTCCTGCACTTGAAGTTGCGAGAAAATATTGCAGCAGGAATAGTTAAATCTGCTGATATGTGAAGAAGCTATATATATAATAGAGCTTTGTCACCTACCTCAGTTTCCTAAGGAAAATGTTACCTGTATTAGCTACCAGATAGAGCTACAGGTAAAACCTATTTTCAAAGATCAGCTTATCGGTCTTTTGAAAGTTACCAAGGCCATTAAATCTAGACCTGATGTTAGCAATGTGAGCTTGGAGATAAACAGGGATCTTCCCAGTCTGGAATTGTATTGGAGGTCTCCGATTCTATTACATGCATCATAGGCTCAGTGGTGTAGCCTTGCAGAAACCTGTTATGAAATGAGCCTCCAGGACCATGAAGAGATTGATCATTTATATAAAATAATGTTCTTTTTCTGGTTTATTCTGTTTGTGCAGCCACCGAAAAAACATTTCCTTTCTTGACAAAAGTATTGTTCACCATCCAACCACGCTTATGAAGCTAAAAGAAATAATTTACTTTGCACCAGCACATAGAATTCTTATTAAATACTTTGCTGTTATGTTAAGCAGTGTTCTGCATGCCTTTTGACTTTTTCTTTTTGGTTTTTTTCTTTAAAAAGTATAGTAATTGTACCTTTCTTTTATGTATTTTGGATACAACTTGATAGGAAGATTTCTAAAAACTGATTCTTTTGAATTCTATTCAACAAGGTTTGACCACTTAAGTTTACCAAAAAAAAGAAGAAAAACAGTAAAAAAAGAATTTCAGATGGATTGACTTCTGAAATATGTAAGACCTTTGAGAAAAACCTCAACAACAAATAAGTACAAGGAAAATTGCATCCTGTATCATCTCATCCTCCTAGTTGTTGCTTTTGCTTTTGTCTGCAATTTCAGAAACAAAAATATCACACTGGAAAAAAAAAGATCAATGTGTTCCAAAAAAATTAAAAAATGTCGAATGTCATTCTTCTGAGACTTAGTCAGTGGGATGTTTAAGCTTATGCCTAGCTTTTGCCATTTAAAAGCATTAGGCTACAGGCCAAGCGGAGGTAGGAGTCCTGAATACCTTGCTTATCTGAGCCTCTGAACAGAAAATGCTTTTATAAAAGAATAGTTTTTATAGGATTTCAAGCCTAAGGTAAGCCAGGTCCTCATTTATGGTTTTGCTCTTCTCCGTTTTTGTGGCATCACCACTGACCATCTGCAAAGATGCTGGAGAAAGTTGCCAGAGAGTTCCTCAAAACATTTGATATGTCAGCAAAATCACTAACAAATTAGTATTGTTTTTCTGATGCAGCTAATCCTTTTTTCTCCAGTGATACAGTTCCTTTTGATCCTTAGGTGAAGCATTTGCCCAGTCACAAAAACGTAGCAGAGTGAATATCTCCCTGGGATAGCAGATGTGCTATGCACTATACTTTCTCTCATGGGTGATAATATTCTCACAAAAACACTCTCTAACTCTTTAATAATTTGACTTTAAAAAATAATCTTATCACATTACAAGGCAAAGCTGTAATTGACTGCAACTCCAATAAACAAAGTAATGTCATTTTTTACTGTCATAACTCTGATACTATCATGAGAAAGGATATCTTGACTCTAAAAAGGTCATTTCTCTTAAGCTGTAGGAGGACTAACAAGCTAATTATAAATCCAGCTGAAGGGAAGACTTATGGACTCAATCCATAATTATGTCTGGAATTGGTTTATTCTGAAAGTATGGTGAACTCAGTGGATTCTGCGGAGATTTCAGGCACTGTACATAGACCATAGAAATAAATCCTTAACACTTCTAATTTCTTTTTTTCTATATAGACCAAGTTATTCTTCATGTAGAGGTTTTGTTTTAATTATTTCATTGCATTAATGAAACAATCATGCAGTTTTGTAATACAATGTATTCTAAGGATTATATATATTTCAATATATAAATGTGTACAAAATTTGACCTACATTTGAGAGAGGATGTGAGGATATTTTGAGCCCAATAGGAAAAAAGGATGTGTTCAGCTATTTCCTGGACTAGGGCTCTAGTTGCAGCATAAATGAAGAATAATGGGAGCTGCAAAGGGGAATATTTCTTGCCTACTGCCAAGTGACTGGGAAAATTAAAGGAGAAAAGAAAATGAAATCTCAGAGGTTTTTATAACAAACCTTAGGAGCAACATGGGAGATGGATGTGAAAGACTGCATTTTTTAAATTGTTTTACAAGTTCAAAAAATAATCTCTTTTCTCTCTTCGTTTTAAAGATAATTTTAACATCAAATGAATGACCTTTTTATGTGCAATCAATAGTCCTGAATATGTAAATGATACATTGTAATCGATATATAGGAATAAACACTACGGCAGAAATATTATCACTGACAAAAACATCCTCATATAGCTGAGAAAAAGTGGAGATGAAAATTTTTTCTTCTAAATATAACCTCATAGCAATTTTTTTCCCATCAGAGTGAATTACTGATTGGTACTGAAGGACAAACAAAAAAATAGATTTGAGATATATAGGTATAATACTCATACTAAAATTAATATCAATATCAATATGAAAGATACTAAAATATACTGAAAAAAACCACTTCTTTTGAAGCCCTCAGCTGCAATTCAAGAAATCTGCCATATTTATTGACTGATATGGGAGAACTACAGCAAAAGCTTTAAAGAATGAAAATTTCCTGAGAAATATTGTGGCATTGCCAGTAAACAGAGTTTAATGTTATTACTTCATCCTGAACAATGCTACCTTTTGAAAGAAATTTGTGCAAAGTGTTCCATTTGTCAAGCTTATCAAGACTGAGCTCTCCATTAGCATATGATAAAAAAAGCAATATAAAGACATGTTGACAAAAGGGGGTGAAAATGTGCTTTATTATGTTACTGAATATGTAGAAATATCAAACAAAAAACCAGAATTTTAGATAATTTTAAATTGTCCCCAAATGCTGTAATAAATGTAAATGTGAGAGAAAGCTTTGATATATTACTGAAATGCATGACTCTGATTATTTTACAAAGTCTAAAATTCCCATTCAAAAGCTTTTGTCCAAAGGCAATTTCCTTAGATAATCAAGAAAAAGCTTTGCCTTTGCTCACACAGCTATGGAATGCACTTTCAGTATGTAGACTGACAAATGCATCCAAAAAAGAACATTAAATTTGTTCTATTTTCCCTGACCAGGCAGAAAAGTTCAGAGGGTTTGTGATTAAAATGCATGTCTGACCTTGGATTATTAAGTAGGAAAAAAAAAAAAGAGTATCTATTTAAAAAGGTTTATTTTGATAGTCTTTCTGTTCTTCAGTCTGTCATCCAATAAAGCTGAACATTTAAGTCTTACTATCAAACAGCTTTAACTATTCTGTCAAGCGTGACTTTTTAAACTTGTCAAGCAGTCATTCCTTTTCTGCTGCAAAACATCTAACTGCAAGCTTCGTAGGCTTCCTCCTAAACAAAAGTTTCAGACAAACCCCCACTTTACAAAAGCATTTGTATAAACTTACTTACTAACAAATTCTAAAAGATGCTCCAATTTCCGTTTCCGATCAGAAGCAAACTGAGGTCAAAGCAACTTCTATAAACAATAGTTAAGTGAGGAACTTGTAAAGCAGCTAATATTTTTGCCCACTGGTTGACACCTGTCAAGAATATTAGTGCTATGGTATTTTGTTATCAAATTGTCAACATTAGATTAAAACTTGTGGTTTTCAGTTGTAGCACAGGTTGTATAATTAAAGTGGTGTCCTTCTGTACTTCTACCTCAGCAGGAAATTCTAATAAAAAATCAGTGTCATTAATAAGCTACTGAAAGTAAATGAAAGTGTCTTTCTCTAGCACTGGATAGTCTCAGAAATCTGTATTTGAGACTGCCCAATACGTTCCACTAAGAAATCCCAGTTTTCAGTAGCTTATGTCTTTGCCTTAGGTCGACATTTCATGCTGAAATTTTCCGTACTTGCTCCGTACTTCAGACTTTTCTTTTTTTTTTAGGGAGATGGGGGTTAAATTTCAGCACAGGTTCAAGGACTTCAAAGAATGAGAGTAGACAGTAGTTTTAGCAAAACTAATTCTCAGGCATTTGATGCATTCTGGACCATTTATACTTTAGAACAGCATTTTGGCAATAATAGTAAAGACTACTGTTGGAGGTACACATCTCTTCCCCATTTGAAAATCAGATTTGGCCAAATTAGCAGAGTCTTAAAATTTCCTGGTGCCCCTGCTCAGTCAGTGCTCCCGGGATTTGCCACAGATCCCCTGTGCTTAAGCCAGGCACCTTACTCCTGCTCTGCTCTCACAGTGTGCCAGCTGCACTGAGCTCACTAGAGCTCCCCCGGGAACAGAGCACACATGCCAGAAGCAGAGAGGCTTAGGATCAGCAGATCCTTCCCATGTGGCCTGGGGAAAGAATGAGTTGTGAGACAGAACTCACGTTTGAATGATAATATAGTTTTTCCAGGAATAACTGAATATAGATCAATAGCTTCAACACTCTCCACAATTTTATAGGAGTTTCTGTCAACTACCGCATTGTAGGCAGACAGCAAACATTGCTTCTATATCTCACCAAAAACCCCTGACAAATTTCATAAACCCTCTTCTGGATGATCCAAGGCTGTGACTCCAGCATCCCATGGCAAATTTTCTCTCTGCTTAGCCAGTGAACTGTAAGAAAAAGTGAACCCTTTTAAGATTCTTTCAAGAAAAAAGCTGCTAAATCTTAACTGAGAATGCTCTGCTTTTTGAAGATCAAAGGGCTAGGTAAATATTAGCAAAGATTCTTTATATACATTTGGCTGTCATAAGAAGTTGGTACCATCCAAGTGTGGCCACAGGTGGGGTTAGTCCCAGGCTGGGGTGTTGGAGGGATTGCCCACTGTTCTCCTTCAGGAGTAGGGAGTCCTAAACTGTTTAAACTTCTTTTTACATATAGATAATGGGAGTTATTCACTTCTGGAGATTCTTTGTTGCCCTGAAGTCTTTTCCAGTGCCCCTGACCCTACGTTTTCTTTCCTCTGACAAAAAATCACCACCAAAAATTAGGTATAGAGCTTCCCTCCTCCCCCAACTATGCAGTTACACTAAAAAGCTTTGCAACATAAAGAAATTGGTATAATTTTTACTACTTAAAAAGTCTTAGGATGAAAGAGACCAAAATGTTCTTCATGGCTGGATCCTGTGCTTTGTTATAGTTGATCTCTGAGAAGATTCTAGGAAATCCAAGGGATAAACAAAAAGCCCAAGCCAAAGATGATTTTCCTCCTGACTCAGCCTCTCTGAGCAACATTTCTGACCCCTGAATCACCTTCAAAAGCCCCAAACCCACTAGCCTAAAACTAAATTGCTCTACACTTTGTTTCAGGGCACCATGATAACTGAAATGAGAAAGCACATAGAATGTGCAAACTGAGCTGACATCATGCAACCATTTTTTTCACAACTCAACTACACCAGTTATGGTCTTGGAAAAGAAGGGCAAAGAGCTCTCTTGAAAATTGTGTTCACCTTCACACTTTACATCCCTCAAGATCTTGCTTTTGGGGACTTGACAAAGCATAGCAGTATATGGAATGTCATACCCGGTTTTAGTGATCTCTGATTTGTGGAGAACTTCACATCCGAGACAGAATGAGGTACTCTATTCCTCATATCAACTGAATACTCAAAAAAAGTTTCCCTCTACACCGAGTTTTTCTACCTGACCATTATGGCAAATTAACTATTCCCACTGTCTTCCAAAAATGAGTCATGAAATCAACCTACACTGTATTTTCTAGGTAGCATGGTGAGACTCATCATGAGCTGAGTTTGTGGCCACCTTTGCACCAGTAATTGAAGAGGACAGGTAGCGATTTGTGACTGATACTTCAAATCAGATTGACACCTCCATGTCTGGAGTTTCTCTTTCTATTTAATTGCAATAAATATTTTTTAAGAGGCAAAAGGCCCCTGGAGATTTTAATCTGCAAAGTAAAGACTTGAACTGGCTTATTGAAACAAGTTCACACCATCTCCTTGTAAATATCCACAATGTTTCTAGTCTTCTTTGAAAAGTGTGCTGTATGTGGGCAGAGGCAATATTAACAACATTTTTCTAAAGTATAATGAACTCTTCTTAGAAACTCAGTAGCATACTGCATTCTGAATGTGTTCTGTACTAGCCTAAATTATTGCAAAACTCTCCAGGTTTTAGTAAAACCACCATTCTCAGGGAAACAATCAGAATATCAGCAATAACATGTATAAGTTTAAGTGTGCTTTAAAAAGTATATGCCTGTAATTTCAGAACTGCTGACAGCGAGTTAGAGTTTTCTGCATCCACTATAAAACTGGGCAAAGCCTTTTGCTTTGTCCTGTTTGTCCATAATATTTTTTTAAGGTCTGTTTCTAGCAGAGTTACCCTGAGTAATTAGTGGAGCAGGATTGTCACCATTGCACAGAACAGAACCTAGGGAAAAATGGCAGCTCATTTCAAAATGTGCCAAAGCAGGACTGTTTTCTCTTGGAAAAAGCAATATAGCAAGTTGTAAATTCCAAGATCAAAAGTTTTACAGCTTCAGTCAGGCATCCTAAAACCAGTAAATACACAGCATGTCATATAATATGCAATTAAAGTGATTTATATACACAAATAGAGATCAAAAACTTACTTTGCACCCACCCCTCCCCCCTCCAAACAATATTAAAGGAAACAAACAGCACACCACAGACATGCGTCATTTTGTTTTAGTCACTACTGGAAAACAGCCAGAGGTTACAACAATGAGATCAGTATAAGGCTGCTATATTGAATGAAATGGAATTGCTTAGCCACAGCAGAGAGGCTGAATTTGTGACAGCAGTTCTGGAGCACAGAGCAAGGTACAACAAAATGGTCATACAAGCACCCACAGTCATGTTTTAGCTCCATAGCTGATATCAGTGGCAAATGGCTTTGCTTTGTTTTGGGTTAAACACATCACGATTCTTAAAAATTTCATGAAGCTGGATGAAAGCCTCAGTCTGTAATTGGAGGACTTAGCAGAAACACAAACATAAAAGCAAAACTCCTGATTGTAGAAAATTAAAACATCTTTTTATTCTGTACTGAAATGCAAGACACAGACAGATTTCCTAATGTTATAGAACATGTTACAGAGAGAAAAGAGAGCTTTTAAAGCACCAGGACAGTCTCACCAAGTCTCCTGGGCTAGTATGAAATTATTTACTGGCTTTACAGTGCTTGATAGACTTTCATTCACAGTGAATGTCTGAATTTGCATATAATGGTTAATTCTTTGAATTCCCTTTGCTGCTTCTTATTATTATCTAATCCTTTACTTTTCTAAGAAATTACAGTGGTCTTTGGTAAACCATTTCCGTGAGAGTGTTGCCTTTGCAGATATCTAGACTTTGCAGATTGGTGCATACTACTAGACTCATACAGAATCAAGCATCTCCAAAGTGATAAAAAGACAATAGCAAAACATGTGCCCAGAATAAGTTCCTGCTGGGTTTCACTTCTGTGTAGGATAGTATTAAGACCTTTCTGAAAAATTCATATTAATCATTAAACTGAGCACACAGTGCCGTTGAAATTTACGTGGTTCATTCTTTTAATTTCTGTGTAGGACAAAGTCAGCTGGGGTAAAGAATATCACAGTATTATACTCAGAGAGCAGACATGTGAAATATGGAGCAAATTTTATAATTAATTGCTGAGAAGACAAGGTCCAGTTCATTACATTTAAAGACATTCTAATAGCATCACTTATGAAGTACTCTGATATCAAATGATAAAATGGTACATTTTATATTTGTTCTTGGATAGAGAAAAGGAGCCCTGTGAATGGCAAAACACCTCATATGCAAGGTCTGGTACAAATATGGAAAAAATTTTAATAATGAAAATTTTAAGATAATAATTTAATTATTTCAAGATGCTTTATCCTGGAATGAAAAAAGTTAACACTGCATTCAGGTTAATTTAGAGGCAGATTGTATACTAAAGGATTGACCTAATTAATTTTGAATTTACACTAATGAGCTGAAGCTGTAAAAAGCGGCTTATAATCTTGTGGTACAACATGTCTTTAGGCAGTTCTCTGAATAAATGTCACACATTTTGGTGAAGGTTCTGTATTACTGTATCCTATTAATACATTGATGTACTTCATGCAGATACCAGGTTTCTGGGATCTGGAAAATATTCATTTTTGAGATCTAAAAAAAAATCAAAGATCTTCTGGATTCTTTTTAGTTTTTGGTAAACTCAAAAAAAATTATGAGGTAAATTTGAAAAAAAAAAATTTTTCAAATGCAGTGACTAAAGAGTTAAGGTTCCATTCTAGGCATTTCCTTGGAAGTAATCAATATTGTGTGACAAATTTTCAAGTTACAAATCCTGAGGAACATTTTTTTCCCCTAAACTCATTTGTTCATGCTTTTTCCCTAGCTTTAAGCAACAATTCATAGGCTTTTGAAAATTTTCTGTAGTACTTACAGTCTTAACTTCATCCTTATTTCCCCACTACTATTAAACCTCTGCAAATCTCACCTAAGTACGGAGAGATGCTTCTTAAACTATGTAGTAGTGCTAGTTCCTTTTTCACAGAACCATGACATGTGGGTTTTTTATTATTTCATTACTACAGTCTTTTTTGCTTTTATCCCTGTAGAAGGCATATAATTAAGCTTGATATAATGGCAGAGTTTTGTTCCTTATTAAAGTATTGGCATCGAATGAGTTATACAATGGAAAAAAATTACAAAAACATAATCAGTTAAAAATTTTAATAATATAACCCCATAATTGTTGTGGGTTTTTTCAGGGAGTGGTATGACAGAAGAGCAATTAATTTCAGCTCTCTGAAGAATAATGCAGAAAGTATGTTAATGAGCATAATAATTTTCTTCTGTAGTTAGTGTGCTTATGCCAACATGCTGTTCATCGTCATAGTAAGGGTCCAGACAACCTTCAGTTCAGAATGTTTGGAATCTTGAACCTCTTGCAAAATAGACTGCAAAGGCTGGCTCTATTATCTGAATGCACGCAACTGTATTGACAAAAAAATGAGTATGAGAAAAACAAAACTTAAAAAATTAGAACTAAGGGAGCACTGGGGCACTCTAAACATAATTGTTGCATCAGAGCAGCTACAAATGTGCCATGATGCATTTTATTGCACCTCACATCCTAGTTCTGCCTGTGAGGTTTGTGCAGAAAGCACCATTCCAGCAGGTTTTGTCACGCAATTGCGCTTTTGTGTCAGTAATTTGCTAATGCTGTCACCTTGCAGAATGAAGAAGCATTAATCTTTGGAGTAGCACAGTAACGTTTCCCAAATGATCACAGAAGTTGGAGCACCTGCATCTGGTCTCTGCCTGCTGCTAGTGCTAAACCCTCATTTCACAAAGATGATCTGCCTTTTTATTATCTTAGGTTTGGTCTGAGAAAGAGAGAATTTCTCAGCTGCAGGGTGACTCCAGCACAACGGACCAAAACCTCCTAACTGAACAAAATGAAATTATAAATCCTTAAAATGTCAGACTTACTGTGTCCTTGCAAATGCACTTATGTACCTTGTTTTATAATATATATTGGCACTTGTGGAAGCCTAAAGAGTGGTACTTAACAGGAGGGAATGTCATTAGCTCCAGCGGATTTCATGCATATTTCCATCAGCTGCAAAGTCTTTGTTCCCATCCACATCCTGGGCTACATATAACCCTGGTAAACACTTATTTAAAATCTGATTCTTAAGGATCTTCAATCAATCCTCAAGAGAGTCTAAGATCTATAGAAAATGGATTTTATAGCCCTTTTCATATAGAGGTGCAAAACTCTATGTCTAAACATATTTTTTATTCTTTAGTCAGGGCTGCCAGATGTGCTTCTTTGGCAGGTAGAAGGGCAATTAGGATGAAAAGAAACATTAAAAAAAATCTAAATTATTGCCTGTTTCTAAAGTTTGCAACAGTGAGTTCCTGTGTTTTACTCATGTTATACAACTGATGATGTGCCTCGCTGCAATACAGCAAAAGTCTGGACTCCACAAGAATGTTCCAGACAGAGCTGGGACCAGCGAGGGGGTCAGCACACCTCATAGTACCATGGAAGGAAGCAAACTGTGCCTAGGTGGGAAACAACTTCCTGGATCAGGCAACATAAGTGCTCCTCACTTCCTGTAAATTCTGGCAAAGATATCATTTAACCATGATTCCATGAATCCCTTCCTAAATCTGGGATTTTCTAGCAAACCAAAAGAATCTACAGAAAAGATAAACAAAACCAGATTTCTGGCCCATCACAGAACACATCCTGTAAATATCAAGACAAAAACATCCAGCTTTATGAGTTTAGATTCTTAGATTCTTTTAGATTCCATGAATGTACTTCTGTAGCTTGGAAAGACGATTAAAGTTGTCAGAAGCTGCATTTCATTTAATTTTTTATCTCTTTATATTTGTCACCAAAATTCCAATAATTCTGAAAAATGCAGAAGATTTTTTAGCAGATGAAAATCCAGCAGCAGATGTCTGGCAATATCTATGCATACCAAAATAAGAACTGTGATGTGTATTTCCATCAAAAAAACAAAAGAAAAAAAAGACATGTCTTTGTAGGGAATTACTTAATAATGAAAGAGAGTTTAAAAAAAAAAAAAAGATGAAATTACACCTAGAATTCCTCTTGAACCCTTCATGTGAAGTTTTCACTGGTGGTACCTAAATCATTTTTAGGTTGCTGTGGTGGTGTGCAATTGAGAAAACTGTGTGCCACATGGAGGTTACTTTACTAGTTTACATCTTGAGTGGGTTGTTAAATTTTGCCTTGTAAATATAGCTAGTAATTGATCCAGAACGGGAAAACATTGTTTATTATTCTCATTTCCTCCATAGCAAGAGTTTTCATACATCCAGTTAGAAGTGGGAACAAACACAATTCATTTGGTATTCAGTGCTATAGATGGAGCTGAACTGCGCACCAGGAAGGAGGGGTGGGAAAGAGGAGGAAGTTTTTATAAGCTCTAAGTATCTGTCTCTTTGCAGTATTCAGTGTTGTGGTTTTCTTGGAGGAAGATGAATTTGGGGTCTAGAAGCCTGTGGGCTGACAACTGGCATTCATAGCCACAGACTGATGATATATTAAGTTGATTATAAGGAACATGGAGTATAAAATAGACTTGATCTAGCAAACTTTTCTTCTTCTGAACTATGAATTCTCTTGAAGGAACATCCTTCTGCATATTATATAGAAGAGTTTACAGAAACTAGGTATACTCGCAATGATGTTTTTCAAGTAATTTGGTGGCTTAAAATGCAGTGTGGCTGTCAGACATGGATCTAAATGGGGTAACTCACAGATATATGAAGATAGTACATTAGGATGTAGTTTGAGATTTTGTGGGATTTTCTTAAGAAGGACTTTTCTCTGGAAAATATTTTGTCCAAAAATGTTGTAATAAATTCAAACTGTATTTTCCCTTTTGGAACAAAGCTAATTCCTCTATGATTAGCAGAGATGACAATTTATTTACTTTTATGCCCATCTACTCATTAGTGACAATAATCTAGAAATGTTCAATATTAAATAGTTATGCATTCACTGAAATCCTTGGAGGTGAGAATTTAAAAATAGGTCAAAACATCCTGTACCAAATGTACTTTTCTAAAAGCATTTCACTTAACAGCACCATAAAAAGTGATCGAAATTGCATTAAGACTTTAATTCCCAACTCAATCAGACACATGAAAAAAAAAGGCTTCTAATTGCCTAAAATACATTTTGGATCTGCTCCTTTTTCATTTGTATCTATTGTTAATATATGAAATGGATTAGTCATTCTCATCTTTATCTTTTGAAAGGAACTTCTAGACTACTGTTAACTAAAGCAAATTCTAATCTTGAATCCTCATTAAGCAAAATAAGGAATATAGGATTTGGTTTAATGGCCCAAAAACCGAGTTGGAAAAGAATAACACTCCAGTCCTAATTTGTCAAAATCAAGTCACTTTTCTGTCTGGATTTCTCCACCTGCCATGATTTTATTACTCCCACTATATATCCCATGCTATTCATTAATTCTAAAGTTCTTTGAAAATATAAGGTGTCAAATGTTGTTATTAAATCAATGAACAAAATAATTAAACTGTCTAAACAGCATTGCAAAGAATAATTAGCAATTAAACAGGATGCTATTATCTGTGCAGTGTGATGATGAGAGCAAAACTAAGACAATCAGAACCTATCTGAATATAGAAGAAATAAGCAACAGTGAAAATTTATTTAAGTTTCAACTCATTAAAATGCACCTAAATGACTCCCAAATATTTTAGTCTATTATGTGATCAGATCTAAGACTTTGAAAATAATTTTGCCTTCTATTTACAAATTAATATTGTTATTCAACTTCAGCTCTACACAACCTAGCAGACACTCCTTTCTGAAAGTATCAATGAAATGCAAGCCTTCAGCAATTTCATCAGTGTCCACTCTAGCTAGTATCAAAAATATAGGTAGTACCAGATCTGTAATATACTCTTAATCTGTGTGTTCTTAAATGCAAATATTCCCTTTAGCTACATGTGTTCAGATCTCAGTGGAAGTCACTGGTAATTGTATCTGGCATCTCTGGGCATAACATAATTTTATTTTAGAAATATGTGCTTTGAAATTCTATATGTGGCAGGTAGGTTGTCAAAGACCATGTCATTGCAATGGTTGTATGGGCAGAGGAAAAAAAAAAACCCTAAAGATATGACCTGCACTCTGAAAGAAAAACCAGCAACTGTCTTGGCTATTATTCCATTAAAATGAAAAAATTAATTCTTTTTCAATAAACGATGTGATTTTCTGCACAGGTGTGGTGACCTATTTAAAGGTAGAAATAAAGCATAATATATAAATTTGTAGAATCTCAGGTTGTTCCTGGGAAGTCCTGTTTGAGAGTGAGACCCATCAAATATTTAAATCAGCAAGCTGGATTCTGGGAGATTCAGATCTATTCTTTGTCACAAGCTTGATCACTCAAAGTCTTTTAGATACAGATTTTTTAAAAGATTTAAATTCCCATCAAGATGGACATAAGCTTTTATATGTCATGAAAATCCTGCAAAATTCTCACTTCCCCACAAAGAAAAAATATTAAAATAATATTATTCTACTGAAGCAGGAGACCATGAATATAAGTACAATATCTTGATTTATTCAGACAAAACAGCACTACCTAACATAGGTGAAGTGGCAGAATCACATGCTCTTCTCTGCAGTAAATGTGAGAACACCACTATTTCTTGTGCTGCCCCAAACAATAGACGTATCAGAGACCTGCAGTGTCAATAAAGAGATGCAAATACTGCATCGTTTGCATATAGAATCAGGCCACAGGAAATTCAAATTAGTCACTTTATACAGGCACCAATCTGTTGACTTCTCACCAAAAATTAGGAAAGTGGAGGAGGCATTCAATTCTCAATGTGTTTTCTTTCCGAGAAGCTTTCCCAGATTATTGTGTCATCATTAAACATGAGAAAACAACCAACAAAAAAATGTTTCTTCCTATGAGTACAGTGGAGAATGGAGGCAATACAACAGGAACTCTATAGAACATGCTTTTATATAGGGCAGCTTTAAGAATATTAAAAACGAAAATACTTGGTGAATAATCACCAAATGTTATTTATCACCAACATGAGATTAAAATATTGTAAAAGACAAAACTTGGTATAATTTCTTAAAGCACAACATTTTAATTTATCTTAGTTGCCATCATAGGAATAACTGTGTGAAGGCCTGTAAAAAAAATGGGGTAATTTCACAAAAACACTTGTGTGATCTGCTGACAAGTCTCATTTTCACAAGTTATGTAAATACTCTAAAGTCTTTCTCTGAGATACTCTAATAAAAGTTTTCTTAATCATTTAATTAAACATCCCACAGAATCTAAGAGAAGATTGAAAGAATATTTAGATGTTAGTGCAAATGGGCTAATCTAATTACCCATAAATCCCAGAAAACAAACAAGGAATGTTAGTGGTTTTTAATCAGAAAAGCACCTGATTTAATAAGAAATCTAAGCTGAATAACTGTTATATGAAGTGTCAATTTTGAGCAATTCACTAGTTACTCTAGAGACTGGGGGAAAACGCATGCAGGTGAGTTCCCTCACTCTTTTAGAGTGTTTAATCACACTGTGCAGACATCAGATGGTGCCAGTTTGGGTAGTGAGGACCAGTGAGCACAGCAATGAAGTGATGAGGCAGAGAGCTCCAGACAATGGAGCAAATCTCAACACACTGCCCAAGGGAGATAATCAAAAGTAGGTGCAGGGCAGGACTAAAACTGTAAATGCTAGGCTGGCATCCAGGTTACAGGGTAGAACAGCAGAGATGTGAAGAGCTGGGATTTGAGGAGGAAGGCATGCAGGAGGAAGGCATGCAGTCCTGAGTGGGTAGCACAGGGAAAAAGCAAGAACTGAGTGTAGGAATAGACTGTTGGAAGCCACCATAAAAACCTTGTCATGATCAGTAAGAGGCAACAAATGTACATGCTGAATAAACTCTCAGTGGTCAAGCCAGGCTAGGAAACTGACTGCCACTGTTGGTTGATAGAAGCTAGAAACTGGTCACAGCACTCTAGACATGTTTATTTCCTGTACAAATCGAAAGACAGGTACTGGTCAAGGTTGCATTCTTTTATTATTTGACTGCCAGGCTTAATGCTGTTGACCAGCTTTGCTTAACCATACTTTTCAGACATGATTACACCACATGGATCTCAGCTGCCCAAACATATTCCATCATCTGAACATCTGCCAAAGTTTATTATATCATCATGAAGCACTTCATCTCTTTGTTGTTTAAGAGAGGCAGATAAGTTTAAATAATTTAACTAGTTGTTCTATTTTAGACTGACTGATAGTGGTAGCATTGGTTTTGATTAAATGACACATCCAAGAAATTGGTAACTTCTAATACACTGTGGAAGTGAGTAGGTCTTCATCTAGTACAAATACAGTGGGGAAAAGGTGTTTCTGAAGCCTACCTTTCTTCTTATTTATTTTGTTATTAGACTTGATATAACTGACTGAACTCAATGGATTGGATTCTATGATATTTTTTAAGGTTTTTAGATACATGAAGATAAGCATTTTTAATTTTCATCTGTAAAAAAAAAACCAAAAAAAACAACAAAACAAGAACAAACCAAAACCCAAAAACAACCTCACTTCAAAAAAAAAAAAAGTGTTAAGGTGGAATTAAAATTCTTTATTAAGCTTCCCCCTTGAAAGGCAGGTCCTGAAAAACATTAGGACAAAGTGCAGTACAGCTTCAAGAAGCCCAATGACATCAAGAACACTAATGCTACGCAAATGAATGATCGAACGTACTGACTGAAAGCATAAAGTCGTAGTAACCTGTGCCTGATCAGTTCTCTCACACTGCATCATTCTGTCTGGAATGTGCACGCTCTGTGAAATATGAAAGGATGGGCAGAAAGAAAAGAATTCGTTTTGTCCCATTTATTAGTCACCTCCTGGTTTTCTGGATAGTGCTAAATAATAAGGGAATACACGCACCTGCTATTGTGGGTTACATTATCTCAGATTAATTTCACATGTTTCATAGAATTGTGCCCGAAGAAAGAACTATTAAATGAAATTTTGAACTGAATATTGATGTGGCATTAACAGCCTTTACCAATAAATCTTAGGGGTTTAGATGACAAAGTACGCAAGGTCAAGGCTCTGCAAACTAAGCCTTTTAGCATGTGTATGTTCAAGTCAAATTTATTATTATCTAATGAAAAAAATGGCTCAAAAGCTTGGAGGGTTTTCTAGCAAGTAAGAATAAATGAACATGGCATCTAAAGCCAGAAAGATCTAGTTTAAATTCCATAAAAGAACACTAGATACAATCTGCCAGAGGGATCAAAAAAGGTTTAAAAATAGGTATGACAATAGCAATGCATGTTAAGATCTTGATATACCAGAGGAGGTAATTTTGGAATCCATACCTGTAAACAAATGGGGAAAAAAAAAGTTGGCCTGTGTGAAACTGTGCAAACTTTTCTGCAACATTATCTGTAGCGTCACTTTTATCCCTGTAGTTGACAAACAACCAAGAGAGTCTAGGAAATGTTTGCAGAAGTTTATATGGTAAAAACATAAGGCTATTCACAACCGATACCCACTGCAAAAATACTTGGGAAGTTGAAGTGTTGCATACTTGAAAACCCTAAAATCAGGTTTCTTACACAACTGCAATTCATACCCTGCTGTACCTAGGCATTATCATGACACAGTTCTCATGTAATCTTCACATCCTACTATTTTCTGCAAAGATATTTCTCACCCCTGTGTACATACGTTGTACAACATGTTAACGTTCACCTCTTGGGTAATGAGGCTACTTTATGCTGTTCAGAATCTGCTACTTCTGCCTCAGTGGATGGCTATCAAAAAGAAGGACAATGAAGGAGAAATGACAAAACATGAGGCCTTTTGTTTCCTCCTTGCCAAGCATACTGACTCAAATACATAAAGTTGTTTCAGATGCCCTTTCTACCAGGAAAAGGGTAGTATTACACTACATACCAGAGCAAAGGAAGTAGAAAATGAAATTTTCATTGGAGCAATTGCAGTATGGTTACCTAGGAAAGTTCAGGGTCTGGATCAGTTAAAATAGAATTAGAATTTACTTATTTTTTAATATACAATTTCCTGATTACAGAGGAATCTGTAAGTTGTACTCTAGATTTCTAAAAAAATATTCCATACACAGTATGATGCTAAAGGTGTTGAAAGGAGAGTTGAATGGTAAAGATTCTGCTCTGAATTTAGAGGTGCTACAGGAGACTTTATATACCAATGTTGGTTTGGTTTTTTTATATGGAGGTGACTGGTCTTTCTACTCTTTGTTTTCAGTGTACATATTGCATACACAACATACATATCCACATGATCTGTAACCTTCCTCTTCTTTGAGTTCTGACAGCTCGGTTGGTTAGGTCACGGCGCTAATAAATGCCAGGGTCAAGGGTTCTGTCCTTGGGCCCATTCCCTTAAGGGCTGGACTCAATGATCCTTGTGGGTCCCTTCCACCTCAGAATACTCCGTGACTGCGAAGTTTGCAAAGTGACAGATTGCAATGTTGTTTTGTCAGACCTGTGGTTTCCAGGCTAATATATACTCCTATACTCAAATGTTGCTAAAGTGAATGAAGCAAAATCGAAAATCCCATGTAAAAGAGATTTCCCATTAAATTATAGTTTTCTTTTTAGTGATCCAATTGTGATGATTTGAACAACATATTAACAATCAGGAAGTTTATTAATAAGTATTTTCAGTAAGCTTTATACTCTTCCTGCATACTAAACTAAGGAAACAGCTTCATTATCTGGATAGATTAATTAAAATAGATTTCTAAGTCTGAGATCAGATAAATAAAGATAGCTTTGACTACAGTTTGCCAACAATAATGCAGCAAGAAACACTTTTCGCAGATTCCATACTGTTCCTATTTTCTATCCATTTTTTAAAAAACCTTCATACAATGAATGAAAAAGTTTCAGATAGGCTCTTGATGAAAGAAAATATTGTTAAGTTTGTATTTAAGGCAAATGAATATACATTGCTCTGTATTAATCAGAGGAATAATAACCTCTAAGAAAGTAATAGCTGAATTTCAATAGAAAATACAAATTATTATTGTTCAATTCATCATTCAGTGGTAATATCAGAAACTCCATTACACAGAATTATATCCAGAGATCCAGTAGAAGTGTTCATGACTATTGAGCAAATACTGCCACTAATGACTGATTTAGAGAGTTGCATTATTGAACAGAACATGACCCTCGCACACAGAACAGTAATCATAAACTTTAATCTGCTTGTTATTAGGGGGACATATTGCGTGTTCGTCTAATGATTAATATCTAATTTGAAGTGAAAAATAGCTGATATTTTGAAAGCATATGAACTCTGTGCAGGGATCAAGAACCACTGGATCTGATACAATCATAGGTACGTTACATGAATATAGGCTGGTAGTTATGGCTGGTAGAAAAGGAAGTTGAGACTGGGCTTATTCAGAATAAAGGTGACAACTGGCATGATGGCATATGAGAAGTGGAATAATACTGAGTAGGAAATCAGGACTTAACAGTTACGGCAATTGTCATCTGAAATTTGAAAATGGGAAAATAACTTTCAGGTTCATACAAAGAAAGCTGAAATTCTACACATGGTTACCTATCTCACTTAGCATAGACTAAATTAATTACAGGTTAACTCACCTTTGCAAAATCTAAACTGTTTCAAGGACCATTTTATTTGTAAGCAGATTTAAATTTAAAGATCCTAAATCAAATGATATCATATTTTAATTATTCTGAATAATACATGAAGCAAATATGTTTCATGATACTACAAGCTATTTCTGATTCCAGCACTTTTCATTTGTGTTGCTTTTTTTTGTATCTGAGAGTTTTGATAACTGATGATTCATGACATCACTTTCTTTGTGGTTGTTTAACATGTGTTCAAGACAATGCTGTCAAAAAAAAAAAACCCAACAAAAATCTGGTGTATTAAATCTCATCGTTGTCTCCTTTTATTTCATCTGTAGTTTCAGTTTGCAAATCAGTTCCTCTTTACAGAATTAGGTAAAACTTAGCTGCCTGTAATTTTTTTTTTTTTTTTGGCTACTGTGTCAACTCTGTGGTGTCAAAAAATAATTCCTTAGAAAGATTTGATATTATTATTCTCACAGTATCTCTTATTTTCTTTCCAGCCTTGGGGTGGGATATAATACACCTATCAGAGAACATGGTGTTCCAATGGGGAAGTTTTGCCGCTTGGAATTTTAATCCAGCACTGTACATTCACAGCAAAATGATGGCAGAATGCTGGGAACTTCCTACAGCACTGCCACAGTTTCTGGAGGTCATAGACGTCCATAAATCAACTATTTAGTTGATTAATTCGGAAATCAATTTTCCAGTATTGCAGACCCCCAGAAGCCTTGTCTCAGAGTCCTCAAATTTCTCATGCCACATGAGTTCATAGCTGGTTAAAGCCAAGTTTCCAAAAAGCTTCAGAAGTTTTGTAATCATAGGCACGTGAATAATCTTCTTAATTTTCAAGTAGGACTCCAGTATTCTTCCAAAGGAAATGCCACATTATATATTTAACTAAAAAAAAAAAAAATTATTCATGAGGGAGTTTCCAACTTAACAAATATTTGCTCTAAAACCACATATTTCTAGTTGAAGTACCTTCTTAGCACATCTATCTGCAGAAAACATGCAGTTGGCTCACAGGTTTTGTAGATATATATATATATATACTTTTATACACATATAATTATTTCTTTTTAATCTGATTTCTATGTATTCATCTATATTTCTGATTTTATTTGTTAAGTGTATGGAGTTGAACTAAATGCAGATGTGTGCCTTTGGATTAGTATCTCAAGCTGCTCTAAAGACAAAGGACTGCAGGGCACTGTTCACCTCATACTGAAGAAAATTTCCACACCTTTTGAGATTACTCATACCCTAAAAGTGCCTTTTTATCTCCATTGCTCCATAGGCAACTAGCTCAGAATTAGACAGCCAAAGCTAGGGAAATGCATTCTAGCTTTTACAGGTCATACTCCGTTTCAAGAGTTCCACTGCATGGGCTGCGCAATACTATAGGAATTATCCTATCAGAAGCTGGGAACCTGAGAAGGGAGAAAATTTTTATGGAGAGTCATTCCCTTAAAATTACTTCTATAAACAAGATTCCTTTTTCTTGCATAAAATGGCTTATATCTCTTAGAAAGCTCCAGGAAAAAGTCTTATATTTAGATTCAGTTATGTTTATGCTTTAAATGTTGGGTACTTCCAATTATTATATTAAATATATCAAATCTCAGTAGGATGACTGGTGATAAGTGTTACATATTTGTAAATATTATATATTCCCAGAACCATGTTTTTTGGTTATTAGAATCATAGATTCACATTGATGAATGGTTTAGTAGGTCAATTAGTCCATGTCATCAGCCTAAATACGCAGGAAAACGTGACAGAACTTACTCTGCTTTGTTCTTAAAAGCCAGTAAAAATAGATTACGCAGAATCCCCAGTCAGGTCTCTCCAGTGTTTTCCTCTCCCTATCTTTCTTCACAGGTCTTATTTTCAGACATCTGCTCATTCTAGTTCACAGTTTTTCTTGAAGTCTTTTGACTTGAAACCCTGCCAATACCAGAGAGAATTTGTGAGCTGTGATAATTTCCCCTTACCTTGTGAGAGAGCAACGTCCAGGAGTTTTTTACCCATATTGTGTATATTTAGTCATTTCAACAAAAATATATTTTCCAACTTGTCCTAGCTGAATAGCACTTTACAGGACAAATCTAAGGTTTCTCAAGATGATTTTGCATGCCAGTCCTTTCCTAAACTGTTCTTGCAATCTCTCAGTATCATACATTAACAAGCCTTTCCTCTTTTCAGTCATTCACATAATCAATTAAAATATATCAGTATTGGATCCAGAACAGATCACAGCATAGCATCATTTTGTATTTCTTTCCAGTATGACTGTCAACTACTGAAATTTCCCTCTGGATACAGTTTCCCTTTTTTGCAGGATGTCTAATGGGTGGGTCAGAACAAAAATTGTTTTGAAAACATTAAACTTAGTCTCATATGACATTCACTTTAGCGTGCTAAGGAATCACAGTATATTTATCAAAATCAGCAGGAAAACCATACCCAGAATGAAAAAATACCCAGATCACCGTCAAAAAGGAAAGATATATTAATGGGTACAGATGTATATAAGACATAGTAATGACTTGGAAAGTGTTTATCTGAGTGTCTGGTCTCAATGTAATAAATTTAATCTCACATGCTGTGAAAGTTCCATTAATTTAATGGAAGTATTTCCAGTAAAAAAAAAAAAAAAAGAAATTCTGAAGTTATCTTGGATTAAGCTGTAAGTCTCCACAGGTTAAAAGATGGAAAAATACATGAGAGCAGCTTAATGATGAAGTTGTACAGGATGCTGTGTGCTCAGCCCAGGAGATAAAAAATTGTGTGTAATTAATACTCTGTTGTAGTGCTGAGGTGCACTAAGGCAGAACCAAGGAGTTTGTCATTTCCTAACCTTTGAGGACTTAACCATGTAATCTTTATTTTTAGTCTTAACTCTGCCATTCATTTTTGAGATTAGATCCTTTTTTTTATTTAAGAGACGTATGCCTTTAATGTAATAGTACTTTATAGATTCATCTTTCAGATTAAATTAAGGCATTTATTTTAGATTGGAAGCATATAGGGCTTTACTGCTTCCTTCTCTGGGCAAATTCAACTCCCAGTGCAGTCAGAATTGCACTAATGCACATTGTACAAAAACTGCTGTGGTCCTGGGAATTCAGAGAAACATTAATACTTCCAATGCTTTTCTTCAGGAAAGAAAAAAATCAGTGACACTGATATAAAAGTTATGTGTCTTTATGTAAACAAAAGACCCCTTTCATAAGTATTTTATGAGAGTTTTGCTCCAAAGAAAAAGACAAAGCACATGTGGTATATTCCTGGCATTTCAGAGTGAAGTGATTCTATAGATTCTGAAAAAATGAATTATTTATTGAAGTTTATATATTTTTCCATTGGGCAGATATACAGTTCCTTGAAAATATTTTTACCCAGTCTAAATTTATTAAATCAGATATTCAATGTTTATTCCTTGAGCAAAAAAAAATGAACTCTGCTTCTTTGAATTCACAGCATTTTGCAATATTCCTAAGCACCTGGAAATCAAAGAGTTCTTTGTATCATTCTTCTCCCTGTGACTGTTCTATTGTGTGTACCAGCTTTCCAATTCCAAGTAATAAAAGCATCGATCTTCTAACATCTTGACAGTGGAGTTCATCTAATTCTGCATTAGCACTAAACACAAACAAAAAATTTAGTATAAGCAGCCCCAAGAGATGCTTCAACCAGATTTCTCCATTTCCCTGGGCTAAATCAGCTCCTCAAAACTCAGTTTAAGAAACTGACACAGACACTACAGTTAGAATGGTAAATCTACTCCCCATCAGTTTCTTAAATAAAGTTTTCAATCACTGATTTGGTCTACAGAGACAGAGCTCTGTTCTAGGTACTCCTCTCAAGCTATGCTCATTAAAGATCATTGCTCCAAGTGTTTCATCTTAATCCTGGCTGGAAATTGGAGGGTCTTTGAGTACAGAGCTGGATACGGAAGTGCTTTTCTTAAGTAAATTTTAGCTAGCCAGTAGGAAATGCTTGCAAGTAAAATATGAACACTGCAGTACTGTGGTATGATACAAAAGGAATGAAGGCAAGAGACAGAAAATATCTTGAGATAAACTTCCCAAATTTTTTCACATTTTCATTTTTTTCTTCCCAAGTACTGTGCTTTCACTACTACCATGGTCCCCAGTATGTTACAGTAGAATTTTGAGGGATACCACATGGATATTCCTGCTTCAGGAAGACAATC
>VZRV01006886.1:650239-736612 GCA_013398115.1 Falcunculus frontatus | reverse complement strand
GAGTGTTGTGGTGGTGGGGGGTGTTTTGCTAATTTGCTCAATTGCTTCGTTCGTTGATTGTCTGGGATTTTGTTTTTTGAAGAACTGCAACAACCCTTCTAAGTCTTCAAGGAAAGCAACATCGAATCACAAAATTATTTAGGTTGGAAGGTCACCTTGTGCAACTCTCTTTTCAGAGGAGGGCCAATTGGCTGACATTGTTCGGGTGTTTTTTTGGTCAAATTTTGGGTATTACCAAGGATGGAGTTTTTACCTCATTTCTGGGCACCTGTTCTAGTCTTTGGCAATTCTCATGTTTTTAAAAAATATTTTAAAACAATTAGAATTTTCTGTGTTCTAACTCATGTTTGTTGAGTCCTGTCATTCTGCTGTGGACCTCTGAGAGAAGCCTGCCTCTGCATTCCCTAAGCTCTCCCTCTCAGTGGTTATGGGCGGTAGTAGCATCCTCACAAACCTTCTGCTATTAATGCTGAACTGGCCCCACTCCCTCCACCTCTCCTCGAATGTCCCGTGCTCTAGTCCATAACCAGCTTAGAAGCCTTTGCTGGGTTGGCTCCACTCTGTGTGTGTCTCCCGTACTGGGAAGCCCAGAACTGGACCAGCCCTCCGGGTGTTTTCTCACCAGCACTGAGCGGCGATAAATAATCACACTCCTCAGCCTGCTGGTGACACGCCCCCTAACACAGCCCAGTTTTTACCCACCAGCACGCCCAGGTTCCCTTCTGCAGAGCTGCTTCCCTGCCAGTCGGTGTTCAGCTGCAGAGAGAGCTCCATTCTCACTAGAAAGGGGGCAGACTACTGATGGTTCTGTCTGAAAGCAGAGGCAGAGACCCCTCACATTCATTCCGACAGTCTTGGGACCACTCAATGTAAATTTTAACTGAAAGCAAATCTTCCCTTTTCCATAGCCCTGAGAGATGGAGCAAAGCATCCAAATGTAAGCAAAGCATCCAAACATAACTTCAGCAACAGTGCAGCTGACAGCTGACATGAATTGTCAGCGAACTGTCATTAAAACATAGCTGATCTTAATTTTTAAGGATGCCTGCCAGGTACTGGATCCTACTCTTCAATTAACGTGGTTTGCTGTGTTGTCTTTTGAAAAATAACTCTTACACATTTGCTTAACATGTGAAGTAAAAAGCAGTTTGATTAGATTTTAATCAGTCTGTATTATTTCTCTTTATATAAATTCTAATTTATGTCTTAAAAATAGAATAAAATTTCTTCAAGACTACCCTGGAAAATACAAGACCAAACAGCATTTGCTTCATCATTAAATAACATAGTTATCTGTTAACCACTATATCTTCTACAAAATACCAGATGAAAATATTTGAATCTAAGATAAAAGAGTCTTAAATCACGGGAAACAAAAGCTGATGTAAAGAGTTTCAGAAAGAAAGAGTGTGATATCTGGAAAATTACTTTTTACCACCCAATAGCACAATCAGTTCAAAACTGTAATGCCACACACTGAATCTGCATATTTTTTCTACGTCTTATGGATATTGTACGGGCTGGTATATATGTTGTATGAATTGCTGCTAAGTGTAAGATTAGCAAAATAATGGATCTTTTTGTTGAGGTGATTTTGCCATCTTAATTTAGGTGTTCTTGTATTCTATGTAAGAACACATATTTTCTTATAAATGCAGGTAGTTCTCTTACGCTTCAGCAGCATTACATGCCGCACAGACAGCATGCAAGAGAGGGACTGGCTATCCATCTGTGGATTAGTACCTAACTGCTTTAAACTGCTGCTGTTTCTTCTGCAGTACACAAGATGCTTTCCTGCAGACTAGCTAAAAAAACCTAGCATCATATCATAAGATTATTCCTCAGGGGGCACTTTTGAAAATGTAATAAAACCCATACATTTATCCAAAGTTATGCTCTGAGTCTTTTTAAATGGCTTTGAATTGTTCTTAGGAGGCCGTGGTTTACTACAGTGGTGGAATTGTCATGTCACAGCAGTACCTCACAAGAGGAAAGGACACCCACTTGAAAAGTTTGCTAATTTCAGCCTGTTGGAGGTTGTAGTTTGTTTATTAATGTAGGTGATGAAGTTTCTTTTTATCTGTTTCCATGAGACTTGAAATGTCAGAATACAAGTTTATGGATTGCTTATTTTTCATCTCTGATTCAAGGATTTGAACCCATATTCCCTCCACTGAATATGTGGGACTGCTTACATTTTCCAGTTTGCAAATGCCTCTTAGGTACCTCAAGTTTGGAAAACTGTAACATTTTCCTAGGAAAGTGTTGAAACACATTTTCCACATTGTAGGTCATTTTCTTGTTCTTTTCATTTTGAAAGCAAAAACTAGCTAAAAATGAATTTCCTCTGTAGTAGTCTTGTTATTCGAAATTCTTTCTGAGGTACGGAAGAAAAGAAAAGAAAAGAAAAGAAAAGAAAAGAAAAGAAAAGAAAAGAAAAGAAAAAAGAAAAAAGAAAAGAAAAAAAGAAAAAAAAAAGAATTATCAGCTCTAGAACAGGAGAAACTGTATACTTTTTTTTCTTAAAAATAGTTAAAATAATTTTCAAACACAAGAGGCAGCCAATGTACAAAACATCCATAATTCACTCTGTGTTCAAGATAAGTTAGATCTTATTATTTCAATACTTAGATGACAGTATTGGATAATCAAATTAATCTTAATAAAACTAATCTGTCGTCTGTATTGAATGACATGGTATCACACAACAAAAGGAGGGAGCAATTTCACCCACTGCTAAATTAATTAGTTCATGTAAAGTGAAAAGAGGTTGATTTATCAAATCTGATATAGCCTTAGGTATTCTGATAATAGCCATCTTTACCTGCACGGACATGAATAAACACTTTATGAACTAAAGTTTATCAGAGTCATGTTCAACATAACATGTTCTTGTGACAGATGTCTCTTCATTAAAAAAATTAAATAGGATCTTTCAGACAGGAGCTGGAGGTGCTTTTTAAAGTCCGTTGGTAAGTAAAGCTCAGGCAAAAGTAGCTCTTGCCATACATAAGCATCGAAAACTGTGACACAGGTTTTCCTATGTCACCTGATGGGTTACAGCTGTACAATCCCTTAAAATTGGTAAAAGTCATATCGAGGAGTAAAATGGGTTAAACTAATGGTCAGAAACCTTAGATAGTGTTGCAATAGAGACTGGTCCATGCAGGCTTTGTGCACATCGTGTTGGGCATGTATCAATGTTCTTCAGAGATCTAACTTTTCTTTTACTGGCCCAAATTTGCAAGGTACATGAATTTTGTACAGCTTCAGATCTGAATCTAATACTGTGGGTGATGACATCTGTCAGCCTGGTCAGTAGTGGAATAAGTTACAGTGAAAGAGCCTGAAATAGATGATGCAGTACAGCTATTCCATGCCATTTCTTGAACAGGGCACAAAGGCTCCGTGGAGAGAGCCCACACTTCTCCTGTGCTTCCTGATAATCAGTCTGTGGCTGGTGTGCTGCTCGACATCTTATCTAGGTTTCAAAACAAGCTTTTCAGAGTCCTTTAGGAATATTTATCACTCTATTTCAACTGGGTCCTTTCTACTGACTTCAGAGGAATTCAAACCATTTAAATCTGGATATTTTATTTTGCACTGAGAATGCAAGTGGGTTGTGAGAACCAGCTATGCTTTTTAAATTGATGCTTTAGCTCTTTGCAACCTCCCCACAGGAGGCTAGGCTTCATTTATCTAGGCTTCATTTTAATTATTCTGAGATCTTAATGCTTATAAAATCACCACTGACTAGAGATGCTTAGGCTATATAGCACAATGTACACAACACATATTTCTCCTCAGCCTGGTATTTCACGAAGCCCTCCTGTGTTACAATGATCTCAGGTTTCCTAAGACTGCTTTTGGGACAGCAATGCCATTTTTGTGGTTTTAGAACTCTGTTCAAAGTCTTCCTACTATTTTCGGCACATGCTACAGGCAGTAGATAATTATTTACATTTTAAAAGATAGTAAGAAATCATAGGAAACAGAAAACAAATTTATCACTGTAGGCATGCATTTTGTTTTGCAGTACCTAACACTAAGTAACAACCAACAGCAGGGGAAACTGAACAAACTGCATCAGCTGGAACGTCTTTCTGCATATATTCTATAAACATACTGATGTTTAAGTTCTACATCATACAGTTCTGCATCCTTCCTTACTAAATGTTGGACCATACTAAAATTTTTCCTTGGACAGAGATGATCAAGCAAAGTATTTTTGAGGTGGTTTGGTAACTTGGTAAACCATTTATTCTAGAAATGGAATGAATTTTAAGGATATTAATTTCATGCTGCAATTTTAATCAAGGCCTAGACCTTTTTGTTTGCAGCCTTCAGAATGGTGATGCCAACTAACTGGAAGCTCTGCTTATAGCCATTTGGATATAATCCAAGTATAAGATTTCCTTCTGATGCCTAAAGATTTTTGCTTTTTCTTTATTTTTCACATACTCAGAGCTTTGTAGACTGTTAATACATAGTTATATCGCTTCAAGTACTTTTCCTGCCCTTTCTCTCACATCTTAGAACAATAAACTAACCCTTTCTAACACATTCCTGAAATTCTGTTTAGTCTTATTCCCAAGAAGAGGAATTCTAACAAGGACACTCTATTTTGCACTAGAACTTAGAAGACATAACAAGAAATAGGGCAAAGAGGGCCCTGGAACAGCTCCAAGGGGCAGACCCAAGAGTGGGTTGCTGGGGCAATGTGTCTCTTATTGGATGTACCTGCTAGATATACTAATTATTAGCCTTATAAAATTTGTAGTAAACCAATCATATGCATGTGCAGAGCCATACTTGGGCACCTGAAAGTTTTCGATAAAGATCTGCTTTTTGTATTGCTACTTTTTATATTGTTTGGAAAGTTTTTGCCTTTGATTCTAGGCAACGCTTGTGCTTAGAGGGGTTTTATTTAGAATTAAGAGGTTATGTATATTTGTGTCTGAAAATTCTAAGCACTATTGATCAGTGTTTTTGCCTGGGTAAACCAAGACAAGAGGCATACTTCCTTTACTGTTTAAAAATAAGGGGAAAGAAACAGTCCCGAGAGAATAATGAACTAAAAGTCTTTAAAAGCATTATGCCTTACTCACAAAAAACTGGTACTAATATATTGTGAAAGCAGTATAATCGTGCATTTTCAGCTCAGTATTAATAACCAGGGTTTGGAAACCAATCAGAACATTCCCTTCACTTTAGAAAGAGTTCCAGAACCACGTTAAGTTTAGTTCAATTATAAAATTCTTTGCTAGTTTTGGTTCATGGGACACAGATTTGGTGTGGGAGTAGAGACCATGCACCACAACCCTGTGGAAATCACTTAAAATACTGGATCAATGCCCTAAATTCAGTTCCACCTCACAGCAGAAACTTTAAGGTATCTGTGAGATCATAATTTTCTAGTTACACAAGTAAGTAAGGTTTTGTACCTTCAGGTTTAATTCAAAAATTAGAATAGATTTGTCTTTTGATGTGGGAAAAAAAATAATAAAAAAAAAAGGCTAGTTTCTGTAGGCTTTAATGAGATCTGGTAATCCCAGGGACGGAACAATGTAAATCACCTGGAAAACTGTCCACTGTACACTCACATTATCAGAGCTTGGAGATAAGATGTCTTTGTCAGAGAACAGCAATTTGTCAAAACAAGATATTATATTTAACTCAATTTCCTTAAACAAATTTTTTCAATTCCAGAATGATATCCTTGATTACTGCACAATGAGAAATAAATAAGGTTCCACAGAATTAGCTACTGCTGTGGGATGTGAGTGCCTCTAGTCAGCTCTCCATTTAGGTGTATTTTATCACTGCACAAGCTTACATCCTTGAGAAAGTAATTTTCCAAGAAATTGCAAAAATTACAGTTCTCAGGATCTTCGCTAAATATGTACAATAGCTAAATTAAAATTTCTGTTTGACTTCAACTTCTCAGTCCTTGTGATAAATGACATTGGGCTACTGCGAAGGGCTAAATTCTCAAGTTCTGCACAAGAGAAAATTCAATGGATCTTAGTCCAGAACATTCTAAAAATATTCAATTTAAATACGAAAAAATATTCATGGAAGAGTAATATTCATGGAGTAGTAATAATCATGTTAACCTTGCAATGTAAACTGAAAGTTTCTACTCCCCTTTTACGATATTTTAATTGAAGAACTAAATAGATAGAAATTTTCTGAAGAAAGATGTTAATAAAAAATGTTGATGCCACTGAACTAATTAAATTAATATTCTGGAGCTTAGCAGGTATCTTTTTTTAATGAGTAGAAATGGAGCAGATTAAAATTTTTAGGTTGGTCAATACATATATTTAATGACTAGAAAAATATGAAGATCTAAATTAATAGAACATTAATTGTAGCTTTAATAATTTCAGAAGATAATTGACAGGTGTCATAGAATATTAATTGACAATGTTGATCTCTGTACAGCAGGGCCTATGCTTTTTGGGGATTATTTATAGTGTTCTATTAATATAGCATCCTTGTTTCATTTTAGAGAAGAAAATCAGGACATCTGAGTCATCTCTGTCATGCTGGTAACTTTAATTCATTGAGTCCTTCAGAAGTACACTGGTACACTGGAAATCACTTAAAATACATTAGTATCATTTTTAACAGAATACTGAGAAAAGCTATCGGTGGGACAACTTTTGCCAGTTTTCATTAATGAGCTTCAGAAGAAAATCAGTTGTGTAGATTCAAATGTGTTAAACCTTATCTGATTAATGACATATGTAAATCAGATTCTGTAACCAATTTTCAATTATACTGGTACAAAATTGTTTTATAAGAGGAAATTAAAGAAGAAAATTCCAGATTACTCAAAAAAATTTCAAATGAAAGGGAAAGCCTCACAAAAAAAATGGGGAGGCAAAAAACAAAATTCAAATGCAACAAAATAGAAAAAAATTATCTTTAAATATCCATTTTCCCTGCACAACTGTACAATAGTTATTTTCTGTATGTCAACTTTGAGTTTTAAAAAAAATTATATTAAATTTAATTTAATTTAATTGAAAAATAAAATGTAGCTGACAGGCTCTATTTTCGTTCTTCAGTGAGGAGAGATTTTTTCTTTAGACAGGAAAAAGTCTGCTTGAATGAGAAAATGGTACTGCCTGGTGGGAGTTAGTTTTAGTGGAAAAGTGAGATAACAGAAGAAAAAAATTGCCTGTAGAGGCCTCTGTGCATCCGAGGCATCCAGAACTACAAATGCTTTCAGACCCTGATCTTTTATCACTGAAACCTTGTGCGATCATTCACTCTCCAAACAGCCAATTCTTGCTAGTTTGAGTTTGATAAATGAAACAAGTGGTTACATGGCTGTATTTGACAAAAGTTGCACAGAAGCTTGGCAGGTTTGCACAGATTTCAGCAATTCTTAATTAGAAAAATAGAAGAAAATTATTTCCCATGACACAGCAAGCCACAGCCATTGAAGTCACAACAATTCAACTTCCCTGGGTCTGTGAGGTCCCCTGGACTTTCAAGGAGAATCACCTTGAACCACTCCTGCCTCTTTTTTTCTTGTGGCACAGTTTGGAATCAGCTTCTCTAAGGTGCAACCAACAAAAATCATTGAAAAACTAATATATTGTGATTTCTGCAAAGAGATAAGGCACTTACTAATATGTACTAGTACTAACACAACACACAAAAAGCTGTCTTCCTTTTAAGCACTGCTGTCCTCCTGCTGTGTCTGATTACAAAGAAGTTTGTATTCTTTTTCTGGCAGCTTTTACACAGCTTTCTGTTGCCATACTCTGTCATCAGCTGTCCTTAGCCAGAAATGCTATGTATGGGGCAGCTGACCCCTGAAAATTTTGCTGTCTAAAGTATTAAACATAGGCACAAAACCATCAGAGCTCAAATTTTTTTACCAACTAAGCTGAAACAAAATTACAGACATAATTTGAAGGTGTCTCATATACTAATCTCAGAAATCTGAGTCTCTGAGACTTCCAAACTCCAAGATTTTTCTAATCTAGCAGTACTTTTCCTGACCACTACCAATACCAGCATATTTTCAGAATGTCAGCAAAGACGTTCTACAAAATATTTTCCTTTGTTGTTTTTCTCCTTGATGAGTATGAAAATCTACTTTAATGCACCAATTTTCCCTAACAAGCCTTACAAATACCAGCAGAATTTACAAAAGCAGCACAGTGATCAGCAATAAAGCCCTTACAGATGAATTTCTATGTCCACGAAGGAAGCAGCTGTTTGTTGAATTTAGGATAATGAAATCTTCCTTGACATACAGACTTTGAACAACAACGTACTGGCTTGCCCAATGTGTATCAACAATTCTTGTTAGTTTTCATAGCTTCAAGGCTTATCAGACCATTTCTCTGCAGCTCCCTGAACAAAGTTTGAGCCACAGATGTCGGAAAGAAAACAGACGGCAAATACACTAGAGAGTATACTAAATCCCCAACTTCCAGTGTAGACTTTGTCTATGTCCACTAAAACTGTATTCAAACAGTGAACAAAGTAAATAGCAAACAGAGTTTGTCCAAAAATAGCTCCAAATGCTGTCAGTAGAAGAGATGTTAATGATAGATACATCATCCCCTTCTTGGCTTCCACAGTCCTACAAGGGGATTCAAGTCCTTAAGTGTTTTCTCACTAAGGGAAACTTTTTCATAAGCTGGGTGACCTTCAACACTGAGCAACAGGAGCTGCCCTGCTGATATGGCTGCATGTAAGGGGATATGGCTTGAAGGTTATAGGCAAGTTCAAAGCACACAGAAATTTATACCTGAGATTTAACTCTGCAGCAGCTTTGTAGTTAATAGGCTCCTTCTATGCTTATTCTGATCTCAGATATTTTGGGGATAGAAATTTACAAGGTCTGGCTTACGTGTTGACTTCTCAAGATTTTATTTCATTGTCATTCTTAATCCATCCAAGTTGGACCTGAGCCGTGAATGGTGTCTAATCTTACCAGAACCAGATTTCACATCTCATTGTTTTGCTTTCTAAAGCTGACCTTTTCTAAACTGGCTCGGTTTGTAACAACTGCTTCTTGAAAGCCTTCTCAACCACATGATTCAAAGTTCTTTAATATTTGAAGCTGGGCTTTCAGTAGGATTTTCATTATTATTATTATTAGTAGTAGTAGTAGTAGTAGTAGTAGTAGTAGTAGTAGTAGTAGTAGTAGTAGTAGTAGTAGTATAAAGAATTAAGGAATAGAATATTTCTATGCCAGGGATCAAGTCTGTTTTATGATCAAAGGAAACAGAATAGCATTTTATTGATCATTCGGAGAAAGAAATAGGATATAGATCTGATAAAGAACTATATTATTTTTTTACTGGTAAGCACTCAAAGGCTATTCGTGATCAAAACAAGTCCTAATCACAGCATTTAACTTAACTGCCAAAAGATGATTTGAAGGCAAATGAATTTTGTAAATATTTCAAAATATCATCTGGGCATAAATTCAGGGATGGAAGAAAGCTAGATTTTGTGAAGTTATATTTACATATGTAATTATAAATATTTTAATGTGTAATTATATTTTCCATGCAACTTGGAAATTTACTTGTGCTTTTAACTGGTAAAGTTTTTGATTATTTTACCCTTTGTAAGCAAAAATAGCTGCCTCTAGAGAAATTATATTCTACCCATAGAGGACAGTTTTGATTTTTATGTTTAGCTCCTCCTGATCCATTTTCACTTAATCTGGCAGATGCATAACAAATTCCTGCAAGCCGGTTTATCCCTTTATTTTTCAAGGAATACATTTTTCATCCCTAGTCTGCACTTTGTAAAATGTATTTAGTCCATCATGATTCTTCTCAAGGTATTGCAAATGCTAAAATAGAGATAGACAATGAGTCCTATTCATTTGTGCTGCATCTCTGATAAGAGACTAGAGGTTTGGAATTTTCTGTGGTAAGTAGAATGGCTGAAAGTTCTTTTGACAATAACATGATGGATTCCAGTTTTAGTCATTTAGGAATAAATCTATTACTTTAAGCGAAGTTACTCCAAAGATGTCCATTTTTCAACTTCTTACACCAAGTGAGAAGGTCAGTATTCTACTCGAGGGGTTGTAACAGCCCTGCCTTCAGAAAGAAAAATAATCTTCTGGCTTGGGTGAAAGGTAAAAATTCCCATTTCCAAGAAACACATGGCAGATACTTCCCAGTGTCTATGGCTTTAGTGGGGAGGGATCCAGGGAAAGGAGGTGTTATTTGGGGATGAAGACTTATAACCATATGTCAATATATACATTTGGGCAAAATTTGCATAGTTTATAGAAATGTTTGCTGTTGCTTTGATCACCTTCAAGTGCTTGAAGTTAGTTGCATGATTAAAATCATATGAAGCTTTTAAAATTTTCTCATACAGATCATAATTTGCTGGATTGGACTGTTGTGAGAATGAAGGGTAATTATTTATCGCAAGCATATTGAAGGTCCTTCCTGCCATCTGATAGCTGTGTGTGCTTATGCGGGGTAGCAATTGATTTTTTTTTTTTTTTTTTTTTAAATGTACCAAATTTCCATACTTTTGGTCAGGACCTGCAACTTAGAGAAAAAACATTAAGCTGCACTGCAGTGCCAAGTGCAATCATGGATCAATTGACACGTGACATTATCCAAAACCTCTCTGGATGGAGTTACATTTTCATGAGTTAGTGCAAAAAGGGGAAATAAGTGGGACTGAAAAAATTACTATTTTGAAGGGAGGGAAATGTGATACAACTTATCTGCTACAGAATAGCATTCTATTCCTTTTGGCATGGTAAGCCTAATTAAATAGTTACATTTTAAAATCTTTATGAGAATCTTAATTATTAATGACATCGACAAGCTGAAAAAAAATGTATGTTAGGTGTGGGGAGAGTCTGGCTCTGCAAAGACATTACTTAAAAGCAATTTTTTTTTGCATGACTGAGCACATGTGCGCACAGACTAGATAGTCACACTTTACAATGAGGTTACAGTTATAAATTATTTATGAAGTGTTGGTAAACACTGTAGGCTATTACAGAATCCACAGAGTCCATAGTTTTGTTATAGCTATGTGTAACACCCTCAAGTAATGTGCAACCACATATAATTTATGAAAGTAATATCCATAGCATTGTTTATGATGTACATTAATAATTTATTAATCCTTTATGAACTATTTATAAATGCAATCCGAATGGAAAGCATGGCTGACTAGTTACTCCATTGCACCAGCTGTATGGGAGTTAAAGGTTGCATGCCTCTGCCCCTCCTTTTTAACTAGCCAAGCAGTCTTTAGACAAGGCAACACTCACTATTTCCTTACAGGCTCCTAGGAAATTAGAAATCAGAGAGAGGCATTGTAAACAGATTTGCCTGCAAGCAAATGCACAGGATCCTTTTCTTCAATCTTCTCCAGTATTTCAGTAGAGCTACCATAGGTCTCCCTCACTGGGTCCATGAGACAGAGCTCCTTGCAGATGATGTGTGTATATTAAAGTCTATGAAGTCTTGATTCTGGGGGATTCTTGTGTGGTTTAATACATCAGACCAACAAAACATGAGCCATCAATCGTTATGGTTTCCACTGGAAAATAAGCAATCAACAGAAAAGAGTGCTATAGTCTAGGCTGCCATGATGTCTAGGAACACATCCTGCCTTGCAGGATTATTTTTCTGCTCCAAAGCATTTTTGCCTGACAAGGTATAGCTACTTCTGCTTGCAGCAGGCAGGCTCCACTAACCTTCATGTGACAGTGCAGTTTTATTGCAGCTCTTTCCTTCTTCATGCATGCTGTGAAATCTCTTGCTGAGGCACTGGATACCAGAGTACCATCCCCACGCATTAATTTTTCTCTTGTTCCTCCGCAGGAAACAGATCTCATTCTGACCTTTAACATCTCCATGCACCGTTCTTGGTGGATGGAGAATGGGCCGGGCTGCACCGTGACCTCAGTAACCCCAGCACCGGACTGGGCACCAGAGGATCATCGTTATATCACTGTCTCGGGGTGTTTTCTTGAATATCAGTACATAGAAGTGGCTCACAGTTCTCTTCAGATCTTCCTTGCAGTAAGTGTTTACAAATAACTTCAATTCTTCCACCTTTTCTTCTTGTCATTACTGGAATAGTGGATGTTTGTGGCATTCATTCACAAACCCTGGCTTTATGTCTTAGTTTAGTTATGAAACTCAGCTGTCGTTCAGCCAGTTCAAGATAGCTGCATGCAAAAAGTTCCAACACACATATTTATTATTGTGCTGAGAACTACTGACAGGACATACTCTGTTTTCCTGATACTGTAATATAAGCTGTGACATAATAGCAAGTTACACCTATTGTTGTGAAAGGCAAATTAAATATGAAATTTAATACAAATGACAAACCAACAGTAAAAATAAATTCACTGATCAGTTCACAGGACTCAAATATCATCAATTTTTCTTTAACCATATTAATTAATAGACACTAGACTACAATGGGAGAGGTTCCCCCCTGGCCCTGAAAAAGTTGCACTTATTTGAAAATCAAAACCGGAGGTCTTAAATCTTTTTAGGAGTAAAAGAATCCACTGTTGTACTGCAGAAAATTTATAAGGGATGAAAACTGTTTGCTTGGGGGAAAAAATGTACAATAGAGCTCACAGCTATCCAAACAGTGATCAGCTTTCCGTCTGTCTATTCCCCATCATTTTTTATTACTCAAGCTTGACTCATGGAATTATGGCTTCATGGAATCATTTTGGTTGGAAAAGACTTCTGAGATCGTCAAGCCCAACCCTTAACCCAGCACTGCCAAGTCCAACACTAAAGCTCATGCCTAAGTGCCACATCTACGCATCTTTTAAACACCTCCCGGGAAGGCGACTCCGCCATTGCCCTTGGCAGCCTGTTCAGGTGCTTGACAAACCTCTCAGTGAAGAAATTTTTCCTAATATCCAACATCAAATTTCCCTGGTGCAAGCTTGATTTCCTTTGATACAGGCCAGGATGCCACTGGCCTTCTTGGCCACGTGGGCACATGCCAGCTCACGTTCAGCTACTGTTGACCAGCAGCCTCAGGTCTTTTTCCAACAGGCAGCTTTCCAGCCCCTCTTCGCCCAGCATGTGGCACTACCTGGGGTTGTTGTGACCCAAGTGCAGGACCTGGCACTTGGCCTTGTTGAAAATTGTACATTTGGCCTTGGCCCATTGATCCAGCCTGCCCAGGTCCCTCTGCAGAGCCCTCCTTCCCTCAAGCCTTCAAAACCAAACAACCAGGCTACTTTTTCTGCCTTTTTTTTAAATTTAATTAAGGATGATCAAGAAACTCAAGGTATGTGTAGCTCAAGCTTGATTCTGTTCCTGATGCAACAAGGTTTTTTGTGTGTCTGTGTTTAAATAGATCTGTGGTTTTAGATAAGCTCATTCTTTTCAAGTCAGAGTAATGGTTCAAAATAACAAACCATTAGTAATCTGCTAGCTGTAGTTAACTACATCTCTGTTACATTTCCATTCATGTTGCTCTAAATGTGATTATCACAGGTAAAGAGCTGCACAGCGTAAGTAGGGGTCAATTTTCCAAACCTAGTGCTTGACTACTGTTTACATCACTTTCACATTTCCCATTGTGGCTATGGGGTACTTTTTCTAATAGAAATGCTAGTGTAAATTCACTCCCATATTAAATGGGATTAAATGGGAAACAGAGGAATTAACTGGTACAGCTCAGTGAGATATGACACAAAGTAAGAAGAGCAAATACTGTTTGGTTTTCAGCAAACTAGCTTTAACAAAACCAAGCATTAGATCAGAGTTATCTCCAGTTACTAGAAAGAAATTAATCTTTCCCTTCAATTTTCCTTTATGGGCACTTAAACAGATCTTGTACCTTATCTGCAAAACTATAAATAGCAACCTGCAAATTGGTTACATGTTTTCTTTTTTCATTTCTCTGTGTTCATGACAATGATCAGGCTAATTCTTTTCTTGGCTTTTTCACAGACGGGTGGCATTGTAGCATGTTTGTAAGGATGCTTTCTACTGCCTACAGATAAAAGGTAGACATCCAGCTTCATTGAGGACCACTTTTATCAGCCTTTGGAAACATTATACTAAGTGTATTTTGTACAGCTTGTCAGTAAGCTCATAAGGAATGGAACTACCTAAGGTTAGGCTCACATAGATATGATGTTTGCATAGAAAGTGGAAAGAATATGACGGCCAAGATAAAAACTATAAAACTAAGATAAAACTACACACCCCTTCCTCCCTCCTTTAGTTTATACTTTCTAAAAAACAAGTCTTACAGTGAGCTGTGGAGTATTTCAAGGATTGCAGACAGATATTCTGCTGATGAAGTGCAGAATACTTGTAGTCTCCAAGAGAACTTTTCTCCATGGAGGAATGTGTCCTAGAAGCAAACAGCACCAGATTGTCCACCATAGAAATGCTGCTGCTAATTTTGTGTAAGCCAACACAGATTTTAGATTTTTAAGAGTGACATTTTGGAGAATTTTCATTTCTCCTGCTGCTTAAACAAAATAGCAATTAAAACAACCAGAAGGTTACATAATCCCAAAAGTCAGGGGAGTTCCCAATCCGCATAGTGGTGGTGTTCATTGTGTAATACTTGCCTTAGAATAGAAAAGAGAGATAGATGTGATGATGCACAGATATTTTGCCAGTTTCTGCTGAGACATATATTTTGCTCAGGAAAAAATTGGACAAAATTACTAGTTTAGCTCACACTGAAGTAACAGAAAATTCAGTTTGGTAGTCTCTATACTTCAACCAGCACCATGCTCACTGTTTAGAAAAACTTCAAAACTGGCAAAAATTGCTTAAGAACAGAAAGAAGAAAATGCTTTGATAAATAAAGGATTGCCCCAGTTTGTTTATTTAGCTTGTTTGTATGCAAAACAGGGATGGAATAAACCGCAGTGATAATAAAGAGAGCATAGCTGCCACAACCATTCATTCCTTGGTCCCATGTCACAGACCACTCACTGCATTGGGTGATGGTGGTAGAAGACTAAAGCCTCTGTAGAGCCTATCAGTAAATCAATCCTTGTATCACAGATGGACCACATAATGCACATTTATGTCTGTCCTCTAGCCATTCTCGTGCCAGCACATTACATCTTGCTAAGGTCGCTGTCTGATTTTTTTTTTCATGTTTATGGAAATCTATTTTGAAAATCTTTCACTGATTTTTTTACTCAGTTATTGTGGTAGTTGCCTCTCTGAAGTTGTTCATCACCAAAATCTCAGTGCCATGCACCATGTTAAGTCAGTTTTTACTCTAATCTCTGCATCCATACCTCCCACTTGTCTCTTTTGAGACTGAGCCTCATTGCTAGCATTTTATCTCTACATCTTACTTACTACCTTCCAGCAATTTAAAAAGAGAGAGGAGTGCAGAGTGAAAAACAGAGAACGCAAGGTAGGGGAATCTCTTTCATTCATAAGTTCAGCTTTGCAGGCTTGCAGTGCTGCAAAATAAAAAAAACCTATTTTGTGGCCGTGCCCTGCAGTATGCAGCTGTATGGAGCTGCAAAGAACTCCTAAGGGCGGGATTTGCTCTACCTTCTGTGAAATCTGGGGTCTGGAATACATAAGAACGTCTCAAAGGAGGGTGCCAAGAGGATGGTGCCAGACTCTTTTCAGTGGTGCCGAGCAACGGGACGAGGACCAATGGCTATAAACTAAAACACAAGAAGTTCCACCTCAACACTGAGGAAGAACCTCGTTGCATTGAGGTGTAGGCAGAACACTGGAACAGGCTGCTCAAGGGAGGTCGTGGATTCTCCTTCTCTGGGACATGAAAAATCCACCTGGATATGGTCCTGCGTAACCTGCTCTAGATGACCTTGCACTGGCAGTGAAGTTGGACTAGATGATTTCCAGAGGTCCCTTTCTACCCTAACGATTCCGTGAACCCGTGATTCTGTATTTCCTTGGAACAACTCCTCATTTCCTGCCCTCCTCAATTCTTGATCAATATCATAGCTGGATCTGCAAAGGTGAGATCGTAGCTTCATCACACTTTGACAGCAACAGCTATTTAAGGGTTTGCTGATACATGCAGAAAAAATGCATCATTTTGGCCACAGCTAATTCAATATTTTTGTTGGACAAAACTAACACTTAATGTAGCTTGTGCTCACATACTCGGCAAAACTCTCCACTTGATACTTTTCTCCCAGGGAAGCTTCATCTACAGAGCTACTATGTCTTGAGCATCTGCCCCATCCAATATGCTCTGCAAGGACCACAACTCTGCCTGTCCTTGTGTCTACAAATTACCAAAATGAACTGGTCTAGTGATGGCATGACTCATACCCATACGCTTCAGACAATAAAGTGTCCTTATCTGTTTAAAGGTTATTGATTCTTGTTGCTTGCATTAGAGAAGCTATTTCATTTTCAGGCCTACTGGGTTATCAAGGATAGATACACTTAAATGACTGATCTCTGGAGAGAATTGTTCCAGGTAAAGAATGAGATCAGTGGTAATAATGGGGATTTGATTTGCAGCTATTTGAACTGCATTCTGTATAGTATTTGCAGAGTGGAGGAGTCAGGAGGAACTGAATGGAAGTTCCCACCTCTAAGCAACAGGAAGTACAGCTGTTGCTTCACCATGGGGAGGGCAGTGCTTGGGAGGGACACAGTGCAGTTACACAGCCCTGCTAATCTTGGCATGTAGTGCCCGGGCTCAAGGTAGTCATTGGCTCCGTGCCTAAATAGCATTTGCATCCCAGCCTTTTCGTCATACAGCTGAAAGAGTTGTAATCTGGCAGTTTCTCAAGAACCCACACACATCAATGTCTAATTCTACCTACAGAGCCTACATACAATTTTCTTCATTTCCACTTTTTATTGAACTCTTGTCTTATAAGAGAAGGTGAAAATCTTTTCAGTTCAGGCCCTGAGCTGTGGTTCAGTTCAGAAGGTTCTGCTTCCAGGTCTGTCACAATGTTCTTTTGAAAGTAATTTAATCTCTCTGTGCACTGTTCAAAAGTGCTGAAGAGAGAGAAAAGCATATCTACATTTTTCGTGTTCAGTTCATAAGACTTTGTACCATTTGCATAGATAGAGATCTCCTGAATCTTTTGAAAAGCCCCTAAATGTGGGGGAAACCCAGTACTCTAAGGCCTTTGTGTGGTACAAGGAAATTATAATGGTAATTGCATTTCATACAGAAATGGAGCTCAGATTGTCTGCATCTTCCTTCTTTGTTTTACTCTTTGATTATGCATGACCTGCCCTCACTCCCATAAGTCTGTTCCTGCAAAAGTCAACAAATTAAAACCCATTTGTAGATCAAAACTCTGAAAATATGCAAATTGCAGATCAGCCTTGGAGACAAGTGTAACAGAATTACATATCTATTTGCCAAAGCCGGATTAAAAGTATTTAGTATGCTTGTCTTTTACTTCTTGCACACTCAAAAATCTATTGATTTTAGTGGAGATAAGTGCCTGAGTTATGGGAATAAGACTAATGTGAAGGCCTCCCCTTAGCTAGTTTGTGTTTTAGTTATATAGCCCTTGAAAAGATGAACTGTATATTATTATTCCAGTAAAACAAGTGGGGGAAAAGCATTTCTTATGCACTTTTTCTGCATTATTGATGATAATTTACATACCAGATAAATAAAACCATAAGTAAACAGTTACATAAAAGTATTGACCATTTTCAAAGTGATCCTGTCCACTGACTTTTATCTGCTGTATATTAGTCTTAATTTCTTTTTGTTCCTTCCTGTATTTGTACTTTAGTATATGCTTCATACAATCATTAAAATTATTATTTCATGCTTTAAAATTTGTAATTTCTAATTACCCATCCATAGTATTTACAGTAAATGTATGCTGTTTGGATTTCTGCAAAGTCTACATCATGCACAATACCTTTCAAGCCCTGATGCTGTCAGATTGATTTAAAACATCATGAAGCACGACTGTGTCATTAAGATGCAATAATACAGCTATGAAGTTAGGATGCCAGCATCAAAATCTCTGCTCTGTTGCAGACTTACAGTAAGACCTTTGGAAGAGTGCTTAATTCATGCCAATTATTTTCTGTACTATACAAAGTGTGGTTCTTAAATATTTCAGAAAGATGCTACCAGGATAATTCCATCAAACCTTGCAGATAATCCAATATTATGGAAAGGTGGTCTGTGTATGTATTTAAGCCCTTAGAACAGTAGAATAGCATTAATGTTTCCTGCTTCTCTTAAGGATTAATAATTAGAATAGGATATTCATAAAATCCTTAATGTTAGCATAGTACAGGTGGCATTAAACACTCTCATGCCCTGAGAGTGAGATAGGAGTACTCAGTAAAAGTGTACTTTTACAAGAATATATTTACTGAACTGTCTACCTGTGTTGTAGACCTCCATGCTCAAATAAGTTACTCACCGTCTACCACTTACAGGCCCTCAACATTGCTGAGGAAATATGATTGGAAAAAAAAAGCAGTGATTCCCATCCGAAAGAACTAACCTTCAAAGTATGAAACAAGCCAGCCAGCCCATATGGAAAGGAAAGGAGGAAAAGGCAGGAGGACAGAGAGGGAATACTAGTTTGAAGTTTCATTGCGCCTCCTGTTTGACCACTGTCAGCTTTCCTGTAGGCAGGAAAAAACAGTCCTATGATTCAGAATGAGTAACCTTCTGATAAACTTTATCTGCTGGAAAATTATCCTGAAAGGCTCCCAAAGGCAGAAGTGTGTGAAAGTTTGAAATTTAGGAAGTAACTGATGAGAAGCTGGTATGTCATCAGCAGTGCACTCTCATACTCACAGGAGGGGACAAGCCAGGTGGGACAGGCCACAGAGAGTCTTGCAAGAGAATGAAGTAGTCGAATTTCTCTGGAAGAAACTAAGGAGAAGAATTGGAGGTTTTAAAGCAAGATGTGGAAAATAATCTCAGCAGTGGGTATTGTCAGGAACAAGGAGAAGGCATGGCACAGGAGGAGAGGCAGGATGCTCCTTGGAAGCTGAGACTCTCAGAGTAAGAGATCGGGAGGGTATCAGCAGGACTGCAAAGGTTAAAGAAACAGAGAGCTTATAAAGCTCCTGCATTTAGAGCAGAAAGGGGAAACAAGCCTTCTGCAAGGGAAGTACGTTGATCTCTTTCTTTTCTCTTGTGGTTTTAATTTTATTTTTATTTGGGAAGATATGGAAAAGACCTGAGCAGAGAAAAAGGCCAGAAGTTCCTCCAGATCCACCAGCAAATGATAGAGCAAGACTAAAAGAATTGGGCAGCAGGTGTATCAGCAGGATGGAGTACGTGATAGGAGAAGAGGCGAAACACCAAGGCAGGGGAGATGAGGGAGGGAGTCCCAGGAAGGCACAGAAAATAAAAGCTGCCTAACTAATAATATCACTAGGAATGAGGCAAACAGCAAAAGAGCATTTCTGTAGGTCCCAAAATATTCATGAGTGGAATAAAACAAAACATAGGTTGGTCCTGGCTAGTCCACATTGAAATGCTGAAATTAAACAGGCAAGTCTTTTTGACAGAGCTCCGAAGGAACAATCTGACAAGTTGTACTGTAGTAAAGGTCTACACTGAGCTCAGATGGATAATACTCATCTTTTAGGAAGAGTCACCTATTGATGTAGCCCTTGGATTCTGCTAATAAACCAGCATATTCCATTCCTGTGTTCAAAATACATAAAATGTGATATGCTGGGGAAAAACAAAATGCAGCAAAGCTCTTGGAAAACATCAAATGCAGCAGTAAACCCAATGCTATGTTCTTAATTTTCCAGTCCTTTTTACCGAACATAAATGTCTTCGCTGGTGCAAGAAGCACATCTTGCACACAAAAGCCCTTTTTTAGATTTGTCCTTGCTAATTTTGTTCCTGCACCTCCCTTCTGACAGCAGTCTCTACCCCTTCTACATGCTTATACTCATACACATACCTTGCACATCAGCTGTCCCTTTCTGTGCTTGTAGAGTGGTGAGAATATTTCTACGTGAGAAAGGAGATGAGAGCTCATGTAATTAAGTTTTGACCATTTGCAGCTAATGGAGAAAAATAACATTATTTAATTAAGGCAAAGTTCTTTTCTAGGGCAATACAATGGTTGAAAGAAAATTGATTCTTAATGATATAGATTGGTACCTTAGAAAGACTGTTTTTTCACTGCGGGACTGCGCAAAATCAGCACAATTTGAAGAGAGTAGGAATTATTGTAAAATGTTAATTTAATAACACTGTCTTGCCATGTTAGCAGAGAGGCATCAAGTTCAGGCATCTTTGACATTGGCTCAGGGCACAGTTTATTGCTGTTTCTCTGTCTGACAATAATGCTAAAGCGTATGTCATTAGTATTTTGAAGGATTGCTATAAGAGATTCTTTTATGTCTGTACATATTATCTGTTATTGCTTCTATCAAATTTTACCTGCATTTCTTCACTACTTCTTGCAGAAAACTGAATTGTACACATCAAAGCATAAACGTTTTTCATAATGAGTAGGGAGCTTTGTCAGTAAAATTGTGCTCATTCATTTCCCTAAAAACTTTCCTTCTTAATGAGCTGTGTTTGTATAAGGCTAAGCTATATAATTGTCTGAAAAGAAGTTTTCTCCAACTCAGAAAAGAGAAGTCAGCTTTAAAGAGTCTTACCTGACCAAGGCACACAGGATTGCCTCTGAAAGGTTTATTTCCCTGATGGAAAGAAAGACAACAGCACCAGCATGAGCTGAGACTGGAAGAAGCAGTTCTGCTTCTCACAGATGTTCTTGCACTAGCAAAGGCAAAGAGTGTATGCGATTTTTTTTGAGCAGAGTTGGAATTATGGAAACAAAGAGCTGAACATTGGACTCATTACTTTGAGGCCCAAGGGAGGTTTCCTGAGAATTTGTTTTGACCATCTCGTATGTATCCCTTCACACAGGGGACTCTGATTCCGGCTGACCCTGTAGTGACACGATACAGCAACGAGATTACAGATCCCCCAGTTCAGTGCCTCATGGCTGTCCCGGGGCTATGTGATGCTGGTGGTGCTGTGCTGAGTGGTGATGCTTTCTTGCTGACTTGCTTCCTCTCATAGCTGGCATTTAAATTATTCCTCAGTTCTGGTGTTAGCATAGTCCTGTTTTTATGACACTGTCGTAGCATGAGAGCTGCATGTGAACATGTTCCAGCTATACACAGGTCAGATTACTTGCACTGGGGCCTGTTTACCTAGTCTTGGTTAGCCTCTCTCTCTGAAGAGATTCTGGATAAAAAGCCTAGTCCATTTGATTTTCTGTCTATACAAAAGAATTTATAAAAAGTAGAAAAATCTTATTACACTTGTTTTAGATGTAAGAATAGTACTAAGAAGAACAGCAATAACAGTAAGTAGCACAAGCTTCTGTAATCATAAGTATTCCTTTGCAACATGTAGTTAAACAAAAAGCAATACCTCTTCACACTGAAAACTCATAGTCAAGTGCCATGTTCACCAACCCCACTCCTGAGCGGATTCTGAAAGTACAATAAAAATGAGGGCTGCTCCTTGGAAATATTAAAAGCCCCATCCACAGTACAGATAAATTCGTGTCACCATGCTCAGTATTCTTGTTGATACTATAGTGCTGCCTTGTTCTGCCCTACACAAAAGTGACATTTGCCATTTTGCCATTTTCCCTCATATCCCAAATAACCTCCTCTAGTTCTGGAAGTATGAGGACTCAGTTCATGAACTAAGGTAATTTTTTTCCTGAATATAATAAGTGCTTCATGTTTCATTTTTGTGTGCTCTTAGCACAGCTTCCTGAGCAAAAGATGAACTGAGCACATAAAAGTATAGTGTTATGAAAACATAGAATGAACTGTTTCACAGCTTTAGTTGTGACTATTCTTGTCACAATATCATGATTCTGAAAGTCTGGTCTGTAAAATTCACCAAAGATAAACAATGTCAGCAAATGCAACTGAACCCATGTTGAAGGCACTGATCAATAATAGATTCCTGAAATTCTGTAAAACAACTTGAGTGCTTCTGGTAGAGCTAACTACCCCACTAAAAATAATAACTATGTCTAAGGAAAATAAAAATCTAAAAAGTATTTAGATGTCACTGATCTTTAGGGTGTGTAAAATTTTTATTTTACAATCATATGACATTATGAATTCTTCAATTTTTTTCCACCATTTTCTAGCACAGGCAGCATAACAAGGCTTTTGCCGTCCAGAAAAAAATAAAAAAATACCTTGCATTCATGCAACTGCGTACCCTAGAACCTTTGGAATGAGTGTCTGATCCAGGCCAAGGTAATGGGGTCAGATAACTGCTTGCAATATTTTTGATAACTTAATTTTCTCTTGCAATCTCAGAATCAGAACTGATTGGAAACTTTCTGAAGGAACATGATTCTTTTGAAAAATGCATCAGCCCTGAAATGTTTTGTCTTAACATAACAGTGTTATGAACTTCATTTAAAGTGTAGGCAAGTGATCGTTAACATAGTACCTGGTTTTCTGGTAGATTTTTTGGCTGACTTGGGCTCTGGACTTTCATGGTACGTTTATACTTGGACAGGGCTCATCCTAAAGACTGCAGCATGATTATCTATAATGTTTGACTTTTTCTACAGTCTCTGTCATGCATTCAGCCTAGACCAGTATCACTGTCACAGACACTGTTGGGCCATGGGTACAGAGGTAGCCCAAACCAGGGAACATCTGTGACAGCCAGTTTGGATCTGCTCATCTTGTTCTGAGGCAGGAAAAGAGCTTATTTGTGTGAACATAAGCTTTGCTATACCATTTGGCCTCTAGGTCAGAAGACAGTCTGTAGGTTATTTCAGTTGACACTGTGTCTATATACATTTCTGTGCGTTCCCAATGTCACAGCAATTGAATACTTAGAATCCATGTTCCCTGAGCGTTTAACAATACCAATGACAGCTAGATCTCCAGATAGTGTTTGGACCCTCAGCTGGGAGTTCAGGTAGGAAGCATGAATTGTAACCTAATACTGGGAGAGGAAAGTTTATCACATGTAGGAAAAATCTTAATTTTTTTAGTGCTTCTGTAGTGTGCAAAACAATGCATGCAATAAAGATCCTCTGTAGACATGCCCTAAGTATTCTTGGACCTTTGACTTCTGCAGTGCTGCAATTCTAAGGAGAATGGAGTCTGAGATAACTTTTTGTTATACATTTTCTGAAATTTCCACCTGAAGCCTAGATTTTAAGTGACAGATAATATTCATTAGTGAAAAACTCATTGTTCCAACCAACTGAAGAAAATTACTTTCCTTTGAAATCGGAGGTTATCTGTTTGCTCATATTCTCAGTAGACATCAGCTAATTCTCACCAGTTTTTTAACAGATGTTGTCTTCAGCACTGGTTGGGCAGGTAGAGAGCACATACATGCACCTCTGATGTGTTTGGGGGGCTTTCAAGGTGTGCCCCTGAGCAGCACCATTCACCTAATCTGCAGCACTATTGAGACATCAGTTTTGCAGTATCCAGCTGCTTGAAACTGACTGGTCTAAAGTGATTCATGTTTTCAAAACCATTAGAGCAGGTTTTTTCCCGCAGGCAGCATGCTTTTAACTCTACCTTTGAGCTCTGTCCACCTCCATTCTGGCCTGAGCGAGGTAAAGGAAATAGCTATTTATTAATGTGTACAATTTAAAAATTAAATGTTGTGACTTTTCCTCTGCTTTATTTTACTTCTGCATGTCCATTTTTTCTGAAAACAGAGCAGTTGTGTGTGCATAATCACAACCAGAGAAAAAAAAGCATCTACAAAGCCACAGGCGCATTTGTCTTCTGGTAACAATTGTTGCCATAGATGGGAATTCAACATTTCCATGACAGAATTTATTTTTCCTTATATGTTCACAATGATCAAGTAGTGACATCTGGAATCTACCCCAGAGGTTCAAGTCAATAAAATATTAATAGCTGCCATTTTCAGCAAGGAGGTTGTAACAAGAACACGACAGAGAAATCTCTGACATTTTTGCGCTATTGTTTTGCACCTAATTAGTTAACTGTTTCCTCTTCCACATACTCTTTTCTTAAAGATTTGGAAAAATAAATCTGGGACTAGGATGCGATTCCCTACCTTCCATTGAGGTAACTGCTGTTCAGATAGCCCTGTTTCCTGTGAATGCTCTCTTGGGAAGTGGCTACTGACAAGGGACTGGATCCTCAGCTCATCCTCCTTGCTCCTGACGAAGAGCAGCTCCAGGAGGACTGACTGCATGCATCTGATTCACAGTTAAAACCAGGCACAGAAATCAAGGCAATGCTGGGAAGCCTCATCTGAAGCACTCACCATTTTACCAAGAGATTATCAAGGCTTTCCTTAGTAATTCAGTTTGGTGTATTCAGTCACGGCAAGCAGAGAGAGCTGGAGGAAGAGAAGCACTGTCAAACCTTGCTTTAGACAGCTCCATTCTTCCCATTCCTCTCATTCAGTGAATAACAGTCACTTATACATAAGAAAAAATAATGAGGTTTAATGAATCTCCAAAGATCAGCTACTTCATAAAAGCAAATGCCACGCTTTTATCAGTAAAAGTCCTCCAAGTCCAACATCAGCAGCAGAGGGAATTTCCATTTTAAAGCAAATTGCACCCAGTTTCAGTAAATTATCATAGAATGATTACTCAACTTTTATCCAGTCAATGTTATGCCTCCCTAGTGAACTGGTTTATTATCAGTATGTCTGTTTCAAAACATGTCTTCCCTGGAAAGCACTCCTTCATTCAGCCTCTGCCGCTGGAAGCAGGCAACAGCTTGAAGCTAGCAGCTGCTCTCGAACAAAAAAGGTAGAGAGGCAGAAAGGCTGCCGAATCCATAACAATAAGCACATCATGACATAATTACAGTAAATCTCCAGAATGGTCTGCACACACAAAATGCCTTATGTTTTGGACAGAGGAAGTGTGCATTAGCAAAACCATAGTATAACAAAAGCATTTTCCAACAGAAGTCCTGTTAGTTTGCAATTGGTTTTTTTTCTTGAAAATTATCATTGACAGATCAGAAGATAATATTTGAATGGTCGGCTAGTTAGCCTGAAGGGGATATAATTAATATCCTGAAGGGCAAGAGCAGGTGATAGAAAGTTTGGGGGGGATTTTACAGTTATAACTGTGCATATTCTAATACTGGTGCATCCATTTAATTTTTCTTTGATATGCTGTTCTTTCACCACTGCATGTAATAGCAGTTCTGTTTTCTAAATGTCTTCATTTGACTTTGAACAGGTTAATAGGATTTATTGCTTCTGCAGCCTGCCTACACAAAACAGATTGTCAATATGGGCAATACTTTGTGGTCTGCCAGGGAATAATAGACTGCTTTCTCCATCCCTGCTTTTAGGAAGTGATTTAGTTTCCTGAAGATTTAGGTACAAAAGGGAGAAGAGGGGGCAGGTAGTTTTTTTGTGTGAGTCTATCGTGAGCTGGCACTGCTAAATAGCCACTTGGCATTTGCTGTATCAGCTGGTGGTGTTTTCCTCCTTTTCAGATGGCAGCCTCCTGATTCTCCGTTAGAAACGGCTGCAGAAAATTTGCTGTGGCTACGTAGCAATGGTACAAAATACATAATCCAGATAAATTTCAAAGATTGCAGTGGACTTTTGCAAACATTTTCTGTTACAAACTGCATGAATTGATCTCATCTTGAAAAGCGTTAATCTGTCAGATCTTTGTTTTGTACTCTGTCTGAACCTACATTCTACGTTTCAGTGGCTTTGTGTTTTGTAAAGATTATTCTAAAATCACTGTGTATCATAAGAAGAGGATTTTTCCCCAGGCTGTTAGCTCTATTCTGCCATGATTATTGCTTCCTGCTGCAACCATCAGAATATAACGATGCAGCAAATTTTACAGAAATGTGAATTATATGAACTAAACAAATTGTAATTTTTAAAGTATCAGATCTTTCCAAATGTCTTCTGCGTGTTTACGCTTTCATGAGTTATGAAGCTCTGACTGAGTAGAAGAGGTTAGTCACATTAAAAATTATTATACTGGTTAAATGTAAAACCTGTGTTTTACATGTATAAGCAATACATGCTGCATTTCCAGTCTCTTTTTGATCCTGAAAATAATACTGCTATGAGAGGTTCACGATGAAGATCCTAAAAATTACCAGACATAGTAGTCATTTGATCCTATGATTTTTAAATATGGGGATGAACAAAATCCCATCACAGTATCTTCTATTCTCCATCCTGAAATACTCCTTTTGTGTAGCTGTTTTGCTTCCTTAAACTTTCTGATTTATTTTAATTAAAACAGTCAAAAAGAACGTGAGAAAGAAAAAGGAAGGGGGAGGGGTGTTGTTTCTTAAAAATGTAATTGTATCTAAACAAAAAAACAACAAAAAGAAAAAAACAACAAAAAAACCTAATAAACAACAAACAAACCCAAAAACACAAACAAAAAAATCCAACAGGTTTGTTTCCAAAGTCATATGAAGGTATTTTCCTTTTGTGCCTTGGATGGTGAGATCCATATCAACTCAGCTGCTAACAAAAATTCCTGAACTTCCAGATAAATAAAATTAATGCCACCTATTTCCAGACAAGGGACTTCTAGAGAAGGCCAGCCACAGATGGCAGCTGACTTCAGTGGACTGAACAAGCACCGTGCACTTGGGCAAGGTTTGTTCCGGAGAGTTTGATTCAGAACTTGGAGCTGAACTTTGCAAAGGTGTCTTCCTCAGCTCTAACACACTTCAGAGCAACAGGCTCCATTTGATCCATAGCTCTTTAGAGAGCTCAACTCACTGCACGAAGCTTTGAACAAGTCTCAGGGGGAATTTTGAAGGCAATGTGCAAATCATTTAGGCCATTAACTGCCTCACAGAGGGGTTTGGTGACATTTTGGAGTCAGCATATGCAGCTGCATGCATCATTTGGGAGGTTTATAATTCTTCCTCTAATTTCAGATGTTTAAACAAAACTTCACTGAAATTAAAAAGTAACATTCTTCTGAAAGACTGTTAAAAGGTTTTTCTCTCCCAAACAGACTGCCAACTGGAAAAGTACAAGCAATTTTAAACTGCTGAAAGATTACAGATTAACTCCTGGTTTGTGCACATAAAGACAGAAGTGAATTTATCATCACTTCTGGAAAGCTAGCTCTTTTTTAAATTTTATTTTTAGTATTTTAAGGAGGTGTACAAGAACCTGCCATTCTTTTCCAGTATCTACAATTACCTTCAAAATCCATTCTTCTGATGAGCTTCAAAATGGCTTCTAAAGGTCTCTTTGATTATATATGAAGAAATTTTTTTATATGAATCCTAGAATCTAGTATTTTTCTATACAAAACAGTTAACAAATCATAGACTCACATGGTGATTCATATTCAACTTTTTTCAAAAGAACGTCTGAGAGACTGAAGTTTTACATGAAAAAGACCTATTAGCTGGAAAGGGTGAATGTCTGAATTGTTAAACTATTCAACATTCCTCCCGACAGATTGCCTACTGAAGTTTGAAAATACACCCTTAGTTCAGGTAGCATTTTCTTATTCTGTGTTAAAAGTTACTACTTGTGTTGTTTGTTGCAGTTATTATTGCTTGATTGTTGATGCTGTTGTTGTTGTAATTTGATTTTATCGTGTAGAATTCTTGTCACTCAGTTTGATCACTTAGGCTATCAAACATCATTCAGGGTGAAATCAAAAACAAAGTATATTATCATGTCAGATTGTTTCTGCAGAACTGCCATCGTATTCTATAAATTGATATTTGTTTACCAAAGCTACCTTAGAGTTCCAGACACGTGACATGGCATCTATTGAGCATTACTGAGCTTTACATGAGTTGTTAGAATACAGCACATTTGTTTGATTTTTTTTTTTCCCTTCATTTAACATAAATGGCACTTGTCAAAATTGCAGCCTGCTAGCTTAAATTTGGGCATCATTCAGCCAGCCTCCAAACACAAAGGTACTTTGGCTTTACTTCATGCAATCTGGGACCTTTGTTTTCTCTCCTTCTTGACAAATGGCTGCACTAAAGCTGCAGAGACAGACAGACTGACGTGGAAGAGCATACCGCAATTTGGATCATGCACGGTTTGGATTTTTTCAATGCCATCTCAATAATAATACACCTGTGACTAAAGCAGGTGATTGGAAGTGGAGCGGATGCATACAGACAGATGGATTAAGACAGCAGTAATTGTGCTTTCACTTGATTATAATATTAACAGGCTCCAGGTGATTTCTATTTTTCACAGCGTCACTCATCTCAACAAATCCCAGCAGGCTTGGAAGCAGGGTAGAGATGCATCCTGCTTTTCACACGAACCTGTTTCCAGCCTGAGCACTTAAGAGAGTTCTTCTGTCAAAAAGCAATTAGCTTCTGCAGTCTAGGGTGCCACTTAGAATATCCAGGCTCATGTGTTTCATCATAAAATTGACCTTTTTAATTTTTTATGCCTGAGATTCCCCACTAAAAGAGTAAGCATTAAAAAATACAACCCTGGAGAAAATACTGAAGGCACATGTAGAATTTATTAAAGGATGTCTGGCCCCGAAGTGCTGCAGATAGGAACTCCATGTGAATATAATAAATATGAAGCATGCATTATTGTGTGCTTAATTTTTAAATAATTGGTGTCATTATGTAGCATAATGATACCAATTACATAAAAAGCATAGGAAAGCAATACGTGCTACATTTACAGACTCACATATTTCCTGTAATAATTGCTTTTCCATACAAATAGTGTCTGCTTGCTGATACCTTTGAATAACTGTGCACAAATAATCCCAACGTTTCAGAGCTTGTTCTGCTTTTTTAGTAACAGTGCCTGTCTTGGTAATACACTTTTTGACAAAATTTTGCACCATTTTCATGTAACGGAGACTTTTGGCATTGACATTCAGGATGGGCAAAGAAATACCTCTTTTGCCAGGGCAACTCAAGTAAAAATATTGCCAGCAATGGTAACATCTTCCCTCCACCTCTGGGATCTATCAAGTAGGAGAGTTTCAGAAGTGCAAGAGTACTCAAGATTTAAAGTACAAATAGATGTTAAGCTTTAGGAATATCTGGCAGAAGCTGGCATCGTTTTAGAACAGTGCTGCAGTACTTTGCTCTAAAATTTAGGTTTCACTCACATCTCTACTGTTTAGACAGAAAGAGGACATGACAGCACCTTTAGCCCTGCTTAGAAGTGTCATGAGGCCAGCTAAGATTCTTGAAGCTGACGTCTATTCCTACTCACGAACTAGTATGCAACATCCCTACAAAAATGATCCTCTGTTGTAGCCAGGTAGAGACAGTTCAGAGAAGAGTAAACGTAGGAAGCAAGAATATGCATCTATACAACATACATATATATCTCTATGTGTGTGTGTATGAAATGAGTGAAGCAGAACTCATTGCAGTCTATATGAAGATCTTCAGTTGATGTGCTGTAGAACATTAATATAACGTGTAAAGAAATTGTCAAGATTTGTGCCTTGTGTCACTCATTTGTCTGCATTCAGCTTCAGACCAGATCTGCTTTGAAAATCCGGTCTCTGCCGTCTGGATAATAAGTTGCACAAAATCAGCAAAGACGTTGTATAGACATGATATAGACACCAGAATAATTCATGGTCCATCAGCTTCAAAACCCAATCTCTGACACTGCCAATGAACAATGTGCCAGAACAAGCTGAAGTTAACTCAGCTCCCTAATGAACTTATTGGGTCAAGTCTGAACTCTGGTCTGAAGGATGACACATGAGATATAATTTTTGCTGGATAAAGGGCCATCCTTTAAGAAAGTATCAAATTGTTTCAGTTTCCAGGAGAAAGGAAACAAAACAAAAATAAGCATAACAACTAAAAGCCGCAAGAAAATCCACTCATCCTGTGCCCTTTAATCACTTGAAAGTCCTCTTCTCACCTCTGAAACTTTTCCATACACACTAGGCTACTTCTCCTGTTCTCTTTACTCACTGGGGATGCTCTAGCTCATTAAATTGTGTATCCTCTTTCTATCATTTCCCAGGAGTTCAGTTTTGCACTTCCAAAACTTTATTTCTTTAGCCTTTCTCTTGTCTTCTTTGTTCTCTATGCAAAAATGGTGCTGATTTTTTTTCACCTTTCACCATCTTTGCTGAATCACCCTAAAACCTTATGTTTTGCCTTAAAGCTTTTGAAAAATTCGAATTTATGTAAAGGATTCTGATTACAACCACCTCAATCTTTTTCTTTGTCATACAACTTCAATTTGCTTTCTAACCATTCCATTCCACTTAGAAATTACTCTCTGTTCCAAAATCCGCTTTGAAACTCTCTGTTGTCTCGTTCTCATGGCAAATATTTCTTCTCAGCTTTTGCTCCATGCTGTCTTTACTGTGCATGTTTGTCTTGTTATTTAGATGCCAAGTCCATTGGGGTACATGATGTCAGTTTATTTACGTTTATAATACTCAGTGTAATATTATTGCCCTCTGTAAAGCAATAGTGAAGGCACATTAAGACTGATAAGTCAATTTCAAGAAAAGTCTCCAATGATTAATGAACTTGTCATATCAACCAGGACACCTGCTAATCATTTTTGAGGTACTGACAAATGTAACAGCTGTTAATTATACCAGCTGTAGCCTGCTCAATGCTCAGGCAGTTTTACTATCATTAAAATAGCAAGAATTTTCTGGAAGTTACTTTGTCATTGTTTCCTTCCCTTCACAGTACCTGCTGAAATAAGAAATATAGTGTACTGGATTTTGCTTGTTAATGAGTTATTTAGCTTTAAGCTCTCACAAGCTGTGCTGTGAGGAGAAGGAGCACAGGCAGACACAGAGGGCTGAAGCAGACAACAGAAGAAAGCACTGTACTTAGAAAACTAATTTTCCTCTAAGTATGGTAGATTGCAGCTCTCTGAAGCAGAGCCCTTGCTTTCAAAAAACCAATTTCTGGCAGATTGCAGAGGTCATTCCCCTTTGGTTTTCCAGCATCAGACAGGAGATGGGAATGGTGGACCCTCTCTCAGGGGGCTGGCAGCTTCACAAAAAAAAACAGATGGGACCTGACAGGCTATTTCCAAGAGATGGAGTCTCTGAAGCAGGAAGCAAGGATGCCTGAATGACTGTGGGGAAAGCTCCTGCTTTTGAACTGGGTGAATCAAGGACTCTTTTGACAGGAGGCAGCATCCTTTCACAAGCTACCAACTGTCCTCTTCGTTATGTGACAGTCTTACCAGTCAAAAGTTGTGCTATGAATTGTGAATTATTTGGTTAGGGTAATGTTGACCTGTGCAACACAAGCTGTCTCTACTTGATTTTGACAAGAACCATTTGTTTTGCCTTGTCACTGGGTGCCCCTCCCTCAGTCTCCAGCCCCACCTCACCAATCACATCATAACCTCCTCGTCCTGAGCTGACTTTTAAGTTTCAGCCACAAGGGACATGAAGCATCCCACTTTTCCTTATTTCCTACAAATCCTTTAAGCTAAAAAGAAATTATTTCCTGAAAATACTTTACATTTAAACAGTTGGAGATTTACTTGTGAGAACCTTTGAAATTCAAATCTCTCATCTTGAAAATGTAATTGAGTGCTTGCAGAAGATGCACATTACGTCTGTCAGAAAAAGGCAGTCCCTGAGGAGCTAGCTCTGTGCTTTGCAGGCATGCAAGCAGGTACTTCTCTTCACCAGCTGCAGGAAAGTGTGCCAGCTTTTTAGCAATTGATGAGAATAAGCTCATCAGTTAAAAACAAAAAAACAAGAAGGCTGGATGAAAAGGGCCGATATGCAGGTCCTGATCTAGTTTGCTGAACAATGCTGTTAAGCTTGTAGTCACTGAAGAAAGGTAGAAAGATGGGTACTCAGAGGGACACTCAGCTCTTAGATACTCCTACTTAAAACAGAAATGTACTGAAAATGCAGATATAGATTTGGGCTAGGGCCTGTGTGCAAGACAGTGTGTTTGGGCTCCTTCTCAGTGCAGGAAAAGACCTACAGAAATTGAGGTCTTGTCTGCAAGGGGGCTGTGAAAATCCGCATTGGAACTGGTGGTCATTTCAAATAATTGTCTCGGAGCAGGTGCTTTCCATCCTTTTCCCTTGAAAAAAGGGAGATGGAATTAAAACCTCACCGACACGGGTGGATCTAAATATGGCTTGATCCCAAGAAGTGAAAGTTACAGCAGAGCCCATGAAGTGGTTCCACAGCTTTAAGTGTCCTCCTGTCTTCCTGCTCCTGGGCTGTGGCAGGGTCTGATGTGACCCCCATGGAATCACTGCTGATGCCATGGATGCCTCTGAGAGCTGGTCTATGGGTGCAGCACTTGCAGCTCTGTGCCCCATCCTCTCTTGAGGGAGAGGCATCCTCTTAGAAAGCAACTTTATCATTGTGCCTTGCAGAGCTATTCCTGATATAACCAAAAGTCATAATTAGGTTCAGACAGCTTTATATCTTGTCAGTCAATATTATACCTTGTACAGACTTTCAACACGTTTTTAAGCAGCTTTCTGTCTTCCGTGAAAGGCACTTCACCCTAATATAGTTAATAGAGTTATTGCTTGTTGCAATATTAGGAGCAGATTTCTTATATCTCCTGTCATCATTAACATGTATTTAAATGGATTTCAAATTTGTAGGAAATTAAACCTAGTGTAATGTAAACATTATCTCAAGTTGGATTTTTGATGCAAATCAATGTATTTATAGCTGTTCACCCATTCACACAAGGGTATGCATTTGTTCATTGAGTTTTAATTAATAGAATCCCTGCCAATTCCTCTTTAGACCTTTATTATCCCTTTCTTTTAATGCACTTCATTCATCACTTTTAAAAATTAGACCAATTTAGTTGCATAATTTGAATCCATAATTGAATCTGCTAGCTACTCTCAGACTTTACAAGTTAATCAAATGGCATAGTTTTAAACACATTTTGCATGGGAAAAACTATGTCAGTGACCAACCACCCCATTTAAAATGGGAAACTCTCATTCTAAGCCAGGCTCTGTACTGATTAAACTTCTTCTCCAGACTAAATTTTTCCAATCCCTGATAAAAATTAATAACATAAGACTCTGTAGAAGGATGAATAAACTGTAATTCTAGTTAAGAATGGGAAATGACAAATAAATGAAAAATCCTGTCTGAGGTGGAAAAGAGATGTGTAATTGAACAGCACTAGAACCATATGTCAAATGCATTCACAGAAAGAGGCAGGAAAGGAAAATCCCAACAGTATCTCAGTGAAAACACCAGCACAACTCTTTCTCCTTGCTAGAGTGCTGTGGACTCACCAGGGATATCTTACCTAGCCTAGCATTTGACAAGTCTCTGTTTATGTATGCTGTCACCCAGAAAATATTTTTTTTTTCCCCATTCTCTCTCTCTTGGGCTAAAAAAGCTATGCATAAACTACCAGAAAGAAACCCAAGTAAATTAGGCAGGACTGACAGAACTAGTGACTATATCAGAAAGTTGCTTTGTTTTAAGCCCTGATATGTTTGAATTGTACCTTCCATCAGATTTGCATGGATTTGTGTCAGAAATTATTTGAAAAGTATGGCAAGCAAATAATGTTTCATCTATATAGATGAAACATTTCCAAGGATGGGGGTATGTGAAATAGGAGAATATGTGGATTTTCTCGGAAAATAAAGATTTGAATATTCATGGAATACCATTATGAATGTCTGTAGTATTACTTTATTTTCCTGCCCCCAGCTGTATAACTTTACCAGGAAAAGTGTAGACGTTTATGTTATTATAGTAAAATAATATAGTAGTGAAAATGACTTAAGCTCTAGCAGTAGAAAACTAGTTTTGTCAATATATTCTACATCTCTTTTGGAAACCTTTGCTTGTGTGGCTGTATTGATTCTCAGTGCAGATATATGCTTCCATTTTAATATTATTCCTCTGCTTTTTCCTTACTTTGCTGGCTTGTGAGCAAAAATGTTGAATAAATTCTTCAGTCCAAGCAACATAATCCTTTGCCTTTCTACTCAACAAAAGAAACATTATTTTTAGAGCATAAAATAAATAAATTTTAGCCGCACTAGAATGTCTTGCAAATTACGTGTTGTGGCTTCATTGATATAATTGCTATTAACTCTCTGAATTCCTTTTTTAGCCGCTTTTCTGGACAGCCTATAAAGCCATCCAGCCAATAACCTGTAGGCAGCGGGGTGTTACTTGAGACAATAGGCAGTGAGCCCTAGATGTCAGGAAAAAAAGAACTGGAAAAGGAAATGTCACGTGCTGGCAGTGAAATGAGCAAGATTTCTTTCCACTGCTCTTAGTTCTCTTTCTTTGTTTTATTCCTTTGCTGTTAGCGTCACCCAAATCTTGTCACTTCCTCTTCATTTTCCTCCTATTGCCAATTTAACAGAAGAAAACAACAGCTGCCTAACACATGTGCAGTTAAATCTTCACCCCATTTATGTGAGAAAACCTTTCATCAATTTTAGAGCTGTAAGATTACCTCCCAGAACATGAACTTCTCTCAGGTCTCCAATATACATTTGATTCTGGAGTGCATCACCTGTATTGTATTGATAAACAATTGCGGGTCAAGGCTCTCTCCTCTGGGCTTGTGGTTGTGTTTGTGGGCTACCTCACCTGACTCAACATCGCGATGAACTCAGGAATTCTGGTGCTGCTTCTTTACAGTATCATTGCACAGTGATGCTATACATCCCATTTCAATCCTTCTTTTCATTGATAAAAACCTAGAATAGTACCAAATCGCTGTACTGTTAATTTAAGTTTTTATGTACATTTTTATCCTAAATAGAATATAATGAGTATCTTAGATGTAATGAAAGGTCTGAGAGCATTTGTTTGTTCTGAAAGAGACCATTTCTTTCTTAGAGCTTCAATTAATATTTGGCTACAAGCCAAAGAAAAATTAACAAAAATCTAAAATATACTTCTCGGATTGATTTTTTTCTGATAGATTTATACTTTTAAAAGTAAGTTCTACTAGATTCTAACTCCCCAAAACCTGGGCTCATTTCCAAATTTAAGCTTGAAGATTTATTGCATTTCCACCCTCTATACTGCTTCCCAGGCACTATCTGCTTTTGGCAATTAATACAAACGTTACGGGGTTTGATTTGCTTCACTGCTGCAGTGAACTCAATTTCTCTTCATTTGTAGCTTTGAAATAGCATGAGCCTCTTTGTGACAGTCTTTCACATTGCACTGGTGCTGCTTACTGAGCTGTGGGCACACACCATCACAGAGCTGTACAGAATGCATCCCTTTTGTTTTAGTGTAGACGCACTCCCTTCGTGCCACGTCAAGGCAGGAATTTAGACAGACGAGTTACAGCTGGGTTGGAAATGGGTTTATCAGCCATCTGACTAATGACAGACATAGCTTTACAAGGGTCATAAGGGCAGTGGAGGGAGTCCCACAGCTAAGAAGATTACATGACCACACCAGAGATTACATTTTCATTTATTTTTATTATGCAAGATGACATGTCACATATCTCAGGTTGTTCCCATATTCATTTGCTCACACTCTCACTAACAGAGTAGTGTGTTAGTACAGACCAATGTGTCCAAACAAACCAAACTTTATAATGACCATCTCCAACCAGACTTCCACTGGTGCCCACCGCCGCTACAAATCCTCTGGGAAATAGCTGGTGTCTTTAACTGTGGCTGGAGTAGATATCGACATCGAATATGGGTTGGTATCAGTAAACCTTGTAGAGACACATTTTAAACTTGTTCCCGTGTCAGAATTACTGCTTGGAAGAAAAGTGTTCATTGGACACAGAAAAGAAAAATTACTGATCAAATGCATTTGAGACTAAAGTCACCTGATGTACACAAGTATCAGTGTAACTCTTATGTGGTCCAGAACCAGCCTGTTCCCAGCCATAACTGAGAGCAGACTAGAGAGCCTGGAAACCAATGTAGCTGCAGCAACAATTGAGCACAGGGTCATCTGACTATCCCACAACCAAAGGATGAATCCTCCTGGACGGGCTGGCAGGGCTTGACAGCCATTCTACCCTGCTCCTGCGGTCCCAATACATGCACCAGATATGAAAAAATGAATATTGCACCCATTGTCCTTAAAATAATTCTTTCATTCCTCTCTGTGGCACTTCTGGGGGGGAGAAGGGGGGCAAGCACTGATCTCTGTGGTGACCAGTAACAGGACCCAAGGGAATGGCCTGAAGTTGTGGCAGGGGAGGTTTAGATTGGATATCAGGAACAGGTTCTTAACTCAGAGAGTGGCTGGGCACTGGAACAGGCTCCCCAGGGGAGTGGTGACAGCACTAAGAACCTAAGAGAGCTCAAAAAGTGTCTGGACAATGTTCTCAGGCACATGGTGTGACTCTTGGGGATGGTCCTGCCCAAGGCCGGGTGTTGGACTCAATGATCCTTGAGGATCCCGTGTAACTCAGCTTATTCTGTGATCTGTGATTCTGGCTGCTGTTATATTGCAGCATCCATTGAGAATTTGAAAGATGACAGTGATTCTTCCTTCATCATCAGAGTGTTTCTTATTTTTATTGAACCTCAAAAGACTTTTTTACAGGGTGAACAAAAAACAACTAATAATGCTTAAGTTAGATTAATGTACCTGTATCTCTTTTTAGTCTCCCTTGTAATAATACAGTGGTCATCAGTCCAGTGTTAAGGGAGCTGTAAGAAGGAAATGAGGAAATTTAGAGAAAAAGTACATCTACCTCACACAACAGAACCCACACACAAATACCAAAAAAATACCCTGAGCAGCCTAATTTACAGGCTAGAAACACTGTGCTCTGTCTGGATTTGTCTGCCTATGAGACAACCATTTTTTTAGCCCAGTTACAGCGCACTTTAAATTGCACAGTTGTCAAACTCAAAGTGTTACATGCCTGATATGTGCAGCTAAGAATTTACTGAGACCAATTAAAGATTTAACAATCCTATCAAAACATGACAATTAGTATTAGTCAAATTACAATGATTCTAATAGTCTAGTTTATCCAATTATTAGAGGAAGGTCTGAATAACCATGCAGTTAAAATTGTTATGCAAAAACTTTCCAGTATGTGCTCCTTCCTCTGGTGTTACTTTCATTTTTTCAATCTTCTTCCGGGCTTGAGGCTGTGATGTCAGTTTTGTTTGTATGGTATCACAGTCTGAAAGACAGGTAACTGAAATGCAGCATGCCTTCTCCTAGGCTATCCTGCTGTTGAAAAGACAGGCCTTATAATTATATACATTGGCAATATGTAAATATGATAGAAAGAGTTATGCTTATTCCCAATACACTTTTTTTTCAGAGATACCCATTTCTCACGGCCTTTTTCACAGCCTACTAGAGGGAAAAAGATTTCCTCTTATCCTCTTTTCCTCTAAATAATGAAAAGGTAAAAAGAGCAAGAATGAAGAAAGCAGAGGAAAAACCCCCAAGACTAAAATATGGTATTTATGTGATAATATATATGAAGAATATTAGACATTCTTTAAAATTAAACAAAGATGTTTACCCTCCCATTCACCTCTATCATTAACAAATATAGGTCTCGTACTGGGAAAGACATCTGAAAATGTAAATTGTATCAAAACACAGTAACTCAAATACCATAGAGAGTTATCAAAGATAGAGGTCATTCACATATCTAATCTCCCCTTGGATTTTCTTGCATTACAAACTTCTTCTCAGTACTCTACTCTGGCTGTCCTCACTGACACCACCTGAGAGCTAACGGGAGCACATCTTCACATCATGGTAAAGATTCTTGTGCTCACCTCAGCGAGTGTTGCTGCTTACAAGCCTTGCCCCCACACTGCAGGACGGAGAGTTCCTTTGGACACACCGTTTTCAAACCATCACGCACCTTCTAGTCAGAAAATATGCCACCTGGTTTTCTTGTTGAATAAGTAAACACCCGCACACTCAAAGGCCGTAAGCATCACTGCAAGCGTGGGTGTGAGGTGTAGAGCCAGAAAATTGGTCGTGTCCATGGAAGGGCCAGAATTGAAACTTGAGTTACAAGATACTTACATACTAATCTCCATTTAAAAAACAAAAAAAAAAAAACAACAAAAAAACAACCTGGTGTTTATGTTCATTGAGATGTACACACAAATGCAATTTCTATAGAAGCAATGTCAATGTGCGTATTTTAGGACTGCAAGATAGAAAGATCTCGGCTTGTGTCTAAACTTTTTCGGTAAGATCTACTGAGAAGAAAGTCAGACTCATCTCTGTACATATTTCAGAATACTCAGGCAGCTAGAAAAATGAGTCTCAGTGTCCAAAGAAGTGTGAGCAGAAGCCCTGCTGTGAAAATTTTGTTATCGTAGGTTGGAACTGACATTTATAACGGCAGTAAAGCAATTGTTGGAGCTTAATAGCATGATGCATTCTCGATTACTGCTGTGTACACATGTCATCCAAGATAGCCTCTGCTATCAGCTGATATCATCCAATCTAGGTTAGCAGTCAAGAGACAATGATGTGTCATCTTGTCACGGTTAAAAATAATTCTGTGAAACTTGGAGTATCTCACAGTTTGTCAAGTATACTTAATTGAGTTAAAGCAGCTCAGCCACTGATCAAATCCTTACGGTATCACGGTGACATAATAGGCTACAACACATGACAGTATGAATTATGGAGAGTCTTAAATGATAGGCAAATAATTGGAATTACAAGAATGGGAGTGCATCAGGGGATGCTGGGAGTGCTACAATAAGCCCTACATGCAATGCTCTGATAGGATCACACCTACTTCCGTTCTTGATGTTCACAGTTCTTTTATGCACCGGTGAGATGTACATAGAATTATAGTTCCAAATGAGCCAATTTGCTTTGTTCTTTGAAAATCTGAATTCACACTGGTGTGATTTCTGTCTGATGCCAATTTTCACTTTACCACGGGTAATTTAATGTGTCTTATTTCTGTGTTTCCTTTTTAATGGGACATATACCACACAGTGGTAAACTGTGTATTGTCATTGTTTTCCAGGTTTTATTCATCTTTTGAAAAAAAATCTGGTCTGATTTGCCCTAACTTGTTTTTGCATTGCCACTGTTCACTAATTCTCCATAGGGCTGACTGGAATGTTATAACTTGTCACATCCTGCAATACAGGAGGTTCTTCCTGGGTTGCATCTACTCTGAAAAGCACTTGCAAGACAAGACCAGAAAATAAGTGCCATCCCTGTGAGTTGCTTCTTTTCTGTAAGTTAGGAAGGAAAATGAAAAGAGTCTGAAAAATTACACTGAAATCCATATGAGTACAAAGAATGCCAGGCACACATTTGGTGGGAGCAAACAGTTCCGAAACTCATTTTATTATTGGCTTATGCAATTTGTAGTAAGCTACTGTTCATTTATTTCAAGTCAAAGTCATTCATTTTTTAACTTAGTCCAGCCCATGCATGGAGACATATTACCTGGTGTCTGGCATAGGTCATTAATATCCAGTCATGTGGTCCGGGTATTTAATCCTCAAAGAAGCTAGAGACTCTTCCTAACGTGCTGATAAACCATGGCCCTTGGCAAAGCAGCCTCAAGAACCTGCCATTTGTGGGTTTTACCTCCCTGGATTTAAAATGCTTTTCTAACCATGGGAAAGTGAGTCATGAAAAATTTTTCTCTTTATTTATACTCTTTAGAAGGACTGTCTTTTGGAGTGCAGATAAATAATATGGGAAGTTTCCCTATCCCCAGTTCCTGCCCTTATTTCAAGAAAACAAATGGTGGGTAATAAGTTCTGTAAATATGCCACCTTTCAGTGATATTAAAGATGAATAAAGTTATATCTGCTTTCCAGTTGCCAATAAAGCACTGTTAGTTGCTCCCATTTCACCCGCCGTGTAACAAAACAAAACAAAACAAAACAACAACAAAAAAAACAAAAACAAAAACAAAAAATAACAACCAAACAAAAAAACCCCTGAAGTTTCTGTGTTGTGTCAAAGAGTTTCTCAATGAGCTGATAAATCATCTGGGCACTCTATAAGAGCCTTCTGTTGGAGGCCTTGTAATTCCTCATCATCTTCAAAAAAAGTGGTTTTTTCTTTCATTTACTCTTACTTTACAAAGTACAAAATTGAAATCTTATTTTCTGGTATAAGAAGGGATTTTTAATAGCACACGCACACCAGAGGTTGTGATTCTATCTACTTCTGTAGCTGGGCTCAGTTTAAAGTAGTAATTCTTTTGATCTTTGAACAAGCTATCCTCCTGGAACAGCTGCATTTTTCTGTTTCTAGACTATCAAGTAGAATCAGGATGTACATCAATTGCACTTATTCCCAGGTTAGCTGTCCTCTAGCATAAGTGAAAAAAAAAAAAGTGGAAAAAGGAAGCAGAGTAAGTAGAATAAAGGTAAGAGGATTTTTCTACTCAGGTTTTATCTTGAGTGTGCATATAGTCACCTTCTGTGATGACTAGAAAGAACAAAGAATATTTATCTGGTCCAGCATCTGGCCTCATGACATCATAGTTTATATTTTTCATTTGTTTTCCTCTAAGAAAGGCTTTTCTGACATAAATAAATTGCTTTGCATCCAACAGCTTAGAAATCCAACAGCTTTGTGAGATACTCTTTATTGGTTCTCTATCATTTGCACTTTGCTTTGATTTTCATTAACCCAAATTTATCTGCAAATTGAAAAATAATTGCAGGAAAGTTTGACTGCTAGTCCTAATTTTTTTCTAGTTCTTGTGTTTTTAAATATAGTATGATTATCACGGCTAAAAATATTCCTTCTGTCACTTTTTCTAATAGGCTTGCAGTAGTGGTGCCTACCACAATTTTCCATTTACAGTCAGAATTCACTCCTCTTTCTTCAGTGTTAGAATGGCGCAGTCTCAGAGATAAATGAATATGAAATATGTTGATAAATTATTATTTTGGTTTTTTTATCATTCCAAGCAAAAAGGTCTAAGGCACTCTAGACCCTCTCTCAACAGAAGTTCAGAGAGGAAATAATCTGCAATAACAAATTGTGAACAGCTGTTGATCAAGGAAACAAATCATCATATCAGCACTTAACTCACTGATAGCTGGTTTATAGTGGAGGAAAACAAGGAAGACATGCCAATATCAGGGACAGAAAGATATATGATGCCTTTGTAAAACCTTGTGTTCACAAAGGTACTTAAGTACTCTTTAAATGTAATTCAACATCTTAGACAATATTGTAGAATGATATCAATATCTGCTACATTTTTCTATTCACATTCAGTTTCTTCCCTCTGAAGTTAACTTTGTATCTTCATCCTCAGTTGTTTAACATTTTCATCTGTTTATCAAGTACAGCTGAAAACAGAAAAAAACTCATAGCCACTATCTAATTACAGATCTAATGAAAAAAATTAGATGATTATTTGCAAAACAAAAATAAGAAAAAATATAAAAGTTGAAATCAAAAAGCCAGTAAAATTCAATTGAGTCCAGTACCATTCAAGGCTAAATGAAATCTTTTGTTTACTTCCCAGAGACAGGACAACTGCCTCTCACAATTAAGTTAGATTTTCAACACATTCAAGAAATGTTAAGGACCAGAACATTGATTTGAGCCTTAACCAAATTACAACTGCTGAAGCATATCAGGATGATTGCAGGCTCACTCATCTACAATTAAACTGACACCAGTTCTTGGGCACCAGTGGCCAGCAACAAAACAAAAAGGAAGAATTTCATATTCTCAAGCTGCATATTACAGAATAGTGTTTATCAGTAAACAGATACAAATGCTGATATTCTATCTGCGCTAGGCTCAAATCCTGATGTAAAGGTAATGCTGTACATACTTTGCTGTGCTGGGGAACAGTATGCATTAGAGATGAAGCATTTCAATAAGTCTATAAAAACCTCTAAACCAATCAGTTTTCTTTTTTTCCTAACAGAGTAGATTTGTATTTGCCATCAGCAAGTCTGATAAACTACAAAAATCAGCTACTAAATGAGTTATTATGCAATTTATTCCACGAAACCATTTTGAAGTACAAATATGAATTCTGCAGTCAACAACAAGCAAACAACAATAAAAAGAAACATTAATTCCTGTTATTGCTGCTTTCACTATTACTGCTATTTTCATAGGACCAGCTCTGGCAGTTAGATCTACAAAGAGCCTAATCATCTAAAAGAGGGCTCTGGCAGAGTAGGGCTATTCACGTTTGATTAGTGAGATTCAGACTATGTCAAATGAAATGTAAAATCCTTTTTGCAGTGCAGAGAAGGCTCAGAGGTGATTCAGAGCATCAGTCAGATGTCCATTGCTAGACAGCACGATTAACTATTTGCTGCCTTTGTTCTGCTGAGATGCAAAGACATCTCACCCCATGAGTGCCTGAAGCCTACATTTGACTGAGCTTTCACCAGTAGACTTCCTTTAACATCTAATGTTTTGGGTTGGCTCAGAAGTATCAGTCTTCCTTGTCACTGAGCATTAGGTAATTGTATTTAGTCTGTGCCCCTGGTCTCTGATTTTGCAGTTGCTCTGATTTTACAGTTAACTGCAGGTGATGCCTGGATGTTAAACATGGTTCTGATGATCTACTGACCCCACTGAGCCCATCCTGGGCACTTAAGAGCCACACAGCTGAGAAACAAATATGAGGGCTGAAAACTGATCCTGCAAAGAGAAAATGGCGGTGGTTTTGTTTCTGACTTCACAATTGCAGTGCTTGCTAAAGCTGGAGGCAAGAAGGTTGCGACAAATTTGATGTCAGTCATGCTAGAGCCAGAGGGTGTGAACCCAGACCCAACTAGAGCCCAGGACCAGACCCTGCACTGTGGTCCTTGAAAGCAGGTGCTTTCAGATCAAGGACCAGAATCCAGGACTCTTCCCTCTCCCACCTGCTGAGAAAATTCTTGTTTCAGAAATAAACACTAGGAAGGAAAATGGAAATAAACTTCTCATCGTCTAGTTTTAATAGAGCAGCAAAACTTGGGTTTAAATTGCAATGAGGAAAGTACAGAAGCAGCATAGTTCTGTGCTAAGCATAGAAGTAGGGAGTTACTGACATGGATCAACTGGGCTAATCAAAGAATTTTTTCCAGGAGGGGTTTCTAATGCATTTTTCACTCATCCAGCAAAATACCCATCAGGAACAGTACAGGTAGATCTAACTCTGCCTCGAGGTTGGAAAAGTCAGTAGATGGTCTTTCCTCCCTTCTTTCATATGATCCCAAGTGTTCTTTAAAAATGGATTATAAACCTGAGAGGTGTGAACCAGGAAGTAATTCTGCACACACACACCCCCACATGAAAGAGAAGGAAATGCATATGATTAGACAAGGAAAAATCTTATATCACCCCATCAGAGGGGACAGAGGAGGGTTTAATACAGGGGTTTCCATTCTTTTTCTAAGACTGGCCCTGAGTTCCTACTATTGCTTCACTGGATGCTTTCTACGAGCTTATGATATTGGATTTCCCTTCCACAGCGTTTTTGGACACAGCATGTTACCTTCAGGACAGGCAGCACTGGGATCTGGGCGGTGAATAGGTGAAGACACACAATGGGGCATAATCATTCTGAGTCTTTTTTTGCCTGGTTTCTGTCTCCCGTTAATTGACTATTAATCAGGGGCTGGGGTAGCAGACCAAGGGAGACCAAGACAGCAGAGGGGATTCATGGGGTGGATATGGAGAGAGGCTGCCTGCAAAACAGATTGCGCACCATGGTTGTACTCACTTCATGAACAGAATCTTACTGGAGTTGAAGATACAGAAGCTGCACTGAAGGGCTGCTGAATGGAGCATAATCCACTTTGCAGCATTCTGCTTTGACCTGCAGTGTTGACTTGCATTAAAGAAAACATAAAGAAAAGCACTGGCAGTCACAAAAGAGACAGATTTGCTACTAACACCTCTCCATACTTCCATGTTGCCAAACCTCATGAGCTGACAAACCTGTTCTAGAAAAAAAGTACTGCCTTTATGCTGAGGACAATGTAGAGTAAGGAGCAGAAATGTTTAGAGCTGTTAAGGGAAAATGAGACAAGTATCTAGGCTGGAACTGAGGAAGGGAGGAGAAATTCTCACCTTTCAATGTAATATGTTGTCATTCACCAGGATCTTCACAGAGCAGCCTGCCTATTACCACAGGGAGGGAGTAGCCCTCACATATGTTAAGAGGGGGGCTGAAGGTCCCTAAAATTTAAATTGCCCTGAAGTAATCTAGAGCAAATCCTACATGAAGTAGTGCCTGTGGAGAAAAGCCTAGGATCCTAGGCTCTTGCTACATGCCCCAACCACCAACTCCAGTCCTGACAAGCCCCAAACCAGCTGAAAGGAAATAAGGCGCCATAACATCTTTCTGTCCTTTCCATCTTCATGGCTACTGAACCCCCACCTGAGAGCTAGAAAACATATGAGAATAATTGTATGGTTATATTCTGGCATAAGTTAGTTATTACTGGGTTTGGGGTACTTTCTGAAGGGAAAAATTTCGTCTTTCCCATTATTCAAAATTAGGGGCTTGAAAGGAAAGAAATGCCCGCTGTGATACCTTTGAGGGAGGTTCTAGGAAAAAACTTTCAAGAGTATGGATGTGGGACACATCCCATATTGAAGAGAAGAGATGATGGTGCTGCAGTGTAGCTAGAAAAGGAAATGGCATTTTGGCAATTGGATTCAGTGTGTAGCATATGTACTTACAGACGTCATGACCTTCTTCCTCCGTGTTCACACATACACACAAGAACTGCAACATGGCCCATTTATTTTAAAACACTGCTGCAGTTGACACTGATTCCAACTGCAGTGAAGCAATGTTAAGTAACAGAGTGTTGGGTTGTAATGTACTACACAGAATATATGTCCAGGGGATTTATGTATATAACTCCTCTGTACTCCTTTACTCTTCTCCAAAGGCTCTTATTCACTAAACTGCTTGTTTGGGGTTTGTGCAGCACAAACATTCAAAAAACCCCAACACTGATAGCATGTTTATCAAGCAGGGTGGCCAGATGTTCAAAAACACCAGCAAAGACTAAGGTTAAATACCTCCCTCAGGGGTTCCTCTTCTGAAAATACTTTATGACCGTAAGTTATTCTGAAACGTATTGAATCACCTTTTTCTGTTGCCTTCCCACAGCATCACATAAAGCACAGGGGAAACAGGCAGAATGACAAACACAGAAGCTGAAATATCAAGAAAGTGCAGTTTTTTACCTTTCAGAAACACTGTATCATTTCTATTAATAGAAAAGACTAGAACCTGGAACAGAAGATAAAGATTAGTTAAACACACACTGTTATGATGTAAATTGTCTCTTAAGCTCAATGTCTCAGTTATGAGGTTCAGCTTAAAGAGGTTTAGCCTACATTAAAAAAAAATCAAGACAGCTAATGTGAATAAATACAAATTCGTTCAGCTGTCCTGTTAAAAATTCAGAAAAAAAAATCCAGTAGATTTTTTAAGAAATAGAGGGTTTTTTGGTTTTTTTTAGTTTTGGAGGCTTTTTGGTAGTTTGGTGGCTAGTTATGCATTTTCTGTCTTCATATATGTCCCTTATATACATCCTTACTGTCTCTTTCTTTGTGATTATTTACATTTTCACAGTCTTGCAGAGGGTGATTGTTTTGGAATGGCATAAACTTTCTGGCTGAAAGCAGTTTTATCCATGGTGAAATAGCCATCTTTTAGGAAGCTTCCCTCCTGGTGTTCTACCACTAAAATATTTCCAAAATTATTTTACTAGAAAAGAGGTTGGTGTCTTTTTCATTATTATTTTTTATTTTAACTCCTGTGCTTTGGGGTTTCTTCCAAGAACATATTTGCTGTCATAATTAAGAAATATGTTAAACCTTCTGTCAATTAGCCCAATTGATGTAAAACCCTGATTGGGTCCTGAGAGAGTTGAATTTTTCCAGCTGAACCTTATCAAAAAACAGCTTAGCACAAAATAAGGAAGAAATCAAAACATGCAAGACTGCGAAGAAAAAAATACTTGAGATGCTTTGAGACAAGGTGAAAGAAAAATTTAGGTGTTATAGCAGGCTGCTGTGTAGGTGTTATGAAAATAGGTCAAGTGTTTTCAGAATGCTTTCCTTTTAGTGCATAGATCTAATGTAAAACCTTTAAAAGTAAGAGTAGAAATGAGGAAGAGATGCCTGTGAGGTAAAAGATTTATCAGGAAATAATATCAGAATGTGGAAAAGATAGGGAGTGTAAAAGGCAGTAGTTAACAGGCCAGAGACATGACTTGCTTTTTCATTTCTCATTCCTTCTGGAAATACCTATTACAGAATACAGCAAGCACAGAGGTGCAGGAGGTGTGATGGCAGAGGGCTCTGCCATGTGATGCTATCGGCAGAACTGGGTGTTAAAGGGTAAAAACACAGGTGGGGGTGAGCATACGAAGCTCAAACCTGAACGAGAAGAAGCTGCTGCAAACTCTGTGTGCACAGGTGTGGTGGAAAACTTGGCCAAGCAGCGGGATCAACTGCCAAATTATTTCTAAAATATTCAACATTTCCCTAAGAAAACCTTCTTTTCCTTCAGGTCTGATGAATTAAATATTGGCTAGGAGCCAAGTACTAAGGAATTCAAATTCTGCTTGTAGAGAAGTTTTATCTGTACCTGAAATTGCACGGAAATTCAGTCTCTGAGTCAGGATTGGAGCGTGTGTCCTTAAATTCTGCTCAGAGTATAAATACACAGTGACCTCCTGGTAAACCATTTCATTGTTATCTCCTGTTCTGCACTTGAAAACAGAGGTATTAAGTTGCCTGCTACTTTGCTATAACCTTGTAAATTCCTTGGCTTATGTGGAGGAGGAAAATAGAACTTCATTGGAATTATTTTTTTTGGCTTTAAGGTATATGTGGGAAAGACTGTTCAGATTCATCAATTCTGTTCAAGAGATGGACAAGTGGTGCTACATGCAGAAAGCTTCTGCTGGGCAGGTTTTACTGTATTCAATCTAAATCTCAAAAAATGGCTCAAGAAGCTGCAGTATTATTTTGTGTTCTGATTTCTGCTAGTGCACACTTTCACTGCCATAAAATACCATGTCTCATCCATTTTTCTCATAGTAAGGACAGAAAGGTTAAGCAGACACGGCAGAAAACATGATTTTTTATGCTAGTGTCAGCTCTGAGCTTTCCTTGACTCTGTGCTTCAATATTTACTTAAGCAGTTACTGAACTAAAGCTGGACTTAAAGCCTAGATGACATTAATGCTCAGTGTTGGTGTGCCATGATATCAAAGCCTTTGAAGAGTGATGTTGGGAGGCTGCCAGACTGTGTTTCACATAACATCTTTTTTGCTTTGGTTAGTCTGAGGAGCAAAATACATTCCCTGCATGTAGAAACTCATAAACGGAAAGAAGTAGCTAGAATGGAGCAACAATTACAGCCTGTCCCTTTGCACCAAAATCACTCCTCCCTCTCTGTCGTGCATATCCTCATATGCATGTAGTCACACAAGCACATGCACATACCCATTGCAGAAAAGTATTTTAAACCAGCTAGTGTCCAGCAAGTACTTTCATCATTTTTACATCCTTTATTAAAAGATGGTAGAGGGGAGGAAGGGAAGTCATGTCTGAAAGCAAATCTAAGCATCTCAGGAAAAAAAAACCAAAGAAAACATTACAATTAATAAGATGCACTGTATGAATAAGCAAACTGCTCACAGAGTAAGGTGAATGTAAATGCTGGAGACCTAACTTCCAACTGAGAGAGGTGGTACATCCCCACACAAATGCAAGGAAGATCCTAAATGTGGTCAGTAGAAAAATGTCAAGGGAAACTCGATTCTTAATCAGTCTGACTGGTTCCAGTTGTCATCTATTACTTGCACTAGTTTGCTTTAATATTCAGGAGACCATTAATCTCAGCAAGGCTGTCTGAGGTATGTAAATACTACTGTAACTGTAGAGATTTACAGAATAATAATAATAATCACACTAATAATATGTGTTTGAAGTATTTTGGCAACCCTTTGGATCATAGATGTTGAAATGCTTAAAACATGAGTGTCCTCAAAGGGAACATCTGTGTTGGTAATGAGAGAGGGCCAGAGAGAGAACTCAAGCACTGGACGCCTGATAAATGACGTTACCCTGCCTCTGTTTTGAGTACTCCCATGAACATTTTCTATGACAGCACATGAATACATAAGATAGCTCCTTTCAGAGAATTCTCCCAGAAGGCAGGATGGATAAGACAGGACTATCCTTTGTTCCTTCAAGCTTACACAGTTTCCTAGTGTTATCCCAGATGTTTTGAAACCCCAAGGACCCCCACATACCCTCTTGTTACATCCAAGTGGCATGACACAATCCTCAGTTTTGCATCCAGGAGTAGTTTACAGAGTTAAAGACAAGACAAAATTGAGGAATTGTCGCAATGCAGACATCAGTATCAAGCAAGAATATTTTCTGCTGTCTCTCCTCTGCCTTGCCACTTTCACTATGAGAAAAATTTGGATGGACTGATATGACACAACCATTTTATGGTACAGCAACAGTAAACTAAGTGCAAAACCTCGCTCTGTTGGGCTGTGACACTGCCCTCATTGTTTCAGACACTTTGAATGGGAAAAAGAATACCTCAGAGAAGATGGCATTGTCTCAGAGCTGTAAGTCTCTACCCCACTGGACTCACAGGCGTCTCAGTTAAGTGCTGTGCAGTCTGTGCAGGGCCCCAGTGCTTTAACTGGAGCTGCACCAAAGCAGTGTTGTCAAAAGCCAGTCTACAAAATTTGGCCTTGAAGCCAGAGATTGGCCCTTGGCCCTTTCCTATTTAGCAGCATAGCCATATCCAGAGCATCTTTCCCTGCATCTTTAATTGCCCAGGTCCCAAGAATACACTGTGCTTTATGAAGATAAAATATTTCCAGTTCTGCAGTGTCTCTGCATCATGAGTGTGGCCCTATTCCATAAGCCACTTGATTTACACAACTGTACAGCTTTCTGTCATTTCTGGCTCCACAGTTCACTTCTTTTAACATGTTTCATGAAGGCTATTTGCTGATGAGGGAGGGCTCCACCAGCCCTGTGCTGCCCCAGTGTTCTTGTAGCCTTGAAGTTTCTGCACCTGATCACTCCATAAGAGGAAATGTCTGGCACTGTAGTTACGTGGTGATCAGCAGAGAGGAGCTGTGTTTGCTTCAGGCAACCTCCTGCCAGTGGTACAATGTCTGTTTTGAAATTTTGTCCCGCTGCACATCTCATATTAATCCACAGCCCTCTGTAAAATAGATAAGTCAGAAATAATATGCTCCATAACAAATGAAAAATTTAAAAAAAAGGTAAATGAAAGAGTGAGTCAAGGTGATATGTTTCCTCAGTTTTCTCTTTGCCATATTCCCAAGTGCTCCTTACCTTCTTTAATTCCTCTGCATTTTGTTTTGGACGTATATTTTAACATACTACTTTCTTCCTTTCTGAAAACTCATATGCAGTTCCTGACATAAGGGTTGAAGCTTCTGAGGTGTGCCTTCTTTGCCCGTATTTTCATATTAAATATTAAGCTGAGATCTGAAACAAGCTGGTTACCCCTCTCTTGAGATTCTTTGGATCTAATTCAGCACTTATATAAATAGCAATGTAAATTACAAATCTAATGAATTAGGCGTTGTAATAATGGTGTAATATGCACCGTGCTACTTATTACTTAATCTGAAAATTGAAGTTAATTTACTCAAGAAGAAAAAAGTAAAAGAAATCGTATTACAGTTGAGGGTAATTGTACTCCACTGTACCATAGCAAACCAGATACTAATTACAAATATTTTACTATCACTACAAGTTTCTCTGTTATTCTTCCACTAAAGCAGTGCTCATTTTTCCCAATTTTCAGAATTAATTTCTTTTTCAAATACTCCTATACACTAAAATCCTTACATACCAATATTGTATACACCATAGTATAGTAGAAAACCATGAAGACAGAGGAAAATGCTGCAATTACCTAGTTTGACCGCCTGTGTAACACGGGGCATAGAGATTCCCTGAACTAATTCCTGTCTCAAGTTAAAAAACATTTAATATTGATTCTAAAGTGTCCCACAATAGAAAGCTCACCCCAATTCTTGTTAAAATTTACCTTTAACTTGTCTAAATATCTAGTTTTCAGTCCAGATGCTTACAACGCAGTTATCTGAAAAAGTACATCATCCTGTCATCAGCAATATTTCACTAGCTGTTTTTTATTATGACAATTAATTTCCTTTGCTAAGCCAAACTGCTTTATCTCCTCCCCCTAGCCCTCTAATCATTCTCACATCTCTTCCCTGAACATTCTCCATTGTTTCCAAATCCTTCCTGGAGTGCGGACATAGAAGAATAATTTGAAAACTAGCATGAGTGGTACCACTGTTAAGTACAGACAAAATGTAGCATCCTCGTTTAGATTCAGAGTTCCCTTTTAAATAACCACAGAGCACACAGTCTGTTTAGCCACTTTGTTAAGGAAACATTCCTGTCTATCCGGGAGCCACTCTGTGGTCTCAGACTCTGGCCCCGCAGAGCTCAACATGCAGCTTACACTGCAGCTCCACACCAAGCTAAAGGCACTAAATGTATTCCTCAACTGCTGTGTTAAACTGGGAATCCACATTCTAATTCTAGTGCTAATTATGCACTATGAACCACAGGTCTGGAGTCACTACTCCACAGACAACCCATCTGTGAGACAGGCTTTCCTGCCTCTATGTGTTCAGACACTTTATTTGCTTGTACTCGCAGTATCAAGATGTCCAGATTGCTCTGAAGAAGTGTCAGTCCTCCAGTCTGCATATACTAAATTCAGTCAATTTTTAAGATTGTTGTATGCATATGGAAACTCTGAGCCTCTTACTTTGTTCTGCTAGAATAAGCTTAACTCAAATCATCAGGCTTCAGTCTTCTAAAAGACTGGTGTCTAGCTGAAGCTAGAAAGCAATGTGGTTTCTGTCCCAGACATGAAACAAAACAGACACCCCTGGAGAGATTCATCCAAACCCACTTTGGATAATTTAGATGCCTGAAATAGGTGGGAAGTTTTGTTCATTCTGTAGCTGCCTGACTCTCTCCAGTGACTACAAAGGAAAGCTAGTTAGCATTTGTTTTCTCATTTATGAGGAAAAAAGGAAGATAATTATAATTGTCACCAAATATGTCTGCGATTCTTGAGGTGAAAACTTCAGAAGCTGCTAGGCAAGTAAAACATGAAGGTAAAACACTAGGTCTGACATTTTTATCATGGCCACTACCCTATGTCACAGTGAAGCACTAAGCAAGAATATGTGGTTCTTAGAAGAAATATTGGTATTCCATTTATCTCTCACTAAGCACAGGGATTGCCTTGATATTACTTTGTTCATCTTGGAAAAGTGAATAATTCATTACAAATATGGTCTAAGTGGAAAGTATTTCAAAGTTGATATGCATACCACAGTCATTACATTCGAACAATATTGCTCTAAGGTTAGCTGTAAATGCTGCTGCTAATTCAACATTACAGTGTCCTTGTGACACCTTTCCATCTTTATTTGTATACCTGCATACAAGTATACTTGTTTACATCTTTTCATGTGTGATATAGTGGCTGACTAGGCGAAAAACAGAGTTGATGGAAATAGGACAAGAAGTTAGTAGATGGTTAATAGAAACTATATGGCCATAATTTTTGTTTCTTGACAGCAGGAAACAGAGTAGTTGACATACAGAAGACAAAAGACATTTTATTAGAATATAGAATCTCCCCATGATACATGCAATATCAGTGTGAAGAAGCCATAAATAATGAAAGCACACAAAAGGGTGCATGTGAAAGATGCAAAAGATGACTCTAAATTGATTGAAAAAATATTGTTATCAGTAATGAAAGTCTGACTGACTGAGGCAGCAGCAAGGACAATGAAGACAACTGCAGTACTTAGTGGGCTCAGTAAGAGCTCAGGATCAAGTAAATCGATAAAAGAATGATGAAAAAAAAATGCTGTCATCAGGACCTTTATATTTGGTACAGAAATGTAACGACCTAAAAAGAATTTGTAAGGATATCTCCAAAAGAACAGAGAAGAGTTTTAGGATGACTCTGTCAGATTCAAGTCAGGTGGAAGAGGGATCATTATCCAGATTTTGTGTTTAGTTGAATCAGATGGCTTGGCCGAATGATCAGCATGAGAAGCAAAAAGATCCCAAGGCAGGCTTTTGTGCTACATGCCATCCTCCAGATGAAATAGATATCTTCATGAATTATGCAACTAACATTTCTCTGAATGCCAGTAGGGCTGCACATCTGTTTGCTGCCCACTTCTATAAAGTCTTCCTTCGTGTCTACATTGCTGCATGCTGAGGATCACCATGAAATTCAGAGGCAGGTCCCTACTAATTAAGCATGTATTAAGCATGAAGTTTAACACTTTGTTGTGGAATTATGTCTTCGCTGACAATTTTGCAGTTTTCATGAGAAACTTGTGAGCACACAGACTTTCTGGGCACATAAGCAGCCACCTGCCTCTGCCTATCTCATTTCCATTCCAGAGGAACAGCAGGCCTCTGAAAATCTGAACAAAGGACTGTGAAGGTTGTAAAAGAAAGATCTCCACTCTCACAAGCCGAGACTGAGCTCAGACCTAAGCACACACTTATCTCCTCCTTCCTGATGCCTAAGTTTCCACATAAAAAAAAAACCCCATCTGGATACGCATGCTAAGCAGGAGCTGTGCTTGTCCCAGCCAGGCCCCCAGTAATTCAAGAGAAGGGACCAAGACCATCAGATAAGAGCTCTTTAGCTAAACTGGTCATTTAGACACTACTTGCAACACTTTTAGAAATTAGATGTTTCTGCCCTAATGAAATTTGTGTGTGAAGTCTGTTGGCATTAACAACTTAATTTTAACCTATTTCTTTAGTATTATTAATGTATATTAATATTAATATATTAATATTAATGTAAACCCATCAATTTTTTGGGAAACAGAGACCTGCTTATTGGACCTGTATCTACTCTGTATGTCTTGGTTCATAGACAACCAAGCAAAGGATCTGCTTTATTTGGGTAGCACATTTATATGTCAAACTTTGCAAATCTTTTATCTCTAATAAGGCCTGCTGCCACTCCAATTCCTGTTCACTGAATTTTTGGCTGCTGTCTCTTTTGTCTTGGCATAAAATATTTGGAGTTTTTTCAGACTCTGTTTTTTCTGCATTTTCTATAACTGAATTTATTCTGCAATGTCTCTGGCCTTCCACTGGACTTGCAGACCTAATGTGTTTTACCTGTACATTTCTGTGTTCGTGCTGCAATCTTATGTTCCTACAGATTCATGATTTCTTGCCCACTAATGCTGTTATTCATTTTCCAAGAACTTCCAAGTATCTTCTTGAGTATTCAAAAGATAGTATTAGTGCTTTATTGCCCTAAATGTGGAAAACCAAATAAATCTGAGTATATGAAATGTAGGTCATCTGTAATAAGAACCTTGAAAAAGATATGGTGGTTTTAAATCTTAGATCAAACAATATATTAATGTACATCTTCAGAATTTCAATAACCATCTTAGTGATGTGCACAGCATTTAACAAATTAATAAAGCATAATATGGGAATGGATCTAGTGAAAAACAGTTTTTTGCCTCCACAGTGAAATGTGACAGGGTTTATTCACCTATTAGATAGGTTTATCAATAAATATTATGATTTGATTGAAATATTCTTAAGTTTTTTTGTGTGGACAAAATACAACTATCACTTTTCATGTACCGCTACCGAATAGGATAAAAAACATGCCTAATATGATGTTTAGAAAAATGTTATCAAAAGCTCTCAAATCCGACTTTCAGAAATCATTCACATACTTCACCTAAAGGTCATCACTGAGTTCCTAGGTCCCTTTGCCAATTGAAAAATGAGGTTTCTAGATCAGATTTACTTTATGTAAATTATTTTGCCCAAAAGAATGCTAAGAGTAAATAGCCAGGGAAGACACTTAGTTTGGCCTATTTTATAAAGCAGGATGGTTTCACAAATTAATATCCTAGCTAAATAATGTAGTAATTCCCTAGCTGTTGACCTGATAATCACATAATCTCTCTGAACAAGTAACTTCCTAACCCATGAGTTTTGATGAAGTAGGGTGTTTTCATGCACTAGCAAACTACATAGCTAAAAATAGGGGCAAACTGAGAGTGTCTCTTGCGTGTCAGTAGATGGTTTAAGGTGTCCATGATTCCATGAGATGAAGCCGGGAGCCATTAGGCGGTATGGAGATACCTCCTAATTCCCAATATTCTCTTGTTCACATTGGCCAATATGCTCCATCCTTAGGGCACCAGTGAAAAATGAAGAGCAGGTCAGCATGCCTGTGTGCACTTGAGTACCCGGTCCCTTTTTCCACCTGTGCTGGCACTCTTCTTTCCCCTCTCCAACACACTCCAAGCAGTTCTCCAGTGCATTATACTGCAAATAATGTTTTTCTTCTTCCTTTGGAACATTCTCCTGATATTTCCTAGTAGATACAACTTTGCTGCTGACTAGCGTCATATATCTTGATATTTGAAAATGGGCTAGATCATAGAAAACATTTGAGATTAAAGCCCTTGAATTGGAAACATGACTAGAACTGACCTGTGATAAAAGAATTTTTTTTCCTTCTTTTGATAAATCGAACTCAGCTCTATGCACACTTTCCCTAAAACTCTTTCATTAACTTCTAAAGGTTTCATTAGAACTTTTTCCACTTATTTTGGATATATAATAAACCAGGGGGAAAAAAGCCCTCACCAAAAATGACATTTTGTCTTTACCCTATGTTTATTGCTGCTATGCAGCTACACAGCTCAGCAGTCTTCCAAGATGGCTGTGCAAATTGGATCTCATTTCACAGTGCTGTGTTCTCTCATGTTTCTTCAATTAAATTATCCTTCTACCCTTTATTCTGCCAAGTCAATACAAGGAGATGAAATATTTCTCAATTCTGGCAATCAACTGGTGATGCAGAGGAGCCAAATATCTAAAAATAATTTCTTCTCTAACCCTCAGTAGGAAATAATATTGTCTTTCATTTTTCAAAGACTTGGTGCATCTGTTCAAGTCAACCCCAAATTTCTATCTACTAAATATATATTTTTGACAAAGAATTGCAAAAGAAGTGACACAATAAACAGCTGGAATACACAAATTAAATACAGAAAATATTAAAAATAAAGCATTAACACATTGCTGATATTCTGCACAGAGTAATATAATGGATTAATAACAATGTAGAATAGTATATGTAGCTGTAGCACTTTTCATGCCCTCCATGCAAAAACTGAAACCAGAAGTCATTACCGGAGCCTTACCATGCCCTGGCAAAACAGGCACCTTTATGTCAATATTACAGATTTTGTGAGAAAAAAAAAAAAAGAAGAAAACATGACTGGATTGCATTCTTTTGATATTCATGTTAGGGATCTGCATCACAGAAGTGGGACTTTCTGGAGGCAAGAAAAGCAGAGCATTTTCAGGGACAAAGAAGGAACACAACTGCTGTACCAGCATGGTGGCTACTTGTCTGCAGTTGTCAGAGCAGAAGAAAAAGGTCTATGGCTTTTGCTCTCACTTCATGCAGTCCATTGCCAGTGTGCAGGCTGGATGGAGACTGGCCTTCTCTGCTAGTGCAGAAGCTTTCCCTCACCTCTCCTGCTGGGGCCAAGGTAGCCTAATCTGCCACTAGATGGGTTGCCCTGAGTGACCTGTGCCTGGAACAGGTGACAGAGCTGCAGCCTTCACCACATGTGGGTTAAAGAAAACACAAACCTCACATTTTTCATAAAGACTAACATGTCAAAGTACTGCTGTCACTTGTGTTCTTCCTACCAGAGCAGCTTCTGCATCAGCATGTTAAATAGTCCGTTGCTGAGACCTAGGGAAGAGATGTATGCTATGTTACCGAGAGCCACACAGGGCTTCAGAGCTTCAAGCTGGTGATCACTGCTTTAGAGAGAAATGTGCCCAGTTCAGATGAGACATTTATTTTTAAATGGGCATCTGATGTCTGTCGATGGCAGAGGTCTAATTCAGACTTCCTTGATCACGTGGCTGGCACACTCCCAGGTACTGCATTATATTAACAAGGTTCATAAAGTGTCAGAGATATAACTCATCCACTTAACTCTCTGCAATGAGGCACAGACTCTGAGGACATGGCCTTTCCGAGAATGTTCTCTCTGTGTAATCTGTCATTCCCCCGAAATGCCTCATGTGATATGATGTTACTGGAATCTTCAGCTAAAAGGTTCAATTTTTCTTTTGGTCACATATCTTGCAGAATTTATTAATATGTATTCTGCCACCCCAGGCAGTGACTGGGATCTCTGCCATCAACCTATTTCCATTTGGCGCAAGGAGATCACTATTTTTCATGCTGAATAAACAAGAGAGTGATCCCCTGCCCTTCAGCGGAAGGTCTGTAAGGGGAAAGGTGCCTTTGACCATGGAATTCAAACTGTCATTCTGCCTGGAGCCTCTAGAGCGTAATCTCTCTTTGTACCAGCCCAGGCTGCATGGTGTGATATTCATTTAAACTCTCCAGTGGTTCTCCTTTTGAAGGAAAGGTTTTCACACAGCACTTTGGCATTTGCTTTTTGAAGCCTGCTTAGCTGATTTTGCTGAATGGAAAAGGTAGCCCTGAAACATATCTTTTATTGTAGTTTACAAAGGTGGAAAAAGCCTGCAGTAGGCTAATGCTGAGAGGAAAAATAGCATTGAAACATTAGCTGAGTTCAGTTACTTTAAACATTAGACACCACAGGAAGAGGTTTTATTGACCTTGAAACCCCCCTGACACTTGATGCTGTTATATTGTACTCCTGGAGCAAAATGTTTGTTCTAAGTAATGCATTTGCTAGATGTATGGATCCTAAGGAGATGGAATGATGTGGAGCACGCTATGCACGCTGCTTTGTACTTTCACTGAGATACCTCTCTCTCTTTACTTCAGAGCATGAGCCTTAAAGGAGTTATTTGGTTAAGATAAGTTCATTCTTCCTCATCTTCCTTACATGCATTGCCAAAGACAGAGGCTGTCCTGTCAGGTGTCCCACCTTTCCATATTGTGTGCAGGCACAAGCAGCCAGAGGGCTCAGGCAAAGCCTCCACCTGACAGTCACCTTCCTGGCAGCTCTGCTGCTGATGGCACTGTCAAAGAGATCTGCCAGTTCCTCTGCTGTTAGTCCACAATTCCCACTGAGCTTCTGAATAACTACTATTGTATTTTGATAATCCATCAGCATTCAGGTTTCATAAGTTCAAGCCCTATTCATCTTGATCACACTCTCTAGAGCTGTTCCTATGAATGCCTTATTTGTTTTTCTTTCTGTATGTTAAAGCAATGAGCCTGAGTATTCAGGCTGGTGTAGGGCTGCTTCAGCTGAGCTGTGCACTTTGCATACCGTGCATCCATCTGCCTTGTCAGCACCACCATCATCAGCTGTTGTAGGAACACTTTGATCAGAGCGTTATTAAGCTGTTACAACATCACCACCACCACGAAGTCTGCAGTGCAAAAGCTGTCACGTTCCATGAAGTTTCCTGACCCTGTGACCATCATCAGAGCCTTCAAATAAACAGCAATTCATCACAGGGAAAATAAATATTATCACAGAGAAGGAGCCAGCTGCTACTGAAAAGTACTTTACCTCTGATGAAATGTTCTGGCTCTTGTCATTTATGTGACAGCAATGATCTAATTTAATCTAACATGTGATGATGGAGAAGAGCAAATTACCTGTGCTTTCTTTCTGAACTTTTATTTTATACACTGTTCATGGTTGGCCTCAGTCCTGAGAAACTGGCAGACACAACATATTATTCTCTTTCTCATCTTCTACTCACTCTCTTCTGAGTGTTTCTGTTTCCTAGATCCTAGGGCCCAGTGTTCACACTTAAAGTATTGAGATTTATTTGCCATATGGATACCTCAACTTGGAGGGATGAATTTGCATTGAACGGAAACACTCATATGTTTGTTTATCAGAAATTCAGAGCTCTCTTGTACCATCAAAATATTTTCTCCTATACAATCTGCACACATTTCAAATTTTTTCTGCTGCTCCTCAAAAGAGTGAGTAGCATTGATAATCTAGTTTTTCTTCTAACAGAGCTCAATTTAAAATGCTAGGCATTCATTTGGTGGGCTGCAAGGAGTCTGTGGCTTTGTTAGATCTGGAGCATAAAGAACCAATTTTTCTTATCCTAATCCTATGGCTGTCTGGAAAAGGTGACACACAGTTACACATAATGATAAGAAAAGCTACTGCTGCCAAAGGCAGTAAGATACCAAAGCCAGATGATTAAACCATTCCAAAGCTTTCCCAGAAGACAAGAGGAGGCAAAGGTCCAAAGTTTTTTTTCATAGAAGTTATCATGCTATAAAACCTTCAGAGTAAAGCCCACATACAGACACGTACACACTTTCGCTTTAATAACCCATTCCTACTATTTACAGAAAAAATGTGATGACATGTATTTTAAAGCCTTTCACTTTAGTTTTTTGTTTGTTTAAGCTTCATTATTTGTTTTTATTTTTTTCTATTGCCAAGTGTCCAGAGGCAGTTTGCCTTGTTTAAAAATAAATGGGATTGCTTTTTGCATTCTACACAGCTCTAATGGCTAAATAATTTTTATGTGAATAGCAGGCACCACAACACACACTGTGGACTGCTGTACAATCAAAACTCTGTTCTAACAATGACAAGTTGGGCTACAGAGCTACACCATGAGAGAAAACAGAGTAATAGACTTTTCCATCTTCAGGACTTCCCACACATTTGGATTGGATGGAATTAAAAAAATTATGTAACCAAATATCTCCTCTGACGCTAATGAAGTCAGAAAATGTAAAGTGGAGACAATTTCACAAAAGCAGAAAAGAGAAAATTAAAATTTCTCCAGGTTTAACGCTTTTTTGGCATCACTAATGCCTTCAGTCTGCGCTGAGCAGTGCATACCTGAGCTGCGCCCAGTACCTTCTGAATACAGCTGGTGGAGAATTTGTTCCTGGTGTCTCAGTCCCATCCCTGCTCTAAGCTATCATCTAGGAACCTGCACAGGTCAGCCTACTGTCACCTCCCCTCTGTCCAATGAGGCATGCCTGTCTCAGCTTCCTGAGGGAATCCAGCAGAGTCCTGCCTGGAGCATTTCACCTGTGGGAGCAGGAATGTGAAGCTCAGCTCCAAGCCTGAATCTGCAAGATGCTCCAGGGTGCAGTTAACACAGAGGTCAGCAGTAAGTGATCCCCAGTTCTACCCCATGCGAGCTGGTAGCCCCTGTATTTTCAGCCGCCTTTCAAGTCTGAAGCAGGAAAAAAAGGACATGCTACCCTTTAGCTGTGAGATGAAATCATGGAAAAGTGCCAAATATCATGTGGTTATCAAAAGCATAGATCACTCTGAAATACCTAGGAAGAGTGAAGATTTGTAGAAAGTTTTAGGTCAAAATTACACAAAACTCTCACTAAAGTTTAAACTTTCTGGAAATTTGGGTCGAGCCAAATGTCTGTAACACAGCCATAAAACAGGTAAGTATCTCTTGCTTTCTCCTGTTGTTAAAGCTTTGCACTGCTCTTTTCTGACAGGCCACGGTGCTGTGATTTTCGGTGCCCCTGTAGTCCCTTCAATTCATCAGGTGCAGAAGCTTGCCAGGGACGATGCTCAGGGAGCCCCGAACAAGACAGAACTTCAAACAAAAGCTTTCGAGCAGGTCTTCACGGGGATCTTCAAATGCTTATACAAAAAGGAAATCTCCAGAAAATTGAAGAGTCCATTGAGAAATAAAGAAAGATTTTATGCTAAGCACCTTCTAGACAGCTGATATAAAAAAGATTATGATGCACTAGTTGATATAAATGCTATTTTTACCTCTCTCCTTTTTTCCAATGTGCCTAGACTTATCTGTATTTATGATTCATGGTTTTACTGTGTCTCCCAAAAAAAACCCCAAAGAAACTTTGGGGAGGTTTCCAACTCAAAAAAGGAAAGAAAAGTAATTTGGTGACTACACGGGCTAAGAAATTATCATTTTGGCTTGCTTTTAAATTTCATAATTGCCCACTAGATATTATTGTGGACATGTCAATTTGACATTGACTCTTTTAAGCAATTATTTTATAGCACAAAATAAAGCTACTTGGCCATGCCAATGAAATATTCTTTCCAGACAGCACATAGATAGGTAATTCTGTAACAGAATGACAGCAAGGCCACACAGTCTACCTTCCCCATCAGGAATCTGTCCTTATACCAATAGTTTTCCTATTTGCTCCTTTTATGATGAAAGATAGTTAAACTTGGAGGAATGACAGGGTTCTCATAATGTTAAATGTAAGCACAAATAAAAGCATACCTCAACAGAGTAGTTTCCATGGAACGCAGCTTGAGTTTTATATTAAACATCCAGCAATGATGTTCACTCACTGATGTAGCACTGCTGAAGGCAGTGAAATCATGCTTGAAAGGGTTTTTGCGGGGGGCAGCTTTAGAACCCCCATGACACTGACTTAAATCTACAGATATTGAGAGAAAGGTCTCTGCCTCATCTTTCCTGCTAAATAATGAGTATGATTCTTCTGAGAATCAATACACTGGAAGCTTTCTAGACAGTAATTCTCCAGTTCTTCAGTTGCTCAAAATGTGTGTGTGTGTATATATATATATATAGCACTATATCTCCAGACTCCAAAAATCCATTTTAAAGAAACATTGTCCCTTAAATGCACAGCATTACAAAGGTTTTATGTGTGCAGACCACTGTAAGCTTAAGAAATATGATTAATTTGCACATGGCTGGACATGTAACATTGCAGCTTTGCAATATAGCATTCCCAGGGCCAGAATTACACCCATGTCTTTCTGCCGCATTATTGCTTGAACTAGCCTGTATTTTGCTTAGTTCTTAAAACCAGAGGGTTTATAGAAACCTGCAAAAACTTAATAATGAAAAGTAAATGCACAAGCCTCAGCTGTTTCAGAAGATACTGTAACATTTGTCCATAGGAAAACCATAGGAAAAACATTTGTGGTTTTTAAGTCTAAGGTTCATTCCTCTAGACCAAGCACTGTTATAGAAAAAAAGGTATTCATTCAATGAAACCAAGACTATGTATTATTTCCACAACCTTTAACTCATTAATCCTCTCAAGCCTTCTCCTCACGACCTTATCCCAATCGGATCTTACCGACTTTTAGTTTTTGTTTCCTCCTTGCTGTCACTCTTTTGTTTGAAGTTCCCAGCTTAATAAACATAACTTGTAGTAATTACCTATATATATATATTGCTTTAGAAGAGGGCAGTGTGGGAGCCTTGACCAGTATTTATGGTTTTTTATATGATAGCCTTTTTCCCAAATCTGGTGCTATTTGCAGTGCATAAAAACATTCATCTCCATAAAAGAAGTGAGAAAAAATAGCAAGACAGGATTTTGATCAATACTGATTCTGGTTAAGTTTGATCACAGCACTTGACATTTTGAGCAAGTCTGGAAGTACACTCACAGAGACTCAGGATCTGCTAAGAGTCTTTAGCAGTGCAACAGGACGTTGTTGACTTAGGTGGGGAATATTCTGTCTACTTTTGTGTTTGCCTTATATTTGCCTAATATTCTGCCTACTTTTTGTTTGCCTTAAGGCAATAAAATACATTAACTTCATTTTGTAATTAATCTTATTATCAAAGCTTCAGTAGTACTGTTTTATTCGTGGTTTATTTTAGGCTTTGCTTGTCTTTTTTTCTTGACAGAATGAAAGATGGCTTTATCAACATGGTTATAGATTAAAAAAGAAACAAAACCAAATTAAATTATTAAATGTTTGAGATCATTGTTTATAAAATTAAGGTCATCAGATGCCATCAAAGTACACTCAGGGAGCTGGTGCAGGCATGGATAATGTGTCACTTTTAGAAAGAGCAGTATTCATTTATACTCTCCTATGGACATATCAGGGAAAGCTGTAAAGAGCAGATTTTTTTGAGCTGCAGAAAATGAGGTTCATAAAAATGTGCATTCACTAATCACTATATGTATAAATGAGCAGGGATGTTGTTAATGGTTCCTTCTTCTCTAGAGGCCCATACTACAGCATTAAAATGTGAATGGAACAGCTGTAGACACCTAATCTTGATGGGTCTGGGATCCAGAAATGATATTCTGCTCATTGCACCTATTTCTTTTTATCACGGCATGGTTTATAAAAAACGAAGCTCAGTTAATTAAAAAAAAAAACAGGGATGCAAAGCAATAAGATTTTTCAAGCTGACTTTCCTACTTTTAAACTGATTTTCCGAGACAGTCAGGCTCCTTCTCTTCTTTGTCTCTGAGGACTCATTTCCTTCCTGCTCATGTAAGACAAAAATCTTTTGGAGATACTGAATCAGGAAGACTGCTCTGTGTAATTCTCATACTGCGCTGAGCACTGCTGTGTTTGAGGACTTCCCAGGAATATATGAAGTGATGTGACTAACTTCTATCATTTTCTTTGGTTTGGTTTCTTCTCTCATACTCTTCTCCAGGGTGAGGAGTGTATTCAGTGTTCTGTTTGGATTTGTTGGGGGTTTTTGGGTATTTTTTGTGATACAAAGGTACATTGCAGTATGTTTTTCTTAGAGAGGAAAAGTTAAAGTGCAGCTTGCACTATAACAAAGGTGGTAAATTTTGGGAGACCCCTCCATCCATGTGGGAATTCATTAACAATTTCAGTTGACTAAAGTGCCCAAGAAATCTCTGCTCTGTGCGTAGACAAGCTGTACCCTTCTTATGGGAAGTCCTAGTCCACAGGGGAGGAAACATGTTCCTGACCTCTATCCCAGAGATCTCCGCAGCCACCATGGGCTCAGGTCCTTGAGCATCATGAAAGTGAAAACTGCCACATTTTAGCTCTGAGCCTCAGCTCACAGTGTGTGCCCACTGCTGTTGATGCAATTAGAAGATAAATCTTAAATGGCTGCCGCTGTATCAGAACTGATAAATTTCTTGGTTTAAAAAAAAAGAGAAAGAAGAAAAAACTAATGGAGATTCAAATAAAAACAAAATAATTTTGTTTACCAAGCCAAGGGTTGGATAAATGTGGGAGAAGGGGAGGTTTCTTTTATGAACTCTGATTATCTCATGAGAAAAAAAACCCTGACATTCGTACTTAGATCAGAACAATTTGAGCTTTAAGGCATTCTTTTAATCAACAAGCTCATCTGATGAAATGCTGTAGGATTTGCTTATATATCAAAGGAGTTCCCTAGAGATTTAAGCGATGTAACTGAATACCATTAAAAGATCAGTTGTAAACACCATTTGTGATACATTTTGTTTGCTGTGCTTTGTAAGATAAGTTCAGTTAATAACACATGAACTTGTGGTGGTTTAGAAAATAGTAAAGTATTGAACTGTAGTGCAAGAAAAGGATTACCATAGGAGCCTGCTAGAGATGCAACTATTCAGCTATCTTGGATCTGATGGTCTGTAAAAAGAGAACAGAGAAACTATTAAGCCAAGGTTCACATCCAAGAATGGAATCACTTATGAACAACCTTTCTGGGCCTAATTCGTTGCTGAATTAAACCTCAAGTAATGTCATTGAAGTCAATGGGGTTATGCAGGGCATAAGTCAGTGGAGCAAATTAGCCCTCTGTCTTGAAGCCAAGAAACGAAAGGGAAGAGTGATCCAATAAAGGAGAGATGAAATGCTGATATTAGCTGAATGCCACTTCTTGGTACAGTGCGTTCTTTGTGTCCAGCAGTGAATATTTCATCCTTCCCAGGTGTAAAATCTTCCCAGCAGCACTATAAGGCAGATTTATAATAAATGACAAAATTAATGGTTTAGTTCCACTGTAATGCAGCTTCTGGGCTCCCAACACAAATTTAAGCAGATAGACAACACCTATGCTGGCTTCAGTGTGATCTCCAAATTAGGTCTTGATCTCCTCAGGAAAGCCTTGAGGCCAACCTTTTTTTTCCCCCTTTTGCCATCACTTACTCATACTCATGTTAGAAGATAGCATTTGTGGGTATGGGTAGCTTTCTACATAGAAACCTACAGAAATTCCAGGAATATTGGTGTAAAAGCTGGAATAAACTAGGCATAGTCACTGCCTCAGATATGAAGGCACTAGGAAATAGAATGGATTTGTTTGCATTTAATTTATATATGGGTAATAGTAGGGGCTCTAAGAACCCACAGTATTGCAGTGATTGTATATCATAATAATCACCTTGGATTAATGAAAAAAAAATCCATTTTCACTAACCAACATTCATAATACATGGTCTCTCAAGTTTCACTTCTTCTACTGTCCAACCCACTGATTACTCAAACTGAAGTTAAGATCATGATCTCCCTCAGCCGGAGATTATCGGTTTTGCACCATTCACAAAGAGCTTGGTCCTGGCTGAAGCCTCTAGGCATTTTCATTAACTGTATAAAGAACAAATTCCCAAAGTGTACAGATGGGTTCGCAGCTCATGAAAATGTCTCTGTGAGGTGAACTGTGCAGAGTAACACATTTCGGCACCGTGGCTCACTTTCACTACACAGAGATCAAACTGGAATTCTTTTGATGTCCTACCATGCAAATTTCAGTGATGAGCTAGAAGATGAAAAATGCTTTATTGTGATTTAGTAGAAAAAACTCTCCAGACCTACACGTAAGGGAAGTTGTGTAGAGCAGGCAGCATGTGACACGTGCTGCTGCTCCGGTATTTGTTCTTTTACTTCTGGTTTAATTTCTTCGCAACAACAGAACTTGCTGGAGGGACCAGCAGCTGACCGACCTGATACTTGGCCTGTTGCATGTGTGATATTGGCCATTTATTCCTTTCTTTATTATCATTTTTTTCAGGTGGTACTTCAATAACCACTCCAGCTTTTCATTTTCTTTAAATCCCATTGCTTCTGTTTACAGTTCAGTTCTGGGCATGCTCTGCAGAGAGAATTGAAGGAAGCAAGATACAAATTTGCCAGCTGCTGCATGAGATGCTGATGTAAACACATCCAGGACTATCCAAAGTGATATGTCATGAGGCTTGGGGACTATTGCAGATATGGGAACAAGTTCCATTAATTCATAGACCTAATTTCAACTGATAAAATATCATTATAAAGCTGTTTTACAAGTGCACTGAATTTGTCCTTGATTTAGTTGGCACAGTTGTGATTTTTAAAAAAGTTCTGCTAGAGGGCCAGGTTTTGTTGGATAGCAAATCTGATTTTGACAGAAATACAGCAAAATCAGATAGCAAATCTGATTTTGACAGAATTTACATTTTCAGTAGCTAAAAGCTCATCCATCCAAACACCCATTCGCTTTTCTATTTTTTCAATAATTAAAAAGAAGTCAACTAGGTATTGGAAAGATTTTGATCATTTTTTGGACGTTTTATTGAAGGATGTGTTTTTCAAGAAAGATGCAGAATTCCCTTGACTATTTCTAATGAAAATTATTAAACTATTGTGGAGAATTTTCTTCACCTTACCAAAGAAAGTCTGTCAAATTTTTTTATTTCTGTTTCTGTAGTTGCTCTTCTAAAGCCATCTCTTTTTTCTCTATGGTAACCATCTTACATCTAACACTATTACATTTTGTTTCAGCTGGCAGGCTTCATCTATGCCTGTTATGTTGTGAAGTGTATTACTGAAGAAGAGGACAGCTGTAAGTACTAAAGCTTTATTACATATGAAATTAATTCTTTTTTTTTTTTTTTTAAATCACCTCTCCACTATGCTGGCTCTTGCTGACTTCAATCTAAATGGCTTATTATACCATAGCTAGATCATGTTTTCTGTCCATCCTTCTTGGTGTAAAATTTGGAAATGTCTGAGAGACAAAGGAGTCATGAAATACTGGTTAAAAATTACATACAGCTTTCTTCTGGAAAGATCATTGCAATTCTTTATCTCACAGCTTAGCTTTAGAAAAAAAAAAATTTAAAAAATAATAAAAAAATTTAAAAACCCAATTAGTAAATACAAACCTTTTTTTTTCCTTACTCCAGACTGTTGTGAACTGTCTTCAGAGTAATTGGTAACCACTGAGGTTATAGCTCTTTTGTGTTGGCATGTATGTTGGCTTTTAAAAGCACTTCTGGCAAAAAAATAGCTTTAGATCATCGCAGGACCTTCCTTTATGAGAGGTGAAACAGTGGAGCTCCTCTTTGTTCCTGCTGCTCCCAGGGTACAATTACATGGAGTGAAATTATTTCATATAGATGTATGTTTGTGTTTCTTCTGCTTATTTATATCAATAGAAGCCTGTTGAGCAGAATTTTCTCTTATTGCATGCTGTAGAGACAAGCCATTTCATTTTTTTCTCTCCTCTAACCTTGATTTTTTTTTTTTAAAAAGGGCCACTGCAGCATTTCAGTACATCTTGGGATTCATACTAAAGCACTTTAGAAACAAGTATCAGAACTGCATGTAACTTTGATAAAATATACATGAATCCTAGAGAGAGCTCTGCAACAGGAAGCTAAAGGGTTTTTATTTGATTGAGAGCACTGCTAGGGCTGGCGGGGGTTCCTTTGTGTGTTCTCCTGCGTGGAAAATAGCTACAACCCTATAATCTATTGGCAATACAGTGTCACTGTGAACCATCAAGGGGAGATTTAAAGCTGAAATCAAACCACCACACTTTGGAGGTCGTTTCGACTATGCTCATTTCAGCTGTCTTTGTGTTTCTGCGAAGGTGAGGAAGGTATAAAGAGTACAAAGGGTTTGGGACAGCTGCGTGGAGCAGGGGTATGTCACAAATAGACCTGTCTGTTTAGGGAAGTAGCCAGTCATGTGTGCTTTCTCTCATTTTGCCGTTAAGTGCATTCACTATCCACAGGGCAGGAGGAGAGTTATTCCTTGTCCCCCAAAATGAAACCCCATTTAATACTGTTCTGCCCTCTCTTCTAAGGGCTTAAAACTTGTTTTCGCTATTCTGTAATGCTTCAGGGCATGATACAAGTAAAAAGCGAGGAAGGACTTGAGACTTGGCTGACCAATCAAGCGCGGAAGTCAGAGCACATTTGAGAGATTTCTCCCATGGTCCATAAAGCAGCATTCCTGGCAGCAAAGTGCCACGGCCAATATGGTATTGTTTTCTCCTCACTGCAGCAGGAGCTCCCTGTTGTTCAGAAGCCACAGATTGTCATGCTTCTTCGAACATTTGCTTGCCATCACCTTGACTATTTTGTTGTTACTTTTGTCATTTAGATTTCATTATTACTTTGTTCATACTCCCCTGACAGGTCTCCTCATCCCGTCAAAGAGGGTCTCACCCATCTGCGAGCACCTCTCTGAGGTACCAGGGTGAATCCCCACCCAGTGCAATACAGCCAGCACAAGCTCAGGTGCTGCAGCTTCCCCTCTGGTGAGGTTTGAAAGCTTGGCTGGCAAAAAAGGAAACGGGAACTTCTGTGGCTTAGTTGTGCCAACAGTGTAATAATGCTCAGATTGGATTTGGCCCCTTAAGGTATCATAAAATTAAAGCAGCTTTAGTTTTTACTGAGAGGCCTCATGAAGCAGCAAGTAAGGATGATTCTAGTTCTCTCTCTGCTCAGATATCCACTCTGCCATGCATCAAGTGTTCACTGTGACAGCCAGGGCCTGCAGTCTGTACAAATATCCCCTGCTCAGGTTTAATTTTAAATTCTTTTATTTTCTTAGATACATTTTTTCACTTTTTCCATCCCTTTTGGCAACTCATCCATCTATTGTTCTCTTCTGAGAAGTGTATCCCTTATGGATGTCATGTTATTTAGTATTTGTACTCCAGAGGACGATGCCTAAGCTTGACTTTCTCCATATATTCACAGGTGGGGTCATCTCATGCAGACCAAGTGAATGCTAAGGAGAAAAGCTTTCAGGAAAAGTGGAATATGTCCCAGATTGATTGCTAGAGCTCCCTGCATAGAGTCTTTGATCTGAGATAGCTCCAGATCCCCTAGCTGTGTTTCTCTTTCCATAGGCTCTTCCTCCCTTTCCATAGGCTCTTCTCCCCTTTCCATAGGCTCTTCTTCCACTTTTCCAGTTCCTCACCTCTGCCTGTTGCTATGGAGCAAACTCTGTGACAGAGGGATGAGGGTGCCTCTCCTACTCATGGTATACTTCCTCCTCCAAAGCTGCTGGGCACCTAGCACAGGAGTAAAAAGCTTTACTGTGCTACCCCCAACCCCTGTCTAGCATCCACACCTGATAAGGAGTGAGGCCAGGCTTGTGTTTCCATGAAATTTGGCAGCTGGTATTCCCTCTGTGTGCTTGCAATATGTCAGCTGTGAAAGATCCTCTGGTAAAAACAGTCACCAGAAAGCAGCAACCACACTGCCCTGCTTTCTCAGAACCAAAATGGTCTGTGAAGAACGACAGAGGGACATTGTCATCTTCTTACCCACCTCCATATTCACAGACATCACAGGGCAAATCTAGATCTCTGGCTTTCAGAACCACTCATGCCTGTAAAAATGGGATGCCTTGCAGACAAATAGAGAGAACCATAAGGATGAACATATTGGGTCATACCAAAGTGTCATTTAGCCACAAGTTCTTTCTGATGACACAGAACCAACAGAAAAAGTTTTTTGCTTCTCACAATGGATGCAGTGAACACCAATACACTCAATTCAATTTCTCCTGCTGTGTTAATGGGCCATGGGAACAACAGCAGTCCAAAAGAGGAGCAAAAGAAAAAGAAACATTGAACCTGGCAGTACTGAGCAGAAAGGCATAAGACTGGAGAAAAAGCCATGCAACCTCCAAGACCCAAACATGGGCATGTTCCAGATTTTAACCAGAGGAAGATATTGACACTGCTCTGGAGTACAGAAGGTGTCTCATCTTCTGCTGGCACAGAGCCTCAACTGTAGAAACACAGGTTGCTCTTAAGCTGCTTCAGCTGAATTAGCTTTGCTGTCAGAGTAATTGGAACAAGCTGAAAGAATTGCTATTTCTCCATTCTTTATGCAGATTTTATCAAGAGAACAAATGAGCTAGGGTAGAATTAAGCAAACATTTCACTAAGATTAACCTGCTCTAACCTCACTAAAGGATTAGGAATGGAGCAATACAGTGATCAAATCATGGTCATAACTAGGACTGAATCATCAAGTCTAGAGCTTTTCAATTACTCACACATCAAATAAATCCAGCCACAGGCCCCCTAAATCAAAGAACAAGTCTGTGCTACCTTTCATGAGAAAAATCTTGGGTTAATTCTGCACCAAGGATTAAAGAGGAAGTTGCTTTCTCTCCTGGTACAGTCCCAGAAGTGCTCTAACACTAAGTTCACCAGGGTTGAACTGTGGCACCTGTGTCCAAGGGGCAGACAAGAGCAGCTTTTCCATGGCTACTGCCACTCCCAATTGTTCCTTCTGCATCATTTTCCCTGTGGCTGCATAGGAAGGAGGAACTCTGAGGGTTGGAGTGCTTCAGGTCTTTTTCTGGGAACAACGAGGGAGGATGGGTCTCCAGCAGCACTGCTGACAACTCTACACCCTCCTCTTCACCACTGCCATTGGAATGCCTAAGCCATTGCCATTCTTACCTCATTAGCATTATTAGCTGCAGCAATTAAAAATAAAACATAAAAATGTCAGCAACAGCCATTACTTGGAGGCATTCAATGGCTGTGAACTTATTGGAGCTCCTCATTTGTCTTCCAAAATCATATTAGGCCTGCATTTTTCAAAGGCTGCACATTATTTTTAATAACATCAAAATGTTCATTTAATGTGCATTTGCTCACTAGCAATTTGGCTCCCTGCTATAAGCTACTACTGCCTTACTAAAAGAAAATTCAATGTATTTTTGAAAACTTTATTAGCTATATAGACATTTTGTGGAAAACACTGGAATGTAAGCAATCAAACAGCATCCTCCCAGGGCTTTTTGTCTCTAAGAAATTAAGAAAGAAACCTGGGTTACTGAAATGGGAATTCTGCACTCACCTTGCAGGTTCTGTTGAGGGTAAGGAGACTGGCTTGTTATTAGAGGGACAGTTTTGACCGGGAATGAACCCCAGGTAAGGGAAAATCTCTAATTTAGTTTGTGTCCTACAGTAAAATCCTAACCTAGAAGGCTCCCTTGCTGACCCAGAGAGGGAACAGAAATAGCATTTACCTACTATTAAACAATGGCAAGGCAATCAGAGAACAAATATGGCCCCTCTGACCGTTGCCTTGTGTACCATGAGGTACAACCTTTGCACTGTCTGATGCTAGCAGGGGTCCAACTTGCACATACACTTTCTTCTTTTCTCCTGGCATTGTTTCCAGTTAAACTGCAAAGCAAAAGAAATTGTAACTACGTCAAGAAGATTTTTGCTGCATATTCCCTGGAACCCTACTATTGAGGAGGTCTGGCACAGAAGTAAAGCTCTATATAACCCTTTAAAATTATTTCACTCCTCCCCCTCCAATAAAAATTTGAATTCAAGATCCCATTTGAATTACTGAGAATGTTCAGGAAGACAGTAATACCCTAGATAAGAAATATCTTCTGGTGAGCAATACAGTATTATGTGCAGTTATGTGCCAATAAACTTGGTGCCAAACAATAATCCATTCTGGGATAGGCCTGACCTGGGAAGTACAAAGGTGATGACAAAGATTTTCTTTTAAAAGACAATATTAAATTAATTTTATGTGAGAGATGTGAAATTTTGACATGCATATGGGATAGATAGAAAAACATTTCCTTTTTATCTCTGTCACAGGCAGCCTTCCACCTTCAGGCAGGTTATTTAACCTCTCCATACTTCTGTTTCCCATATTTAAAATGGGAAATAATGACAGGAACAAACTCACAGGCGTGTTGCTTCATAACTTTGAGCTTCTGGGATGAAAGGCACTATTGAAGTGCAGAATACGCTCAGGTATCGCTTTAGTTCTGTGCCAAATGCTTTTCACAATCTGCTTAGCGAGACATTACAGAGAAATAATAGCTCAGCTTCCATTGCTGCTTCAAACATCTCTAAAACAAAGAGAAAGAGAAACTGGTAGCAAACATTTGGGTATTAATTCTGCTTCTTTGTTTCCCATCCCAAGTTTGTGGTTCCCGGAAATTCTTGACAGTAATTTGCTGTTCATGGACTTCCTCAGCCACAAGAGGTCTTGCTGTATTTAGTTTCCCACAGTGGTCTTTTCTTCCTCAAAGTGTCCAACTATGTTTGAACCAAGAAAGGTTTTATAAAACAGCCTCCTGAGGAAAGGAGATCCAATACCTCAGCTCTACACTTCATTAGGTTTGCACCTACCATTTGCGTAGTGTGTCCTGAGTCTTCCTCTGGAAAACACCAGTGATTCCATCTTCACCTTTTCCATGCTGTCACAGGTGGCATCCATCTCACACTCCTACAACCACGTGTAAGTAGGCCTGCAGCTCAAACTAACAATCAAGACTTCCACCACAGTTAGTGGAGGCAGGGATGTAACTCCAAAGAGCAATCTGCCCTGTCTGTGGCAGACATCCCTCTCACACCAGAGCGAATCACTGTTGAACCAATCACTAACTTGTTTGGTTAGTGCTAGGGACAGCCTGGGCAGCCTGCAAAGGCAGCACAGTGACAAATAATAATAGGAACAGACAAAAGCCAATAGTTAAAACACAGTTGTTCTCCAAACTGTTGAACAGGTCATTGTGAATGGGAATGCAATGAATATGCTACACATTTGAAGATTCAGCTTGTTTTTGCTCAGCTGCACTCTTCAATTTACAGCCTGCAGCTCAATTAGAAGCTTTTTCCATTTACTTGTTTCATTTAGTGTGGTGACTGCTACATGGACTAAGTAAACCAGAGGGAGGAAAATAGGATGCCTTTAGCTGTCAGGATGCTGATAGAAGTGCGGAGGGAGAGAAGCCTTTCAAATCCCATTGTGCTGCTTCATGTTTGTCATCCTAAGGAGAGCTGCCCTGGAGAGCCACGGTGCCACCAGGAACATTTAGGAGATTTCCTGAGATGCCTGTACAACATCAATCTTTCGCACAGATCAATAGCTGGTTCCTGTGTTATTATTTCCAGTCATGTCCTGTCTTAGAGGGGGTCCCTCACAGAGCAGAAGGCTGGTGCTGAGCATCTCATTCTCCTCGGCACAGAGCACAGGCAATCTTCATCCCCTAAGGTGTGCTCGCTGCTTCCAAGGCACAGGCTGAAAACGTCTGAGCTGCAGAGTGCGAGGCTGAAGCACAGGGGAGCAAGTTTATGGCAGGAAGATATGACAAGTGAAACCAGCTGCATTTGAGATGCAAATGGACCTGAGCAGTTCAAGGTGTCATAGGGCTTGGCAGACATTACACAGCCTGCTCTGTGATCATTTGGCACAGCACTGCAGAGAGAAACAAACTTAAAAGCTCTGAGGAGGTGCAGTTTGTTTAAATAATAGCAAGTAATTAGTCTGAAGACAAAATCAGTGATGGCATTTTATAATTACAATTAATTTAAAGGTTAATTTCCTTTGGTGCTAAAATCTTATTTAAAACATTTACCAGGAAGGGTAAATTAGGATGTTACTATCTAGATGCATAGAATGCTTCTGGGAATCCATGCCTATTATCACTAGAAAATTAGGTTAGACTCAAAGTGGGAATTTCAATTCATTTTAGTGTATAATAGATGGTGGTCAGGGCCTTGAGTCAGAAGGGTTGCTTAGGGTAGACTGTATGATTTGCATTTTCTTTGTTTGTGGGATTAATTGCAAATGTTTCCAACAAAAGGGCTGGGTTTATACATGAACAAGCTTGACATGAAAAGAAAATTGGTTATGGATTGCTGCCTTCATAACTAATGAAGTTGATGTTCAAGGAATCCCTTGGAGACAGGTTTGTGGTATGAGACAAATATATAAATAAAATCACACAAGGGAAAATGGTGGCATTGCTGGCTTCATCTATGATAATTTCTTTTCTCCCTCGCTTGTCTTCCCTGCCACTCCCCTTGCATCCATCACCGCCTCCTGTGGGGATTGTCAGGCCCAAGTTTAAAAATGTCTAAATAACATAATGTAAAGCTTGAAGGAAGTAACATTACCATTCCAGCAGCTCATCACAATGCAATACTGCTTCATAAAATCAATGCATTGTAACAGCCAGGGAAATATACTTACCTTACATAATTTTTTTAAGTATAGACCACACAATTTTTATCTCTTCAAGAATGACATTGCGTAAGTATTGGAAAAGATTTGCGCATGTCAAAAGGGAATGAACAACTAACAACTGGTTTTTTGAAGAAAGATAGATTTCATACCAAACCATTGTGAAAATATTACACGTCACTAATTCTTTGTTTCAGGAAAGGAACACAAAGGCATTCAGACCATGAAACAATGTCCCAGGTGGTTGTGTCAAGCCAGTAGTAGAAATGAGGTAGTAACTAGTCATGATTCTGACAAAAAAAGCTACAGATCGTTGCAAGAGATGCTCAGGTTGTCAATGTGGCTGAATGGGGCGTGGTCTTCCTGGTCGTGGAAATGTTTTGACATTGAAAAATAGACAAAGCTCATATTCAAAATCAGGGAAAAAAAGTGAAGTCTGAAACTCTCCACAAGCTGAAAATTGCATGAAAATACTTTCAGGCATGTTTTGTTCTGGTGCTGGTGAAAGACTCAATTTCAACATCAGTCCTTTCCATGCTACTTTGCACTGAACATGGAGGGCTGGCTTTGAAAGGAGGCCCTCCAATGGGGAGCATCTCCTCCTTCATCCCCCGAGGGAGAGGAGAGGCAGCTTGGATCCCACAGAGGAACAGCCTGCAGNTGTTCCACCCTTTGAGGGCAGCTGGCTGCCTTCTCAGGGTTTCAGCCAAAATTGGTGGGTGGAGCGCACCAGGTCCTGGCTATCCAAGCTCACACCAGGCTGACAGACAGTGGAGTCTTCAAGAGGAATGGTGATGAGCGTCTGCGGGTGGACCAGACTAATTAATTATTTCCAGTGGCCCTGAGAAGGACACCTGCCCACAGCCTTAGTGTCCTTCCTGCTGAGATAGTCACTGTGAGCTCCTTGTAGTTTCCTACATGCCATGAACATAGCTTTGTACTAAATTATTTTTATCAGCATGACTCCTGTTAAAGTTTTCGTTATTACTTTTCCCCTCAAATATCTAGATAGGTCTTCATTAGCGTTGGATTGTTAACTTTCATAGATTTGGGCCTTAATTCTCCACTTTGTTGCACCTACTAATGACTCTTTTTCTAATTTATTAGTGTGGCAGTCACACTTGGAGGCCATTGCCCCAGGCATTTTCTTTTTCCTCCTTTTTGTCTTTTTCTTCTCTTTATTGCTTGCCCCTAGCAGTGATCTGGCTAAGAACAATTTTTACTAACGACTCATTTGATAACTTCTACAGTAATTCAGTCTACCACACATTTAATTCTTAGAATGATTTGTCAGTCAAAAACTATATTGCAGGGCTATATTTTTTTGCTCAGCACTTAGGGATGAAAATTTGAAAGCAAATGGCTGTTATCCAGCAAATCTCAGGTCTGTCCAGTTTACCAAAATAATACATTGTTCAGACTATTATTGTTCTCTGAGCTTGTTATTGTTCCCTTGTTCTCTTAGCTGAGTGGAGGTCTTTTATGGATTATTGCTTTACTGAGCATCAGACAAGGCCCACTGCAAGTTTGGAGACGAGCTTTGCAGAGCCTTGCAGAAGTCAGGCAGCAACCCTGTCTCCAGGTGTACAGGCTGACAGGTGGCTTGCTGTATTTGTCAGGTATAAAAGGCAGTGCTGGCCATTTCAGTCCAGTATTTCTCATTGCTGCAGCTGTGCTCCAGCTGTTTCCTCCTGGCCTCTGGTCTTTGTTCCTGCCCGCCTGATCCCCGGTCCCAGTTTCTGCCTGCCTTAACCCTGGTCCCAGTTTCTGCCTGCCTTAACCCTGGTCCCAGTTTCTGCCTTCAGCTACTGAAGACTTGTTCATGCCTCTCATTCCTTGCTTGGTTATTCCTGACTACTTTCACCCTGGCTACTTTCTCCTCAGCAAGGACCTTGGTTCCCATCCTCTCAACATGGTTCCCACTGTCGGCTAGCCCTGCCTTGCAGAGGCCTTGCTCCAGAGCATGGTCTTCCTCATGTCACGCTCCAAGGGTCTGCTACCAACCTCAGACACCCTCTCCACCTCAGAATCTGGACAAATTGTGACTTGTCTAATTTCCGGACCCACAGCACCATTCATCTTGGTATTTTCTGCTGGGTACAACTATGAGCTGGATTCACCTGGAATGCAGTCTCTGTATGCCTGCTTGGTCCTAATTATAGGGAGCAACAGATAGTGATCCCTGCCCATATTTCTGTGAGGGCAGAAACACCAGGTCATGTTTATTAGACTTCACAAACCTGAGTACCTTCCCAGTCCTACATCTTGTCTCAGAAGGGCTGATCAAAGACTCAGCCAGGGGATCACCAGAAACAGAGACAGAAGAAGATGCTGCCTTATACTAATGAGAAACAAGACAAGAGAAGAAGAAAGTGGAGAACAAGGCCCTGTGAAGCAAAAAATTACTGAGTAATTTTGATTATTATACAAGTAAACAGCATGAAAATAGTGGCAGTAGGGCATAATCCGAGCTGAGAAACTCCATCAAAATTTGTGTAAGGGTTTCCCTTTGTAGCTCCAGTGGCCATTGTAGAGCTCAGAAATGCCATGAGGTTACAGTTTAAAAATCTGAGATTTTACATTCACCTTGCAAAGGCTGAGCTGAGAGCACTCACAGGCCCTTCATTACTGGCTGTTTGGCAGAAATGCTGCTCATTGCACCGCAAGAACTGGACCTCATGTCCAAGTCCTTATGCCATTTCTGAATCCTCCTGTGACAGCAGGAAGGGCACAGCCTCATGTGCTGGCAGATGTCTCCTTCCCCATGCTTCCCTGGTGTTTGGCTCTATTGTGGTTTGAGAGCCTAAATCACTGTGTGCTCAGCACAAAGACCAATAATGTTTGATTATCATTGTAAACAAACTTTATGGAGATCACATTCAAGCAAACCTCCTCCTGTGTGCTATGTTGTGGAACAGCCACCAGGCCATGCTCACAGCATAAAAAGGCAGCAGAACTGAATTGTTTGGAAGTGTCTTCACCAAACAGAGAGCTGCGTAGCAGGATACTGGAAAAGCTGCAAGAGCAAAGGTGTCCCCATATGTTCTTTTATCTTATTGCCCCATATGTCATTTCCAAATCCTTAAAACCAAACTTCATTTATTTTTTTTTCTCAATCTGGCCCATTTTTAGCTACCGCTACTTGTGCACAGCTCTCTCTTGACTCACATACTCACTTCTGCACCAGCAGTGCTTTCAGTGATGTTATTAGCTGTAGTTTGTTTGCCATCTCTCCTTCCTTCTAGCTACACCTGCAGTGAAGCGCCTTGCTGTGGCAGTGAAGCTTAATTGCAGCGCTTCAAAAGCCTGAGTACAGGGAACCAAGTCTTTGGCCTCTGGAGAGAGTACATATAAATTTCAGACTTCACAGGCCAGATGTAGCATATGAACACCATGTGTTGTCTCTCTGCTATACCACACAGGAAATATGTCCAGTCATGACATGCACATGCAAGGAGCATCCATGAGCACATGCACATACACTTCCCTGGTTATTAGCTCTTTTTTTTTAAGGTGTCATCTTTGTCACGGATGATACTAATTTTTTTATATTATTTTAGTGCCTTAGATTCATGAATGTATTTAAGGACTACCATAATGCCAAGCACTGTACAAATGTGAACATCAGTCCTGTTTCTTGGAGCTAGCAATCTGCATGTTAGACAACAGGAAACTGATGGGTACAGGCAGAAAGTGAGCACAAAGAAAATATGAGCAAATATTATTCATTGAAGTAGACAGGAATGTAAGGGCACAAGCAACCTAATTATTGTCAACAGAGCAAAGAAGAATTTTAGGGAAAAGAACAAGAGAACTGTTTGTAAAGACATTCTCACAAGGAGAGACAAGTGTTTGGAAATTTGACAAGTATGGAGGTCAAGCTGATGGCATGAGGGCAGAATTTAGCCTTTAGCCCTGAAAAGAGGAGAGTTTGATGTCGAGTCTCTACAAAAGGCTTTAAATGTAAGAAAATTTCGTTCATACTTGATGTAATACAGAAGCTTAACTCAGTAGAAGGATGCAGAGAAGAGTAACCTAAACAAAAAGGTAAGTCCTGCAGCTTAACTCCACATTTGGTAAGTTCAAGAATAAAAAAGGAGCAATTGTCATGTTCAACACTGGGAGCCCTGGGTAAATGTTACAGCTGTGTCAACAGGTAGAAGAGTCTTCTTCTTCACTATGCAAAAATAATCTTCAGAAATTAAATCCTGCACAGCCCACACAGAACTTTACATCAAACTTATATCCTCGAGTAAAAGAGGGACTTGAGGACACAAGTTCACACTGAGAGACAGCAGGGAGGGTTAGGGAGGAGCAGCTAAGAGTTCTGGTTTTAGTCATGCAGAACTGGAACTGATGTTTAATTATCCATGGGTAAATATCACAGAGAGAAGCTGGGATTTAAATGTGTATAGGAGGAGCAGAGTGAGCACGAGTCAGGTAATCTGTGACACCTCAGAGAGCTGACGACAGCAGAATTTCTGTTTGTGAGTGCAATTACCCAGACCAGGAGGGGGAGAAAAGTAAAATGCAGAGGCTACTGCTCACTGGACTCCAGGATTATGACGGAGATAGAATCCCCAAGAAAGGAGATGAACGATGAGAGGAGGAAGGTGAGCACCAGCAGAAGAGACAAAGGAGCCCAGAACGGCAAGTTTCGGGAAAAAGAGAACAGGAAACAAATGAAAGGTGGCTGGATGACCACAGAGAGGACTCTATGGGCCTAAATTGGAACAGGAAGAGGTGATCTGACTGAGGTTCCAGCTGCATGCAAAGGACAGAATACAAGACGGAAGAAAATTTTCTAAAAAAGGGGAGAAAAGTAGCTCCAGAAACTACTTGAAAACATCAATGGGGGTTGGAGGGGAAAGACTGGAACAAGCAGGGATAAGGATGCAGTAAATTTTTAAATTTTTTTTCATAAAAAAGAATTTACATGTATTTTTATTGGAAGGAAATGAAAAAAAAAAAGAAAACCAAAGAACAAGAGTGTGTCACTGGGACAAGAAGAAGTTTTATGGAACAAAGTTCTTGTGACTGTAGTAAGAGAGAAGGGGAAACAGATAGTAAAAGGAGTGAAAAAGGCTGTCAAGCTGAAGAAAGGAGTGCTACTTTATTATTTTGTTTGCACAAAAAGTGGGACAGTTGATGTGCAGAGCAATGACTGAAGATGGGGGCAGTGAAGCAAATGAGGAGATGGTTGGGCATCGGTGAGCTAGAACTAATAGAGCTGGAGGAGACAAACTGCTTCAAACGGGAGATGAAGTGAAGGAAAAGAGAGGAATCAGTAGAGAAGTCATCCTTAAAACAGAATTAATGCCAAAGACATTTTCACTTTTAAAGAAGGAGCCATGGGCAGGAAACAGATGTGATGGTGAAGGCAGGGTTGAGTGCTGGCAGTCGGTTCACCACAGTGAGGCAGGTCCTCATGCACCAAGGTTAGGGATGAGATAATCAGAAAAATAAACCGTAAATTAACAAAGAAGAGGGTTTGAAACCAGTCAGGTTGTCATCCGTACTTCAAGTCCCAGGTTGGCCAAGTTGGGTATTTTCCAAACTTTCCCTTTCCTTTCGTTTGCAGATAAAGCCATCCATCCCCCTCCCCATTCCTAAACTCTATATCTTTTCATATCTAGTCTGCATTGATTTTTGCATGCCTACTAAAATGCAAGGAAATTCATAGTGTCAGTCACATTTCTATAAACATATGCCCTAAGCAATTCTTTGGGTTGGATCCTAAGCTAATGTAAATTATCGTTCCTTCATAGAAGTCACTGGAGTTATCAACATATTTATTAGAGGACCTGAATCTTTGTGCTTCTGTATTTATATCTTACAGAGGAAAATTTGTATAAGTAGAATAGTGTCTCGTTTTCTTGTTTTTAAGAATCTTTTTGCTTTCTACAGGAAGATGTTGCTTTTATTCCATACTCTATCCTTTCTCTTTGTGCATCTGTTGATTCCAACAGCTTTAATTTTTCTCACAGTGAACTTCAGAAAAAGAAATTTCTTCCATATCAAATACATGATAATGAGGTCTTCTTTTGTGCATCACATTTTAATGGTTCTTCTATATACCACAGACTTCCAGAAATGAAAAATGAGAAACCCATTTATGCCTCTTATCCTGTCCTGATGTACACCAGTGGGGACTCTGACCGTGAGCAGAGGCTGAAACTTCGCATCCCTGTGGGTGCTTATTGATAGAAAATATGTCCCTATCTTGAGCCATATATCCTGTCTGTGTTACACTTGTAACAACAGTCATATGTCTGACAAGACCCTTAACCCAAGCAAAAGAAGAAAATAATCTGAATTTTTTATAACGCATTTTACAGATAAGTAGTACTGCTATTATCCTATTCGAGTCCAGCTAGGAAAATAAAAATTTTAGCAAAAAATATTTCAAAGGTAGGTTTGCATGGCCAGGTTTTGAGGGGGCTACAGGGGTGGCTTCTGTGAAGAGCTGCTAGAAGCTTCTCCTGTGTCTGATGAAGTCAGTGCCAGACAGCTCCAAGACGGACCCTGCTGTCAAAGGCTGAGCCCATCAGCGATGGTGGTAGTGCCTCTGGGATAACAGATTTAAGAAGGGGAAATGGTTACTGTGCAACTTCAGCTGAAGAGTGGAATGAGGGTAAGTGAGAGCAACAACTCTGGAGACCCCAAGGTCAGTGAAGAAGGAGGAACAGGTGCTCCACGCACCAGAGCTGAGATTCCCCTGCAGCCCCTGGTGCAGACCATGGTGAGGCAGCTGTGCCCCTGCAGCCCAGGAAGGTCCATGGGGGAGCAGAGATCCACCTGCAGCCCATGGAGGAGCCCAGGGCACAGCAGGTGGGTGCCCAAAGGAGGCCATGCCCCTGTGGGAAGCCTGAGCTGGAACAGGCTCCTGGCAGGACCCGTGGAGAGAGGAGCCCACACCAGAACAGGTTTGCTGGCAGGACTTGTGACCCCACAGGAGACCCCCATTGGAGCAGGCTGTCCCTGAAGGACTGTGCCCCAAGGAAGGGACCCACTGGAGCAGTTCATGAAGAATTGTAGCCCGTGGGAAGGATTCACATTGGAGAAGTTTATGGAGGACTGTCTCCCATAGAAGGGACCCCACACTGGAGCAGAGGAAATATGTGAGGACTCTTCCCCCTGAGGAGGAAGGAACAGCAGAGAGGTGTGATGAACTGACCACAACCCCCATTCCTCATTCCCATATGTCACTGGGGTGGAGGAGGCAGAGAATCAGGAGTTAAGTTAAGCCTGGGAAGAAGGTTTAATATTTGGCTCTACTTGTCATTATACTGTTCTTCTTTGGTAATAATTCAAAGCTATTTTGCCTGTGATGGTAATTGCTGAGTGATCTCTCCCTGTCTCTATCTGGACCCATTAACCTTTTGTTATATTTTCTCTCTCCTGCTCAGCTGAGGAGGGGAGCAACAGAGTGGCTTTGGGGGACAACAGATGTTCATCCAGGGTCAACCCACCACAAAAGTAATGGGATTCTGTTTGTTTGTATGTTCACATGTGCTTTTACAAAAGTGAAACATGACATGAGCCACTTGTGATAACAGTGACATATAAGATGAATGTAAAATAGAAAGGTCAAAAAAGTGTTTGATGCATGAGGCTAAGGATGGAAGCCTCTGTACTGATTCAGCTAATGAGCTTTGTTTTATTCATCTGATGTTATGGCTGCCAGGAATATACCAGTTGTACGACACTTTTAGTGACTTTTCAGCCACAGCCAGGACAAATTGCCTGCAGAAAGGGCAGCCTGTTGCGTGCTTTAAGAAACTAACTCAGAGTCCACAGAGAGCTTTTAGCTTAGCCTGGACACCACAGGGCTTGCAATGCTGAGAAGCAGCCGCCATGAAGAACCCTTGCTACAAAGAAATTGATGAAATCCTTTTGTATTGGATTTCACTTTCCATTACCTCCCTTCACCTCCCTTGCAAAGCTTGTTGTTGCCTGTGAGAAGCCATTGTATGTCTACAGCGAGGTCATGGTAGTATTCTCTGCCCTGCCATCATTTGGTTGCACACATGGGAACTTCTGCAGTGAGCTGAACACAGAAATGTCTCTACGACCTTGCTTTGTTTGTCACTTGACAATCTGGCTTGTTAACACTCCGTGCTTGCTCTGTGCAACAGGGCAAAGCCACAATGCACGAAGAGATATTCAGCACACATTTTTTCCTCATGCCCACACAAAATCATTTTGCTCAAAGAAGCCTTTTTCTTAACACATTGGTTTAGCTTTCTGAAAACAACCCTGAAGACCTTTTGCCTCACATCTGCAAAGCAGAGTGTCTGTGCCTGCAGCCTACTAATAATGGTTTACAGGTTGCTTGAAGGGTCTAGGAAAGTACAGAAGAAATGCAAAACTGGACAAATGGGTATAAGCAATGTCGCGGAAGCAGCAAGGGTTGACAACAGTGAAACACTCAATCCAACACAGGTATTTTCTGACTTGTGTTGTCAGGGATCAAGAGTGACCGAAAGAAAAGAAAATTGGGCAAGCAAACAACAAACCATACCTGCAGCAAACATATATCCATTCTTTTTTCTTCGATCTTTGTATTTGAATGGGGGGGAGAGTTTCCTCCCAGCCCAGCGCTTCAAAAAACAATATCCTTCATTCTGTGCCTGTAAACTTAGTATGCTCACAAAACATGATCACATTTTGATAAAGATATTCTGATGGTTACAGACAGTGATTAAGTAGAAAGCAACAAATGGCATATATCTTGATTTTAGCAAAATTTTGACACTATAAAAGGTTTGTAAGAAGGACAGGGAAGTACTGTCTGGATGCAGCCAGCACAGGTTGAGTGCAGAACTGTTTAAACTCCATTTGAAATGTAGTTATAAAGCAGATGGGACTTTTCAGATGGGATCCCACCGGGACCTCAGCTAGGGAAATAATTCTCTTCATTATTTTTGTTAAGAACAATGAGGATAGAAAAGAGAATGTTTGTAAAAATTTAAGATTAAACAGGACTGGGAAGGGTACAAGCACTTGTAAAGATAGGATTAGAAGTGAAAATAATCTTGAGAAGTGCCTTGAAAACAAGAAGGTGAAATTCAGTACAGACAAGTGCAAAAGAATTCCTGTGGGGAAGAATCAATCATCTTCAAATAAAATATGGACTACTTGGCTAGGCTACACTTAGTGTCAAAACACAAAAATAAAGATCTGATTATTAAGCATTTGTATGATGCTGGTGAAAAAAGAAATTGAAAACCAAACCCAAATGACACAAAACAGGAACAACAGCAAAAACAAGAGGAAAAAAACAAACCAAACATACAAAAACCCAAATCCTACTGAATTATTTCAGGTAATGCACAGAAGACTATATGGCAGTTTTCCCAGTTAGTCCTGATTTGTGCACCCCACTGTAAGAAAAGCATAAGTAAACAGAGGAAGGATCTTCAGATTTTGAATTGTAGCAGCTTGGAAAACATGAGCTGTGAGAAAAATTTGAAATAACTAGGTTTGCTTAAACCCGAAGAGAATGGATAGCATGGAATACTTTTTTAAAAGGCTTAAAAGCAGCTAGAAGAGAAAAAAATGGCTCATTTTTCTTCATATCCATAGGGAGAAAAGGCCAAAATGTAGATAAGTAGTTAATTTGCAGGAAATTACATTTAAATTAGACATTAGGAAATTAGGCACAGGGAAAAGCAACGCAGAGAGGCTATAGAACCTCCTTCATTAGTGATGTCAGGGATTAATTTAGTAACACATCTTTCTGGGATAGGAGTATACATAATGCTGCCACAGCATACAGAGTTGGCTGAATTATTTCTGCAGGGGCCATTCTTGCCAGCAAGGAATGACTTGATGACAGATTCAACATGTGTGCAATTGCAATGGAGACGTACTTTACCCAGCCAGTCTAGTGTTTTGGTGGCTCTTTGCTTGCAGAGTAAATGGTGGATGGAGGGATACAAGAATTTGATTTTTTGCAACATGTCTGGAATGGGTGAAACTGCATTGATAAGTGGGACTAAGTGTGGCATATATTGAGGGGTACCTTAGTATTAAAACAACCTTATAAATGCAAGTGTTAAGGAGTCTAACCACTGTGGAAGTCTTCAAACCATGTAACATGTTTTGTGTTCATGACTGTTACTACATTTTGGATCCTCAAGAAGTTGTTGTCTGTACACAGAGCCAGTCTGTCAGTAGCAGTGCCCAAACGTGTGAAAAACACACTTCCATACCTGAACTCTTTGATCCTTTTCTATCAAAGTAAAGTCAAATTCATATCTGTAATGTAAGAGACAATATTTCAGGGACGAGAACTGCCCCCAAATAACCCCTATAAGCCAATAGTTGAGTCTCCTGGGACAAAGGAAGCAAAGGGCACCCTTTTACCTGTGCAAAGAAAGTGTTGTAGCAGAGAAATAGGGTTTCGGGCTCAGATGAGATTGAATTTTCCTGGAAATTGTTTAAAACAAACGTATAAAGGCCATCAGGAGCTGGCAATTGTGTGAATTAATAAATAACTCCCACCCTACAACCTTCCTGCAGACCTTCAGCATCTTGAGAGAAATGTAGGTTTCCTTACATGTGTGATGTTTCATCTCTGAAGCTCTGAAGATAAATTGTTCCAACTCTCTGTTCATGCATTTCAACCAAATGTCAAAGCAGGGAATCAGAGAAACTTCTGTCTCTCAGAGTTGGCTCAATGTACTCCCTCCTCTATATCCTCTACTGAGCCATGATAAGACAGCAAGCCAGACACAGTAATCACAGTCAGAAGCAATGCATTCATGCCAATAAATAAATTGTGTTCATCATTTGTAATGTCTGAAGAGCATGTTGTTTTATATTAGTGTGCTGGTCTACTTGAAAAAGAGGGATGTGTGCTTATTCCTGGTGAACAGATGGCTTTTATAAATCCTTTACTGTTTTTACATAGGTTTAAAATTTAATTGATTTTAAAAGTAAAGAAAAAAAAAAGGAGGGAACTTTCCTTACTTTTTAACTGTTTTTCTGTTTCTTCCCAATTAGCTGGTCTAATTTTAACAGATTATTAGGGGACCTGTCAAAAATAATCTGTGCGCTGGGTGGTTCTCGAATGATAGTGCCTATCATTTCTGAAAAAATGTTGCTAATGAAAGCAATTTTCCCCCTTTCAGTTGATTTCATAGGTGGATTTGACTCTTACGGCTATCAAGGTCCACAGAAGACATCTCATTTACAGCTACAGCCCATGTATATGTAAGTACTTAACTTCCAGGATATTTGGCAGAGTGGCAGCCTGATATTAAAGAATCATTAAGATGAAAGATGGCATGACTTAAAAATTCAGGATAGGCAGAAGCCTTTTTTGATGGACTGAATTCAAGCTACACTTAAGCAGTAACATTACTCTTGTGTTGAATTATAATAATTTCATAGGGCAGGATATCATGTGTCACAGTTGTTCAAACAGCATCCAGCTCTCACCTGATTTTTCCCTATTTTCATTCAAGCAGGTTCCACTCAGAGACAGTGACAATTCAGTGTAGAAAAAACACTAGTCAGATATGACAAATCTTGGTTGCAAAAAGCGTGGATTTTTATTAAGTTTTATCAAAAGTTCCGAAACTTGCTAATTTAGTGGATTCATTTAGCATTTGTCCTACCAGAGCATCTGTTCACCATGGCACCTCTGTACCTCATTTCCAGTTTCCACATTTTAAAAACCCAAAACAAACAACATATGGCTCTTAAAATTAGTTTGAATAGAAGACAGTATTTTACCTAACCAGTGAGTGACAACTCCATCTTAGAGTGCAGTCTGATACATTTGGGAATTAAATGGGGAATTAAATCTCAGCTCATACACACAACTGAAGTATATTCACACTAGAGCTGACACACAACCATAAACCAGTCCAGGAATAATCGTCTCCAAATATTTCTTGTACTGATGCCAATTAAAATTCAGAACAGTCCTGACTGCCCAGATAAATCTTACTTCACTGCTGCAGCCTTTTGGAATGTTTTTTTTTATTTGCCATCAATGGCCTACACATTAAAAGCGCAGCACCAAACAGCTCATAAAGGGGCAACATTTACTTTTTTTTCCTTTGTTTCTCTTCTGAAAATCTCTTTTGAGGGAAAGAACTAAATTCAAGCAAACAATAGCCATCCAAACACACAATTCCATTCACCTTCAAATGCAATTTCATTTCTTCTGATTAGCAGAAGCAAGTCTGCTAATGGATTACTGTATTTTTGCATGGAGCTTGCATTTACTCCTTTATCAGTGGTACAATCTGTTCTGTGGTAGTGTTTAGAATTGGGCCCTTCAAGAGCTTTGCTAGGAGCTTTTTAATAATCTCAAATTACAATAGTGAATATCTCCAATGCCATCTTAACTTCAGCTTCCCATCTGTCTGTTCTAAAGTAGAGATTTTTCACCTGCACTTTTGGCACAGTGCTGCACATTTAGAAAATGTTATTTCCTTCGTAGTATTATATGAGGTACATAGGTACTTAGAACAATGCTAATCCTCTCTCTTTCTCAGTATACCATACCTTGTCACCAACATATGGAGCCCTCTAGCTATTATCCCATTCTCTTTATGCTCTCGGTGTTTCTTCCAGAACAGCAGATTACATTTACTGTGCATCTTCATACTGACTGGAAAGAAAGCTAGACCTGTGGAAAAAAAAAAAAAGAAGGCAATATTTTTAAGCTTGTAGCTGAGATGAAGAGATAGATGATTAATCCATGTAAACTGTGTTCTGTCTTATTTCAATGCTGCATTCTCACTGGAGCAGATGTGATTTTGCTGTCTTAACTGAGAGACAGAAATCAGAATGTGAGTTGACATTTTGTCCAATCAGCCCACAGAAGTGTTGCCATGTCCCAGACGCAGTCAAACAAAGACACTTCATGTTTCCCTCTAACCGTACAGTATTTGACAGGGTTCTCTAGGATTGCTACAATCTGTACTTAAGAGGCTTTTACAGCATTTAGTAATACCATTCTTTATTTACAGCTGTGGCACACCAGGAACACATGCATATGTATTCACACTGCAGTTGCTCTGCAAATGTAGGCAGTCCATTAGGTAGTGGAGTGACAAATTCGAATGTCAAGTTAATCAAGTCAAGGTTTGATCTGCTTGTAACACTATTTACAGCAATATTATGTATTAGAAATCAAAACATGCTGATATGATAACAACAGGCCATACTTGATATTTTAAAGCTTTATTTGTTGGGAGGAAAGGTTTGGTTCCCTGTGGAGCTTGTTCACCAAAGATCATCAATGTAAGCCTTCACAGTATTCAAGGAAAGGAAAAAACAAAACAAACAGGGCTTTATTTTATTCTCTGGTCAGTATCACCTCCAGTTTACAATGCTCAACACCTCTAAAGTATGTGTAATAGACAAGAATTATTCAGGAGTGGAGAGGAGAGGAGAGGAGAGG
>VZRV01006886.1:591804-649296 GCA_013398115.1 Falcunculus frontatus | reverse complement strand
GAGGAGAGGAGAGGAGAGGAGAGGAGAGGAGAGGAGAGGAGAGGCCTTCTGCTTTACAGTGTCTGTTGCTAGTCTCTCACCACTTTCCAAGCTATAATCATGTCCATCCAGGATACAAGTATAGCCATTTATGTCCATGTATCTGTATTCGTATAACTATTTCTACAACTTTACAAATTGCTACAAAATGTCTTTGAATCCATAGGCAGCAGAAGATACATTAAGCATCATTCCATCTATTAAGCATCAGTGTATAGGCATTCCATATATCAAGCATCAATTCCTGCAAAAGATCAAGAAAACACAGAGATTACTTGTCGCCACCACTGAGTGCTCTCCTATTCAGACTCACACTGGGCACATCTCATATGGAGCTCTGGATTTACGACAGAAATTGAATAGGAGACAGTTGCCTTTAAATCATCTAATTGCTAACTATATGCAGAGGCACAACAGCAGTTCATTCTCCATGCTGTGGTGTGCTGGGCATGCTGCAAAAGGGAAGGAAAACATACGGCCTCCTCTTTGAAGAGCTCACCAAAACAATATCAGCTTCTAATAGTTGTTCAGATTCTTTCAAAATACAAATTTCGACGTGTAGTTCAGTAATACAGAAAACAGAAGCCCCTATAAATTTACCAGATCAAGTCCTATACAGAATTAGTACGAATCTTAAAGACATACGGAATTTTGTGTTAGGTCTCATGCTTTATCCACGTACTGCTTGCTGATGTGAATTGATTTAGTGGGTTGCAATGACAGAAGTCCATCAACAGAAACTTTTATTTCTTTGAAAGTCAGACAATTTTGCATCCAAGTGATTTAAATCAATTTTAACTCCTTTATACATGCACCATCTAATTATTATCCTGAAGGAATGCTGGGTTTAGTAATTGCTAACTGTTAAGACATAGTGGTTTGTAACCAGTTTCCTCCTGTATGCTAAAGTTAGGACTTCATTTTGTTAATTTGGATGTTATATTGAACCTACACCGACTTACACGTGTAAATAATTATATTGATTTATTCAGACTTCTCATATTTACATTTCTATTGCATCAGGACTATTTTATCTAAAGAGTTATTACTTTTTATTTGTGATACCAATCAAGCTCTACTTTTAAGAGCATTCTAATTCAGTTTAAACACACATAGTTGCTTTGTGTGGTGTTTCATCACCACAGTTATGCAAAACTACTGTAAACAAAGAGGTTACCTAAGGAAAAGAAAAATCTTGGTTTCTGAAAAAGAAATATTATCACTGGGTAGTTAATTGAAGTGACTATCTCTGGCTATTGTTACCTTTAATACTCTAGAATTATTAGATTCAGGCTCACGTCGGGGTTTTTTTCTCTACGCTTTAGGCTTTGAATTCCAGTCACAGTTTTCTTATCACCTCTTCCAATTTCATATTTAATTTAAATCAGTTTACTTCTTAAAGTGAAAAATATATGCAATTTAAAATTATGCTTTGAATAAAACACTAATGTTTTGGGGAAGAATTCTTATGGTGACATTTATCTACCTGTTATAAATGGGATGTTTTTATTATTTAAGTGCCAACAGTGTGCTCTATGCTGTACAAGCCAAGAAGCCTAGACAGTCCCTTCAAAACAAATACGCTTTTTGAACAGAACGGGACAGAACCGATGCTCATGTACCTCCTTGCAGTGTGGCCACAGCTGATGTACTCAAAAGCAGCTTCCTGGCATTCTGTGCCGGAGATGCCAGTGCTCATTTCCAGACCATGGGAGAAGGACACAATAAGATGGCGGAAATCAATTGTCAAGACAAAATTCTCCTCTTGGGAGGTGACCGAGGAAGGTGACTAAACACTCCCTGACACTGATTCTGCTGCACATGAACAAACACAGCTGTAGTTGTGGAACAAGACTGCACTGCATGATCACTGTTCTAAAGACAGTAGGAAGGAGGGAGGGGAGAGAGATCTTTCTTTATGTTCTTCACAGTAAACTTGTTTGCTCGAGAAAAGAAGAAGTGAAGCAAAAAAAAAACCATGCATGTCTGATGCTGATGCCTAATTCACTGGAGAAAATGCTCAAAAGCAGTGCAGCCCTGAAGTGAAGCATGCTTTCCTCCTGTTGTGAAGCCCAAGAATATTTGCAGTATCAATACTCCTGTGCGCGCACACACACACACACACACATATAGGCATTTGTCTAGATAATTGCACATACTGAAGGTGCTACCTACTTCACCATTCACTTAAAGCATAAATTAAACACAAAACACCATGACACTCAGCAAGTTCATGCAGTACAAATCTTCCGTGTAATTATCTCCTCATATTTTGGGATTCAGACACATTTAAATAAACTACCACCTAAGCTTTCACTATCAACAAACAGCATCTTGTCCATTTTAGACTGAAAGTCTAAAATGTCCCAAAGCATGGGTTTGGGACAACATTGCTAAAGTGTCCAGCTGTGGCATTTGCACAGGCTCTCTGCTTTGTGAGTGAGCCATGGGTGGCTTCCCCCTGCACCTGCAATTCAGCCCTTCTGTCCTCATACCGTGTCACTTCTTGGTTTTACAAAGACAGCTATGTATCTGATGGATTATATAAGTCAGGTCATATTCCAGTTGACCCATGGATATACCGTTAAGATTATAATTAAACATAACTCCTGCCTAGGATTGTTTAGAAAACCTGTGCTGACTTCTCTGACAATGTTCCAGAGAGAGCTAAGCAGTTACTTGAGCAAACACTTTGTCTTTCTGTCCTCTTCATCCCATGTGTATCTGAACTGTTACTGGTTTGTGGATTACACTTGCTTGCAAAAGGGCACCAGAGCAGCAGGGCAGGGATCATACAGGCATATGGTGGATTGTAAGTATTGTTCTTTCTCTGTCTTTCTTCTAGGTCAAAGTAAACATGGGGACTACTCAAGGTGGGCTGGAGGACCTGTGAAAAAATCTGTTTCAGGATGTCCTCCTGGTTCTTCAAAGAGAAAAGAAATCAAATTTTTGTGCTAAAAATAATATATAAAAGCTGATTGAACAGTGAGACAGAAAACAACAGAGACCTTCAGCCTCTCTTTCTAACAGGTACTAAAGGAGATGTCCCAGAGCCCTTCCTTGGACCTCCTGCCACCCAGCACCAGAGGGACAGAGCAGAGGCATTGGTGCCACCTTTTGTCCCTTTCTCTGGCCACCGCCAGCATGGCCCACCTGGATTAAGACATGAACCCAGCCCATTTAGTGCTTTGGGAGCCTCCTCCACACTCCGGGCCGCGTTGAGTCTCCTTAGTCAACATAACACTGAAATACCAGGATGACCTTGCAGCAGAAGTCAATAGACAGCGCATTGTTTGCCCTGAAGGCTGTACAGTTCATACTTGCCTTAACCCAACTGCGTTGCACATTAGAGAAACTACGTGCAAGCTTTCTGAAGTTAACATGCTGCTGTTAATTCTGAACAATTTCTAAGTCAGTGGTTTTCTTCTGTTTGGTTTTGCTTTGTTTTCATGTCAGGGAATAAGGCTCTGTTGCTCCACGGCTCCAGAGCAACCAAGTAGAAAACTGCCAGCTGTCTGATAAGTGCTTTACTTTTGGGGCTCCACAGTGGTCAAGAAACAGTTTATAATGATTAAAAAGAAAAATTAATAAAGAAATAAATGAGACCTTTTGGGGGTCAGGGTGGGGAAAGGGGTAACAGAAACTAATAATTTAACCTACTGGAAATAAGCAGCAGAATCAGTGCTTCTTAATCCCGCTGGTTTTATTTATCACACTGTAGGTCCTTTTATAGCTATCTCTAAACATCTTTTACTAACTACAGAGACATCTGCAGATTTCTATCAACAATGGCCAACTGAATATGTACTAGCTACGTTTACTCTTTTATATCTAATTTCAACTAAAAATTCTCTGTAAGTGAGCTTTTTTTTCTAATTGCCCCATAAGGGATCCACATATTTTGTTTTTTGATTTCGGTTGGAGAGGGCTGGGAGGGACTAGTTGAGTTGAAGAAATACTGAAGACCTTTTTGTGGTATATTTGGGGGATCTGTTGTGTGTTAGAACGTGTATTTTATCTTCCTGTATTATTGTGGCTGAAAAAAAACCCTGTGCTGTTACGTAGTTGGCAACAAGATGCCTTTGGGAATTTTGCTAGTAGGTCAATGTGTATATGAAATACTCTGAACTCCTAGGAACATATGTTTTATTCTACATCTGATCTGTATTTTCAAGAACGTAGATGGCTTTCACTAGGAAAACCCAATATTTTGCTCAGGTTTTTCAGAAACTTGGATTGTCATTGTTTCTTTGCTCAGACCTTGCATAGACAAACGCACGCACCTACTACACCTGAGGTGACCACGTAGCTTTTGAGGGCAAGAGGGAAGGTCAGCGCTTGGAAAGGCTCGAGGTACCCCTGAGCAATTCCCTTTTCCCTGCTGGCCAAACCCTCACTCCAAAGGCCTGTGCACTCACACCACTCATCCATCCCTGTACAAGCCAGTGCCCTTTGCTATGTCTGCATGGATGTACAGTGTCACAAGCGGCAACTCTGGACAATGACAGAGGAACAGGCATTCACCAGTGAAAACAAGATCCGGGACATGTTCAGGAGCTATACTTACATCGATCCAGTGAGATTTATATAGATATAGATAGATATATATATGTAAGTGTGTGGATGTGTGTGTATGTCTATGTATATAAAATACACAGGACTAACTATTGTTGGGGGCTGCATCACCCGGGAAGATTCTGATGCAGTGGACCAAGGGCTCCCGTCTCAGATACTGCTGGGAATTTCATGCATGAAACAGGCATGTCCCCTAGGCCTGATCCTGTAAAGCATTCATTGCTGATTTGGATCTCAAATTTGAATTTTCATACTTGGGTACCTGAAAATCTGAGTCCCCACTGGATAGAGCTGCTTTTCAACCCCTGGAAACCCCATGCGACTTCCAAGTGCCAGGCTGAAATTTCCCATAACCTGAAAAATTTAAAAAGTTTCTACTTTTATGTAGTATTAAATGTAGCAGATGTATAGTATTAAACACAATGAAGAGGTTTAAATGGGATGAAAATGTCATAACAGGTTATTTTATCTTTCCCTGTATACCAGTTAATCAAAATGATATTTCTATAAAAATCATTTTTTAACATGAAAAGAAACCAGTTTAGGCACCTAAGCAGCAATCCAATTTTCAGAAGATAATTTTTCATACCTTTCAGTGATTTCCCATGGAACAGCGGCTACTGGTAGTTAGCGATTTTAGAAGTCAGACAATTTAATGAAGTGTCTACACGTAGCTTATAGGCCTGATTTTAATTTAGAAAATTTTGGCCTTAATTTCTCTGTGTCTTAGTCTTCCCATCTATAATACGGGAATAATATGTACCTCACAGGCTTTTTGTGAGGTCTGAATTGTTAATGTTTGTAAAATGCTTAGGAAATAGGAAGCACATCTAACTACTACAGATTGCAATATAAATGTGTATTCATATATTACATATAGAGTAGATACACACACTCACATACACACAGTATACATATATATATACACATACATACCTATATGAAGTTGGTATTCATAACTCTGCTTAAGTTGCAGTTAGAGCACCACCATTTAAAAAATTAGGACTGTTGACTACTCAACTAAATGATTAGTGGACAGATCTCTTCTGGAAGCAGTTTAGAGCACAGTAATGTGAGACTATCTGGATGGCATTTTTGATTTGTACAGCTGTATCCTCCTCAAAATCCAGTAAAGAATGTTATTTTTCTAGGCTGGGCTTTTGTTATAAACTAAAATATTCAGAAGGCAAGAGATACAATCCAAATGTGTCTTTTTTTTCTTTTCTTTTTGGCATTTGTTAATTCTGAATGTATTTTTAACAGAAGTGATTTTTTTGACTTACTAGTGTAATTTGCATTTTAAAAAAATAAATGGAAAAAATATAGGTTTCCAAGCTATTCATGGCCCCCTGCTGCTATTCAGAACTTACAGGAAACTCAGAATTACTATTCCCAGCTGAGCAACAATGTAGGAGAAAGAATCCTATTACATTTACATGATGATAATCCCGATCGGTGCAGTGAATGGATGTGACAGCACTGAATAGAAATTGCCAGGTCATGACACCATTTTAACACTGTCATATGTACCAGGTATTTTCATTATCACTGACACTAAAAGGTTTCTTTTACAAGGCTGACTGCAACAGACTCTTTACTTAGAAAACAGGGCTGGTTTTGCCCACTCATCAGGAATTTTAAGCCTATGATAGGTATAGAGCTGCCAACAGTGTTAAGTATTGCAGAAGTAATCCTTGTTAAGAAGGAGCTATGTACATGGATATTTCCTCTGCATTCATATTCTTTTATATGCTGTTTATTATCCCTACACTGAAATGATGAAATCATGTCTTAGGCAAAATGTTTATAGAGCTCACATATATTGACAGCTTGCCTGAGGTAATTTAATAAAGGTGGAGCAGAATGATACACATTTTGAGATAGTCAGTCATGATCTCTTAGGATGATTCCTTAGGAAGAGAGTTCTTTCATTGGGATTTTTTAGGTCTTCATTACAGTGCAAGTGATACTTTTCAGTCAGGTAAGGAGAAATTATTTGTGCTCCACTTGCTTAACTTAAGTCCTGTTTACAACACTCCACTGCTGCACAGCATTTTGGCAAAGTCTGTCACAGTTATGTATTGATCCCTGGATGTCTCCAGATAGGAATGGCTATTAACTCAGTGTCTGAAGGCTTTGGTCACTTGCATGCTTACCTTCCATTTGAGCACATTTATAGCAGCCAGAGCAAAACTCCATACACCATGAATCATTCCAGCTTGTAATATTTTCATTTCCTGTCCTCTGATTTATTTTTAAATTCAAATACTAAGAGGAGGAGGATTTTTCTCACAAAGATGGAAAGCCCCATGAATAGTCTATGTGTATGTATTGCTTGCTGACTGTCTACTAATGAGTAGCTGAGATGAAATTGGTGGACTTCCTGAGTTTGTTTTCCAGCTGTTCTGAATCTGGCTTCTTCCCAGTACATGTGGATTGGCAGCAGACACTAAAGGTAAGCCAGGTTTTATTGAAGAACCAGTGCACAGCAGTACTGCAGACAGCACTGTGTCCACTGCTCCTTGGAGAAAGATGAAGACAGTTGTTATGCTAATTGGTCTGCTTCAAGCTATGTGCAATATTAAATGCAATTACCATGTATAAAAGAAACTGTCCTTTAGACTGCAATTACTCATTCACATACAGAAGTGGCACAGCACAGAATCAGTCAGTAAAAGAGATTTTCTTCCTGGAGTCACCATTATGCTTCATCTTCTGACATGGACTGGAGAAATCAGCTCTGTTTGATCTCATGTCCTGACAGGTCCCTGTGTTCAGACCTTCACCAAGAGAAACAATTGCAGCAAGTTAGAGTTGATACCGTGGCACAGCTGAGTGGTGTAGGAAGATATTGTACCAAATGTGAAGTTCTAAGAAGCATCATCCATACATTTGTTGCACATCTCTCTCCATATGTACAAAAGAAGGGTCTTTTAAAACGCACTTTTCCTTTGTTTCTCAGAAACCAGTTGAGACAGATTCTGTCTTTTACAAGACTCTTCCAAATCCTGCCAAGATAAAGAAGGAGATTTTTCAGTAAAAAACCCAATAAAAATACCACCTTTTCTTCTCTCTGTCGAGTAGACAACTTAGCTCTTGGGACTTCCAAATGCCTTGGGATTATTATTTTAGATGGATAGGTGCACTGTGAAACCTGAGAATTAAAAAACAAATAATGTTTGTGGTCATCTCTGATTGAAAATTAAATCTGTACAAAGGCCATATTTCTGCAAACGCCAGTGGAAAAGGGCCTTTACTGCCATCTGGTGCCTTATCACTTTCCCAGCTTTGCCTTTGTCCTGCTGGGAAATGGGTTATGGGGAGCTTAAGGTGAAGAAGCATGTTCATATTCAGCATATGCTCTCCAACAGTCTCCAGTTCTGCCACACAGGATGATGTTTCATACCTAGTTAATTTCTTTCTCTCTGTCACCATCTTCTTGTCCCATTCTCACTCTCTCTCTTCTTGAATGCGACCCCAAATACCCTTCCAAAATTACATATTTTGTCACAACTCCAAATACCCTCCCAAAATGACATACTTTGTCACATCCATTGTTTCCAGCTCACACAAAGGTGGTGATGGCAGTCATGGAGGACAGTGTCACTGAGGATGCACGCAAAACAGCAAGAAGAGGAAGTACAAGGGTTATGTATATCCTCTGAAGGCCCCAGAGAGGGAGACATTCAACAGAGTGGTAAAGGTTGGCAGCATTACAGAAGCCACGAGACATAGCAACCCCTGGTAGGAATCATTTTCACATGTGCAATTACATTTGCTGAAGCTATAGGTCACTGAGTACATAGAAAGTCATAAATATCGAGAGCTACAAAGGCACAGGTGAATTAAAAGAAAATTCATAAAAAATGTTTGTGAACACATTTACTGGATCAGATTCACATTTCATTTTCTTCAAAATTGTCTCAGGATTGTGTTTTTTCCCCTTGCAAACATTAAGATAGTTGGTTTCTATGCATGCAGGTGAATATTTTCTTCCTAGGAGAGCATGTAAGTATGCACAATTGCTTCAGTTCACGTGGGGTTCCCAGTGTTGATGCATCTGTGTGCATTTGTGCTAAATGTTGGCCCAGTTCACTCAGTCACACATACATACACGCATACACGGACCTGTTATGTGACTATATTTTATGGTGGAGATACATAACCACGCACAGTCTCTCTCCTTTTCTGCTTAGTTTTTCCTATTTTTCCTATCCCTCCTCTCGAGACATTCAAAGTCCCAAGTGTCTGTTTTCTAGACAGGCATTTGATAAGCAAAAGTTATTATTTCTGATAATTACTGGATGTACAAGTATTGTGCAATCTATGAACAGAGTAAATAAGACAGTCCTTTCTGCAAAGAGTTGATGTGATAAATAAAGTAAGTTAATGAGAATATTTCAATTAAGAAAAAAAAAAGAAAAATATGATGTCACAGTCTCACTCTGCTGTTAAATTTCAGTTAATCAAAGAAGTGGGTGACAAAAAAAATTCAGAAAAAGGAAAAGAGCCGCAAAACAGGAACTTGGAGTACAGTCACAAGGTGATATGGTTATTTACAGCATTACATATAAGAATTAAGTAAAAGAATCAGCCACTTATATCTTATTAGGGTATCCACTTAATTTGTGATAGCTCCATATAGATGTATTATATCCTATCTTACATTTTAAAGGCATTTAAACAGTAGCTATGGAAGAAGAACAGCATCAAAGGGACTGCATACTGATGTAATCACAAAATGTTGATGGATTGATTCAATTAATCAGTGACTCATTTCTAAGAGTTCTGCAGGGATTTATTTACCAAATACTTACATTGTTTATTTTGCTCTCTGGAGGGTTTGTATATTGTCATTTTTCTTCATTATTCTTCTTGTTTCATTCATCAATTTCTGACAAATGTTTTCATGCTGATATGTGGCATGTTAGGATGTAAATTGTCCACATTTACTGATTTAAAGCAGTACACTCCGAACTTTCAGTAGCTAAGAACTTTTGTTTATTTCCCTCAGGTCCTGAGAAACACTAGCCATCTATAATTAATATAAAGATGTGTTTTCCATTTAATCTTTTCTTTCAGTGTTTGCTCAACATGACAAAGATGTAAATTCTTGTCTAGCGTAACCTGCTTAAACTTTAGACAGAAACTTACTATGAAAAACATTTTGAACACTCTTGACGCTAAATAGAATAACTGTTCCCTCTTTGGTTTTTCCTTATATTTTGTAGTTCAAATCCAGGAAAATAATACAAGAATGTTTTAAGAAGGTCAGCAGTTTCATCATGTTTTCTGTAGGTTTAGGTAAGTTTTTGCAAGGGCGAGTGGTGATAGGACAAGGGGGAATGGCTTTAAAACAGAAAGAGGGCAGTTTAGATTAGATATTAGGAAGAAATGCTTTTCTTTGAGGGTGGTGAGGCACTGGAACAGGTTGTCTGGAGAAGTGATGGATTCCCCATTCCTGGAAGTGAGCCTTTCAAGACCAGGTTGGATGGTGAATGAATCGACATGTACAGGTAACTAAAGGCAACCATCAAACCACAGCCGAAATGCAGAGAGTCCATTTATTTCATTACCTTGTTAACAACGCTGGGCAGCAGAGATACACAGGGACACAGGCTCCATCCTGCTTAGTTCATCCCAGCAGGTAGCAGCAACCTGGTCTAGTGGAAGGTCTCCCTACCCATGGCAGGAGTTTTGGAACTAGATGATCTTTAATGTCCCTTCCACCTCAAACCATTCCATGATTCTATGATTTTATATTTTAATACTGTCACAGCATGTTCTTCAAAGTCAATACATAGAAATGGCCAAATTAGGTCAAGTCAAAGATTACAAAACAGCAAAGACTGGGCATAACAGAGGTCTGTGAAAGATGAAGTACTGAAACCAAAAGGAAACCATTCTTTGAAAGTGCTGAGTCTCATTTGGGCAAAAATTTTTATTTTAAACTATGAGGAATACTGAACCTCTTAATATTTTTTTTTAAATTAACATATTCATTGCATGCATACATGCAGCATGGGTGTGATTTTCAGGCATCTCCAGCAGTGGTCAAATTCTTACTTCACTTTTAGGTGGTTAGTAACAACTTCTCAGGAAAAGTGAAAGACCACAGACCCAATGACAAGAGCTCTGGCAGCCTGCATCATGTGACAGCCTTCCCCAGTGGATTTAGAAAACTCCGCCCTACCTATTAAACCTATTAGACAGAGGGAGACAGACACCTCTCAGTGATACCCAGCGACACACACTGAAACACAGGAGGTTCCCTCTGAACATCAGGAAACACTTTCGTACTCTCAGAGTCACCGAGCACTGGCACAGATTGCCCAGGGAGGGTGTGGGGTCTCCATCCTTGGAAACAGTCAAACCTTGACTGGACATGGTCCTGGGTGACATTTTGTAGGTGGCCCTGTATGGGTAGGGTTGTTGGACTCAACAATTACCAGATGCACCTTCCAGCCCAAACCGTTCTCTGATTCTTTGATTCACCTCTCATTCAAGCTACATTTTTTTCCCCCATTGGAAAAACTCCTGTCTCAAGAGGATGCAGAAATCTTTCTTGTTGATTTGAGAGAGTCTCAGAGTTAACCTTTGGTGTGAAAATAAGAGGTCTGCTTATTCAGAGAGAAAAAAAGACCCATCCATTTCTAAAATGTGTTGGTTATTATTTTTTCCTTGAGTCTCCTATAGCTGGCTACTTGGATGAAATCCCAGCTTCATTAAGGCCAGTGGGAATCTTGCTGTTTGTTTCAAGGAGATTTCAAAATCTCATTCTTTGCAATTAAGATGCCTGAATATTTGCTTAGCTTGAAAAACAAAAACCCACAGCCATAATCCTCAATAATTTTTAAATGCCCTACAAAAATTGAGATTTTTTTTTTTCCCTTTTCATGCTCAGCATTTGCGAAATACATGGTCTGGTGATATAAAAATTTTATCTGTACTCATTTGTGCTAACCCATATAACTTGCTCATTGCCACATTTGTGCCAGTAAAATCTATCATTCCCACACCTCTGTGCATTTCATTTCGTGTGAATGAATATCACCCAGGGGATTAACATCCTGAGAGACTTCCTGCAAAACATGAGTATTAAGGAGAAATCAAAAGACATTTGCATAGCTGTTTGGCCAATGTGATAGTAGGAGTCTGCTACATAACCTCTTTTCCCTTTATAAATACATGTTAAATATTAGTTGTAACCCAGAATTCTCAGTGTAAGTATTTCACATCCTTCTATCTTCTTGCTCAGTTGCACAGAGCTCCTCAGACTTGATAAGATTTCCATTGAGCAAACTAATTCAGCAGCAGGGAAATTTTTGCACATAAACAGAAAGAGCCACCTCAAAAGATGGGCTAATAATATCCAGTATTTCTGGAAATCCAATACTTTTGCCAAAGGCATTTCTCAGTCTGGAGTTTCTCCTGTGCAAAAATGCTTCTTGTTCATTAATTTACAGCCTGAAATGTGCTTCATGACAAGACTCTGTCTGGGTGAGATTCCGACCCTGACAGTCACTGATGTGTAGAACCCATATTCTGCTCTGTGAAAGGATGTAGATGAGAAACCAGCACTGCTCCTTCAGGCCTGCTCCCTTCAGCTTGTCCTTCTCACACCTGAACACTTGACACTGTTGTCCCCTGACAGTCTCAGTTCTCAGGGGCACATTGAGTTATTGAACTGAACCACTCAAGAGTGCCATTTAAAATTAAGTAGGGTCTCTACATCCTCAGTGGAAAAGCATCCAGTGTGCCAGTGGTGCTGTGCCACCCGAGCAGGGACAGATCTCGGTACAAATGGAGTAGAGAATCCTTCAATCAGGGGCCACCAGGAAGGGCAGCAACATCTACGTTCCCGGTCCCAGCTTCTGCCAGAGCCCCAAACACTCCCGTTCCCTGTGTTGGCTCCATCACCAGTAGCATCCAGAGCTGACCAATGGTACCATCCAAGAGATCACATCCGCCTGGCACCAGCAGGAAAAACAAGTCTGCATCTGTAGGAATCACTTCCAAAATCTCTGTTTTAACCCAGATCATGTCTTTCTTGTAAGAGAAGAAGTCAGACTTTTGACTGGCTACAGCTTTTTACATTTGAGGCAGCAGAGCCCTGCCTTGCTTCGCTTTACTCTTACTAAAGAGCAATTTCAAGTAGAGGAGGTAGTTTTGGCAAGCAGGGACAACACTCCAATATTTTTGCATTAGGAAAGTTATAGTTCAGGTGTACTTCTGAAAAATAAGCTATAGGTGAAAAAAGATAATCCACTGTTTGAACTTGAACATATTCAAGCCTCCTTTATGGATGGAAAGACATCCTGAGTCACATGCATAGTTATTTAACGTCATTACTTTTATTAATGCTTATTGATGTAAATATTTGCTTTAATTATTTTTTTAAAATTCCTTCTATCAGTGGGGAACCTTTTACATTTAGAAGTACATATTACATTTAGAAAAAACAAAGGAAATAGCAAGAAAAATTGACATGAAAGTATTCTACAACACCAGCATACTGTTAAGTTAACCATCAGGATCAATCTCAAAAATTGTGCCCAAGCTCAGGCCTATAAACCACTTACACTACAAAAAAAGCTCCTCAGTCCTGCAAGTCATAGAGTTATGGCCAGAAGCTCCGTTGATCTCAGGTTGTTAAATTCTACTTAAATGGCTGAATGGTCACTGTCCCAGATCATCTCCCAGTCCTATCGCCTTTGCTGTCATTTGCACTCGTAAGGGCCCCAGTTTGTGAAAAGGTAGTTCATGATTCAGTTTTTGTCCCTGAATTATTTGCTTTTCATCTGATGCTGTTTCATCATTTTTGTCCATAAGAGAACCTGGAGAAAGAGACCAGGCAGATTCCTAGAAGGACCTGCAGGCATGTATAACAAAGGGACTTTCTGAGGAAATACTGATGGGGAAGGGCCCTCAGGATGGGCCTTCTCAAAAATTATGGGTCTGCTTGCAGTTGTAAAGAACTGGACTCAGCAGCCCAAGCCGTTCCTTCAGCCACTTCATTTCTGTGGTGTCTGTGAGGAGAGTTACCCTCCAATCCGACCCCCAGTTTCATTGGAAGACAGCAGATCTTAAACTCTTCTTGGACATTTAGCTTCTTGGGCCTTTTTGAATGCCCCACTAATGTTTATTTTTTTTTCAAATTCTTCTGAAGTGGAACAAAAGGACCTTTGAAAATCAGTGTCTTGTGATTAGACCCTGTGGACAGGTACACTTTGCTCGTCAGGCTAAATAAATTCAGTCGTTTCGTTCAGCCCTTGAGTCTCAGGTCTCCACATGTATTACACTCTGCTAATTTCCCTGTGTTTTTTCACAGCTTTTATGAACAGAGAAATAGAAACTTCATCCACGTCTGCCTTGAAACTGTTTGAGTTCCTGATATAATGGATGCATGTCAGTAATAACAAAAATAGCTGATTTGTGACAGCCCACGCTCTGTGACAGTTTGTACAATAATTTTTTACCCTCAAATTCCATCACTTCAGAATCCCTTCCTCTCCCATCTGTCCTAAACAAGTGGGAGAGGCTTTTTGCTAGAAAATGTACTTTTTTAAGTACCTCTCTGGAGGAGAGCATAACAACTCTGCCTTAAGAAAAATGCTGTTAGCCCTTCCCATGTGTCAGAATGGAAGCTGCTACTAATTATAACTAAGATCCTGTCAGTTATGTGAATTCACTGGCAATTCTCATAAGATCCTGAAGAAAGTGAGTAAACACATTAACAGGAATGTGCCAGTAGCAAGTCACCATAATTCCCTTCCCAGCTCTCTAAAACCTACTGCAGGCTTACAGCAGCAGCAGCAGCAGCTTTGTGCCCCAGCCCACAGAACACCTGGGGCCAGTGCAGGCAGCCTGACCAAGGCTAGCAGCTGTCTCCAAACAGGCACATCCATAGCAGGCGAGCAGTGCAATAGCTGACAATCTTCTTGACAGAGCTGGAGTATACTGGAGATTCAGATAACAGTGGGGAAAATCTGTCACTCAGGCTCCTTACCTGAGGAGCTAAGGGGGAAGAAAACCCCTTAAGTAAAAAAGGGTGCACATTAAAATGTGGCACCAGCCTCCCTGGGAGTTTGTGAATACTGGGTTATGCCATGTTCTTTGTTGAATCCAAAAGGACAGAAATCTTTCTGCTGAGACACAAGATGCAGTTAATATTTCCGTAGAGCCAAGTCTTCCCTAGGGACCATTCCTGCAAGCCTGGGCACACAGGACATGTGTGCAAACCAGAAAAGACTGCTTCTCGTGAAATAATAACAATCTTTGCTACTGGGACCCTCTCGTACCTCTCTGGAAGTGTAAATAGGCCTTCATGGGGATGACAGTGTAAAACACACCCATCTGAAGACTCCTGCACTTGCTAAAGAACACAAAGATGGCTTAGGAAAAACAAGAACCTGATCCAATTCTCAGCAAGAGAGCAGGTTAAGTACCCTCCTTCTTCAGAGCTTTTCATTATTATTCATAAATAACAACAGGTGCAGTAGCTGATTTATTTTTTCCAAAATACACAGAAATGCCTTTTTGGAGAGGATTTGAAAGGCAGAATTTTTCAAGCCAAATGCGACTGTGCAACCACATTGCTGGGTGACAGAGCACAGCAGCTCCCTTACCACTGCCGGGGTTTGATACAATTCACATTCCTGCACAGAGGGCAAGAGAAGAGGAGGAGAGGGAGAAGAGTAGCAAAGATTAACAGAATTGAAGAATGCAGTATATTCAGTAAAAGCTTAATGAGATAATCCCATGGTAACCGTCAGGCTTTGGCTTTTGTGCACAGCTATCTGCAGAAATGCTACCAGCACAAGGGTGGTTTGCTGCTGACACTTTCTGTTGAAGAGGGAAAAATCTGTGAGGAGGTCTGGATTACCCACAGGCTTAGCAGGGGGTTTAGGGACCTAAATCTAGGGGCATGGGGTGTGCATGGTACATGTACTCTAGTGGCCTGGAGAAGATGGTTTCAGGGTATCTATCTGGCAGTACGTGGTAGGGGGAGGTAAAACAGGAGAAACTCATTTACAACAATAGGATTTTTTCTCTTTCTTTCTCAAAGAAGACCTGACAGCTTTTCCATAGTCAAAATTTAAATAAGCAACTTCAGAATCCTTCAACATTTTTTTACTGCATATACAGTATTTTTTTCCCAAGTAGCAGGTACCATTAAACATCAGGTACCAAGTCATTTAATAGCTGTCTGAGTGAAAAGTCCAGTGTCTTTATTCTCTTTTTTTCTCATCTTGAACAGCCTAACTTCACCTTAACTTCCATCCAGGTTAGTGTCAGGCTTTGGTCTCAACTGCTCTGAATAGAATGGAAATCAACAGTGTTGCATAGGAACAAATTACTAACCCATACAATGACAGGCTCAGAACAAAAGTCTTCTTCCAATTTCCCTTGGCTGTGACAGCTGACAGTACTGTCCTACTGCTCTTGCTTCTGGAACAACTGATCTAGGGTCAGATCAGCTTGAAAGAAGGGCAACAGGATTTCAAATTAATGAAAACTTTAAAAACCTTCTTTTACTAGGAACTCAGGCTTGGCACACAGTGATAGTGACCAAGAAGCATTACTTAAGAGTTGCTTACGATTCTTCTCTTGAAAAAGTAGTGTCACAGATATGAAATGTCTGGCATTGCTGCAATACAACTGCATTCTGTCACACGAGATCTGCAGATGCCAGCCCTCACATTGCTGTAGATGAGCTCCAGTGGTACATACTGGGTGGGGAGTTGGAGAGTCTTAATGCAGCACCTGGGAATTTTCGGCATTCTCTCCCTGAGGAATTTGCAGTATTTGCACATCCGTGATGGGTTTGCAGGTCTGAGTCACACCAGTGAGTCATGCTGCCAGCTAGCAGTCAGGTGTCAAAGTCAGTACAGCTCTCAGCTTCCAGGCCATCTATGCCTGTTCCCACCGCTTGATCCGTGTCTGGCTGAGAGTGGGGGATATTTCTAGCCACCAGCTTGGTAGCCCCCGTTACCTGTTCTTTTTGGTCAGTAGAGAAGTGCCCTAGATACAACCAGCATCTTCCAAGGACCTTTCAAAACCTGAAGAGGAAAATGTTTAATATTTATGAGGCCAGCCTGAAACAGCTTCTGAAACGGAAGAAAATTTAAAGAGGAGACATTTTCTCTAAAAACGATAGAAAAAAGTCAGGGAACTATTTATTGGCTTTGGGACTCAGTACAAAGAAATGAAATGGCGGCACACCTTAAAACTGCTTCATGTGCTGGCTGAATCTGGGCTCTGTTTTTCTATTTGCTCAGCTGGCAAAGCTGACATGACAGTTTTACACTCATCAGAATTAGGGCCTAATTCCTTAGGCAGATCACCTCTCTTGGGTGTTGTCTTTCCAAAGAAGACTGTAAACTGATTTTAAAAATCTGCTACCATGTCTTTTCATTTGCAAAGAATCCCTTGAACTGGAAGTGCATCATTCTTTCATCCCATCATTTGCAATTTTGGTACTTAATTGAAAATAGTGATACCAGCCCTGAAGTTTCTTGTCTACTAAAGGCTGTCTCAATGTCGACCTCTGATATGTAAAGGGATTTCAGAAACCAAATGAGAAACAGCCCCAGGCAACCTGCTCAGTGTCCTTTCTCAGCCATGGGTTGGAGTAACCCCTCTCCAGAGGTGCCTTCCTACCTCAGCCATTCTGTGACCCAGGCAAATGTGGCTTCTTGCTGAGCTGCAGCAGCCATCCTTGTCAGCCAGTAAACAGAACTTTTCACACAGGGCAAGCATGGCCCTTCTTAAAAGCTCAGCGTCTATATACTTGTCTGTTACATAAGATTAAGCATACAAAATTGAAAAACATACTGTTCCAGAATCACAGCTCGTAGAATACTTAAACCAGCATGCAGTTCAGTACCTGCCTTGAATGCATAAATGATGATTGGAAACAATTCAAGATGTAAGACAGTAAGGTGTCTGGAATAGAGAGTACCCCAAATACTGCTTGTGAGATTTGGAGTATCTTGTCACAGTGAATTTCTAGATCTTGAGCTCCTGTGTAGGATGAATTCTCCTAGACACTCTAAGGAGGTGATCGGTGCTGTTCTACTTCTTTCTTATGAAGGGTATCACAAGTTCATCAACAGCTAAATAAGGAAGGCAAGTGCTAGAAAGGAGACGTGTGCATAGAAGAGGAAGAGCCCTAGAGAGTCTTAGATCGGGTGGAGACACAGGTGAGAGTATTTCATACCAAGAGAGATCCCGGTCAGTTTTTACAAGATCAAACCACAAGTTAGTTCCCCCACTTCTTACCCAGATGTAGGTGGACACAGCTTCCATTTGAGTCTGTGTGACAATGAAGTTCACTCTTTCCATGGGGAATACAAGCCCAGGCATAGGACATTGCATTTAGGAAGCTTGCTGTGTAAAGTAAATGTCCCATGTTGTGAGTGAATGAATCTCTGGGGTCTCTGACCAGAAGCTCTGCATATATGTTTTCATAGGGAAGATGAAGATCAAGGAAACCACAGGATCTGAATCAGGATAAGTATGCTAGGAGTTAATATGGTTAAGCCAGAGGGGAGACACCTCAGCAGATGCTGTAAAAGTCTCCTAATTTTTAAGTTTGGATTTTCTCTCACATCTGTATCATGGTCTGTTCTGCACATTCTTTTGCACTGTCACTAGGTTAAACAAGACTGTGAGCTGTGTTGCTTGTTTTCTCCCAGAGGTAGATGGCTTTATGGGAATCACCTTCCACACGTAACAGAGGCTATGTGGTCAACACCTCCCACACTCATACAGATACACACGGATCTTAGGCATCTGCAATTTCACATAGAGATGAGCCCCTCCTTTGGGTCACAAACAGCCAGCCCAGGGTGTTCAGTTATCCCACCAGAGTGGCACTGTTTCTTATAATCCCCTTTTGGAAGGAATTTTGTATACTGGCACTTTTATCACGAGTAGTATTTTTACTTTTTTCCCTCTATTCACTCAGCTGTTTTATTTCACCCTGGCATGAGATTTTGGGAAGGAAAACACAGTCTTTTCACAGGGGTTACAGCTTTGCACTTTCCGCTTGCCTGTGAAGATGAAATGTTTGACTCCAGAAGTGTGTTTTAGCAGCTTAATAAAACAAAGAGGTAGCACTCTTGACCACCTTGAACAGTATCAGAATCAGCTGGTGGAGTTGTGTGCCCTTCAGCCAGCCCCAGGGACGGTGAGCAGAGCCAGTGGCTCTACCCCTCTTGGTCTGTGTGTGCCTGCACGTAAACCAGACACTAATTCTTGGAAATTTTTCAAATGTGTCCTGTGGTTCATTTTGTGAAGTGAGGTCGTTATTGGTGCTTTAGCTCATTAACATCACCTTTGTGTCACCCAGTCCAGAGATCATCACTGCATTGTCTATTGGAGCTGCCTCAAACATATTTTTGTAATAATAATCAGGCTAAGGATATCCTCTAGATCAGTTATCCATTGCTCCTGGGCTCTCTAAAGTACATCATCTGTTAGTATAAAAGCCTCTGCTTCTGCCTCTAGCAGTTTTCATAATGGAAGTATCCATTAATTCACTAATGCAAATCAACTTATTCAAATGCTTCAGATGCTGTTATACACATATTATTTTCATATGAAAAAAAAATTTAAAAGATACAGATCATCAGCATATCCTAACCATGTCTTGTCTTTCATGCACATTTGAAACTGGTGAAGTATATTTGACCCTCAGACTTCCCATAACATCATCGTCAGATCCATAAATCTTTGCAGATGCCTGGAAGGACTTTTCTTCAGTGTCACTGCTTTCTTTACATTAATTTTCAAGCTTAACTTTGTTTTTTCACACTCCTGAGGTCCTGATAAGACAGAAGAACTTGGTTTTGGACAAGTCATCCTGACCTATTCCTTTAAAAGATTTGTCATATTAATGCTTTCTACTTTTCTTTAGAATTTCTGTGGCCTTTTTTTTTGCAGACACCAGTTCATGTTGCTACAGGAATTTCTCTTCTGGGCTTGTATCTCACTTTGAAGTCATGCCTTGTAGGTTTATGATCATGTGCAAAGTCTAGATGGTGCAGAAGCTTAAGATTTGTCAAAAATATCCCCTAAGGTTTGTAATCTATTTCAGCTATACTGCACAGTATGTACTGACATCCAGTGACAGTGGTAAATTCTTTTCTATTTGAGTATAATTTTCCTGTGATAGTTCTACACTCTCAATCCTTATGCCCCCAAAGTGTCTCCTGTAAAATACTGCTTCGTCCACTATTTACGGCTTATCTACCTTTTCAGTGTTGTGACCTGAATTTCTAGGAACATACCCTGGAACACATCCAGTGAGTTTGTTGCTGCCATTTATTGTGGTTTAAAAATGATACAGCCCCTGTTTTCTCAAAGTTCTCATCAAATTTTCCCAACAAGGTGTGCTTTTTTTTTTGGGCTTCATACTAAGGATCTGTATAAATCTGTTAAAAGGTAAACCATCGTGTTTATTTAAGAATTCTGATTTTTTCACCACAAAGTCAGAGATTTGAGAATGTTTTATTGTCTTTACTTTGTGTGAACAGGTTCAGAGGTATTTCTTTCTAAGGTCTGCCTAAAGTAAACTCACACAAAACCTACTTTTATTTTGCTGTGATTCAGTTTTAGATGGCACTCCATCTTACGAGTTGTGCCATTAGGTTTTTGTTGAGTGTCTCTATATACTAGATTGTCAACAGCAAGGACTTCTATTCCACCTAATATTTCACTGTACCCTTTCTGGACTTGTGCTATATGAGTATAGGAGAAGGTATATTCTGGGAGAGTTGTCTTGTAGACAGACAAAAGAGCGTACTTCAATTCCTTCTTCTTCAGATTGTCCAACCTGACATGGTGTCCCAAAGCAGACTTTAACTGCTGAAGCAGGCCTGCAAGTGATGTCCTTTAGGTTGGTTAGACCGTAGCTGGGCTGTAGGGAAGAAGAAAAGAGAAGTGAAATCCTTGCCCCAAGGACGAGGTCCTGTGTGATCACCTAATCCAGCAGAAAAAGAGAGAAGAGTGGGTGCTGCAGAGTAGCTCAGGCTCAGCAGAGACCCTTAGTTCTGATACTTGATTTTGGTAGCTACAGAAGGCCCATGCTCACTTATCTCACACTAGTGTTGGTAATCCCAACTGCTGAGGCTCCCCCTTTTTCACTAATGCTCAGCCATGTGCTGCTGCTGTCCCCTGTCACACTGCATTTAGAAGAATCTGAATCCTTGGAGTCTGGGAGGCATCAGGCCCTTAAACACACCAAGAAAAGCTTCCTCAATCTTTTCTGCTGGAAGGCGAATTCTAAGGGCATCCCATAGACTATAAAATTGTTATCATGCTTCCTGAAGCTAAGACAAATACTCTTAGGAATGGCTCTGTTGTCACAGCTATCACACAGACATCCATCCAGACTTATAGCTGATATCTTATGCCTGTCCAAATGCTTATATCTAAACCTGCATTTCCCCAGTAGGCCTTCATGACATTATCAGCCTTGCTGACAAAAACGATACGAGTGCTGTGGCTTAGATTCAACCTTGTGAGTTGTTCTGCCTATTCTGGCAGGGCAGGCCAGGTAACATAACCATGAGGCCTACGTACATTTTCTCACACTGCGTTGCAGCAAAAGTGAAAGTGGCTGCACTATTGCTAAATCTTCCATTCCTTCCTGCAAGGACCTGAATTGTATTTTTCTCTCTAGCTATTCTGTGCAGAAGCCTTTGCTCTTACACATTTCATTAGTATCCAACAACACTGGCACAGATTTCCTCCTCCATTGCCTTTTCAACCTTCCAGAAAAAGATGAGTTCAGGCCAGCAGATATCCTGAAATCATAGAAAAACAGTCACTATCCTCCCATTGAGTTGCTGTCTCTCCCTTAGAGCAAGTCCAACACAAAAAAAGTGCATTAAACCCACTGGGCACGTGCTGTCTGACTAATCGGCACACGCACTGCAAATCTGGGCAACCAGTGCAGGCACAGCCATGGCACGACACATACACGATGTGTCAGATGCTTGCTGTTGACATATGCATTTATACGCCTTTTACCTGGGGACTTTTGATAAAAAAAATGTGAGGCCTCTAGCCAACAGCAAATTTATCTGGTCTTAGAACATCAACTGTTTGGCAAGAAGTCCTGCTTGGGGCATTTTCCTATGAATAATGTGGTCCAGCAGACACTACATGCTTCTTGTGACTGTGCTCTGCCACATGCTTTCCTTCAACTGCTTTTGGTACCTTGGTGCTGCCACCATAATTTTTTTTTTTCTTTTTTTTTCACTTATTTCTGGCTCTATGGCTTTCCATCACATATACATTATGAATGATTCTTTTGACCCAGGAAGCAATTTTTGGCTCCTTTCCTGTCTTTGTTCACCCTTATTGTGTCCTCCCCTGTCTGAAATTGCTCTCATTTTTCTCTTAGAGAGGTTTCATCTGACTACTGCAGCTGCTGTCATTTTTTGTTCCTTCTATACATATTTTTCGATTTAAATTCATCTGATGCCCAAGAACCATTCATTTTGCATATCTCTCTGTCTCTGTCTCTAAAATTGTTCCATGAAGTCCCTTTGCATCAGTTTCAGATTGTTTCCTATTTCCTATAGAAAATATCACCTTGCCTGTGTCTGAGAAACAATTTGTCTCTTTTCCCATGGTTCAATTCTGCTCATCTTGATGAACTCTAATTAGACTTTTCTCCCAGTAGCACCTTTCTACTTTCTTCCATACTAACCTCCAAGCTTTGCATGGACAGCTTCAAACTTAGCATCAAGTAATTTATTTTCTTCTACCAAATCCTGAAATACTTTTGTCCTAATCCTGAAGGTCTAGTCATGCATTACTAATTAGTTTCCTCTGCCTTTTTTAAGGAAAAGAATTCTCCCTGACTGTACTGCCTTTCATTTGTGCCAAGTTTAGTGTCTGCATTCTTTCAAAACATTCCTGTAAGGAAGCAGTATGGTTTGAATTGGAGAATCATGAAAAAATAAGAACAACCTGCTTGTGTGCCCGTGACATTTCCAAAAGAACACAATTTAGTGAAGTGAAAACATAGTTTAAGCAGCATTAGGCAAAGTCAGTTGTCTTTGAACAGAAGTCATGGTTCCCTAAAAATTTCAGTTCTTAAAATTAGTGTAAGAGCAGCTCAAACTTAATCTCAAAACCAGTTGTCCTCAGTAAACTTATCACAGCTACACTGACAATCTATCACTAGTTCAAACAGTGATTAAGGACTGGCTTTTTTTCCAGAGAGATGGATGAGACAAATTCCAAATTTTCTCAAAGGAACTTATTTAGGAAACATGAAAGTGTGAGCTGAGCAACTTGACTCTGGAGTATGCTGCTTGCTGTTAAGATGATTTAGTGGCAGGAAAATAGCTCAGATTTCCCTGTAGCTGTAGTAATACAGTCTGTACAGCTGATTTCCAGGTTGTCAACTTTAATGAAGTTGAAAACATGCTGACAATTCAGTAATGTTTTCTTTTCAGCTGTGCAAATGCTGTGGCAACAGATTACAGCAGGATTGTAACTACTTAACGAGAGCATTACAAAAGGAAAAATAATAATTGGGATGAGAGACGAAAAGAGAAAAAAACATGGAAATTAATTTAATGAAAAAAATAATTTTCGTTACTCTGAGATTTATAAGTACAATAGCAGAAAACTAGCCCATTAAGTATTCCCCTTAGTGTTTTATGTACCAGTTTTAAAGCTGTCTTTCTGCATTTTTTTCATTAGGAAAAAAAAAAGAAGAAAACAAATGATCTTCTGCTAATTGTAACTGTTAAACAGAATGACATACCAAACATTTCACTGAATGCTTTTTGGATTAATGTTGTCATTATTCTGAGTTCCAGCATAGCCCATAGTAGGCTAAGTTTGTTAGAGTGGTGTATGCTTTGGAGATCTAGAGGTCTGTCTTGAGGTCAGAAATTGTCATCATCCAAGCACAAACCACAGCTCTGATTTGCAGTAGAAATTTTAAAGCAAAATTTAGTTAAATTTATTTCTGGTTTCATGGAGGTATTTTCATCTCAGAAAGCTGAATGAGGAAGTTCTGTGCAGGATGCAAAGAACAACATCTAGACAAAATATTTTGGAAATAGCTGCAGAAATTGAGTGAATGTGTGTTTGTCTGTTTGTGCATGTGTATGCATGCTGTGGGAGAAAGAGAGTTAATTCATAAAAGTGTTGTAGATGACCTGTCTCTCAAGAGTACAATTAATCTCTCACCCCAGTGCTGTCCGATACCCACTCAGGTGTACACATATTTTGAAAGGTTGACAAAATGAAAAAACTTATCCTGAACATGGAACAGGATGTAGATCCAGTGTCTCTTTTCTAGTTCCTGGGAAAATAAGTAAAGTAGATTTTGTCTATAGGAAAGCTTAGGATACCTACCCCAGATTCTCCACCCCGACTTTCCTGGTCCCTGGATGATGCCACTGACCAGGAAGCAGGGACTGATACCTTCTCTCAGACCTTCCTATACCACCTCTACCATTGCTGATCTGATTTGAGGATAGAAAGTGCTCTTGGAAATAGCTAAGCAGTTCTACAAAGAATATGTGGCATTATTTTCCATGTGCAGAAGATATCTTTCATCCCAATAGGTGAAATAAATGGCCAAGAAAAATTTGTTTTGCCTTTTTTGTCTAAACTACTCAAAAGAGCTGCCACCCTGTGCATAAGCAGTTTCTATAAGGACACAAAAAATTCAGACCAGCTGTCCAGCCACCAATCACATTAGCAGGTTTAATCAGGTTCTTCATCAACTGTACAATGGCCAGTACAGCAGAATCCTCCATTCATTTCTAGGCAGTTACAGTGCAGTGAATAATGAAGTAACTGGCTGTACATACTTCAATATATTCCAGATGTCTATCAACGTCATCAAAATGGAATTCAAACCATAACCATTTAAAAAAAAAAATGGGGAAGATGTTGTAACACAGAATGTTTTCTAAGATGAAAAGAATGGTCAATTTGGAACATAAGTGCAAGAAGAATACAATACAGAAGGCTCTTGATTAATGGTGTTTATATAAATGTTAACAGAGCTTGCTATGCTGAATTTCCCATTTTCTGTTTTAAGAGTGCTAATCGTAAAATATATTTACAGCAGAAAGCTAAATATTCTCCATCCATCCAACCAAGCTACTAGGCAAGTCACCATGCAAGAAGAGTTTAAAATTCTGGCATGCTGCCATTTGCTATGAATCATACACAGCCTTACTATCTGATGCCCTGTAAACAACTATTTTAAAAACATCAGCAGTAAATACATTTAATTCCCAGAAGACCCACTACAATTACTTTGCTTAATGTCAAGGAGTTTGATTTGTAAAGGAAACAGTTGGTACTTATCTGTAAACCTATTTAGTGGGAGAAGGCAGGCCACCATTTCAAGACTTGTTCAACAGTTTGATATCAGATTTATTTAACCATTTGGGATATTGTGGCAGGGAGAAGAGGGCTTTCTTGGGCTTTTCTGAATCATCCATCTACACGGCAAGCACAGGTGAACGCGGGACATGCTGGCTCAGTGCCACCACACCACCAGCCTCTGGAGGAGCAGCTCCCATAATCTCTGCACTGGTGGCAACAGCCCATGGCCTGGAACTCTGCTCCAGTGAGGAACAGCTACAGCCTCCATTGTGCCCAGTGCCACCTCACAACCATCCTGAATCACCCAGTCTCCCATTTTCTCTTGGCTAAAGGGAAAATACTTTGGGCAAGAGTACAGATTCAAGTTCAGACTTAGTCTGCTGGGTTTACAGTGAAATGCTACATTTGCTCTGGCCTGTGTATCTGGAAGTTGCAAAATAATTGAAAGAAAATAATTGTTCTTTTAGGAGTAATCTAAGAGCCTGCTTACAAGTGCATCATGTTCAGACATTCTGAAATTAGTATCTCCTAATACTCTGCCCTTTAACACATTTTTAAGCAATGGCTCCTCCACTATTTTATACAAGATTATTCCACAGTTTATAGAGCCATTGGAGAACTCAATTTTTAAAGGGCTTAGGCATACATCAGTAGGAAAGAGCTGCCGTGTTTTGTTGCAATTCAGGTTCAGTAACACCAATTGGTCAGGTCTCTGATCAAACAGACCTCTGTCATACTCGGCTCTGCATGAGTTCTGAATTTTCAGTGCATTTTGAAGGCATATGTAAACAAACTCTGTCTATGCTGCAAACTGAACAAAGGCTACATAGACATGATCTACTGGTACTTCTGCCTTCTTACCTCAGGAAAATAAAAAGGTTTACACAATTCTACAGTCTGTGTTTAAGTGAAAACTTCCGAATTTGTTTGAAATAAACCGGCCAGAGGGGAAGAGATCACAGCTCTACTCAATTCCTATAAAGATGAGGTTTGGGTGGGAGGTATTTCTAGATAGGTGAGTAGGCTTGAAAAGAAACTGAGGGACTGGCTAATATCACCCTTCAATGTGGCATCTGCAGTGAAGACAGGCACTAAAACCAGGTTTCATCATTGCTCAGAGAGCAGCTCCTTGAGCCTCCGAGACACAAGACATTATGTGGTGCCTGAAAGATACAGCTGGAGACTGTATCTATGGCAGATCTCTGTATCTGGAGACTGTATTGTGATAAGCACAAGAGTGGTAAGGACATGTTGCAAAAATACACTATGCAAGTTTTTTATATTTCCAAAGTTTTAGTTCGCATATTTATTTCAATAAAATATTAGTGAGGACATTGTTTCCCAGTGATGATTTGATTCTTCACAGCAATAGCGTGATAAGATGCTTACAGAAGCCCTCAGATAAGCACAGTTTTGCTGTTTGCTATCATCCATTGTTCCCTTTCAGCTGTAGTGCTTCTCCATTTCACTGTCCCACTGAACATGCTTTTTAAATTGCACCCACCCACTTCCTCAGTGTCTTATTCTGAACTGTATTTTGCTATTTTCCTAACCTGATCCAATCAAAGAATAAAACAAAACAAGAAAAAGAAAAAACCTAAACAAACGCACACACTTCCCATGAGTATCTCCTTTATTTTTCTGAGATTTGAGGCCAGGTTGTTATTACTGTTTGCCTTTTTCCCCTTGTATTCCTGGGCGTTTCCATTTACTCCCAGTACCTACATACCTCAATAGTATTTATACTATCAATATTACCCATTGCTGCACAGAAGATAAAAAACTCCCCCAGTGCTTCAATTTGCAGAGCACATAAGTTGTTTTCCATCCCAAACCATCATTTCAGGCTGTGTATCAACCTCATGTTTTAGAGACTCTGTTCCAGTCCCGAGTTTCAGCCAAGAGATGATGACTACCTTTGCTTCTCACTTTAGATTATTCACTAAGTTGTTAAACTATATCAGTCCACAGAATCACCATGAGCCTTTGGGTCTGAATGAGATACATCCATATTTACTATCACCCTTTGATTATGGCATTGCAGTCAGCTTTCAATCTGCATGACAAGTTTCCCTTTCCAACTCAATTTGAATTAATTTTGAGATTACAATTTTGTATGACACCGTAATTAAAGGTGTGAGTGCAATCCAAACACAGACATCTACAGATTTTCCTTCTCTCATGAATGTCGCAATTCTATTTTTAAAAGCAGTTAATGATTGTGGCAGAGTGTATTTCTTCCAAACGAAGGTTGCTTGTTGCTCATCTCTTTTATACAAGAAGAAGGGAGGAGCCAGACCCAGCAAGTATAAGCAAAAGAAGACATTAGGAGTGCCCTGCAAAACAGTCTAATCAGCCCTTTGTACCTTGTGTATTGGACACAAATAGAAGGATCTGCTCCTTTTGGTCTTCTTGTACCTTCTTTTGGGGTTTTGATATATTTTATCTTGATTCCATCAAAAAATCCTAATCCTGGTCCATAAATGTTTTTTTTACTGGAGCTAAAAGTACCTTATCAGCTCTCCCCTTGCTTTTCTCTAACAATCACACAGTTACAAAGGGAATGAGATGTGCAGCAGAGGGATTAGCTACTTTGACCCGAGGGAAAAAGCTGTAGCATTACAGGTGAGATTGTAATACCTGTCTTTTCTCAAAAGAGATATCTTGTCTGCTCACCCTCCTGATTGCATTTGATAGATTCACATTATTCATGGGATCAGTAATTCCTGGGATTCTCCCACTGTCACCTTTTCCTTTCCCCATCTCATTCTTCATAAGGTATTTTCCCATATACACTATTAAACTAGAAAATGTATCCTGTCAGTAACCTGAAGATGTCCTTTTCAGCTCAGAATAGAGCTGAAGAGCTTGATCTGAAATTATGGCCCTAAACAAAATTACGGCAAATCAAGATTGGATCAGAGTTTTCACAGAGAAAACTGACATTGCAGGCCATATTTATAATTTTAATTAAAGAATCTTAATGCCTACTATTACTGAGGCTCTTTGTCAGATCTTCCAGCTTCTTGTTATATCATTCATACTTTATAACTAAGAAAATTTTGAAAGAGTGGTAGAATCTGTGAAAATGTGATCTTAAGACATAAAAAGTGCATAGCACTAAGCACAGAAACAGTCTACTTACAGATCAAAAATGCCATAAACAGCCGTGGTTCTCGCTAACTGCCGAGTGCCATCTACTGCTGAGAGAGTAGAAAGCTGAAGGCATTTCTTGCAAAATGTACACTTGCAACGACCTTCAGCTAGCCAGCACAGGAGAGGGGAACCACTGCAGAGCCGCTGTGGTACTTCTGCTGAGCTTGGGCTTTATGCCTGTTCCTCTTCCCAGACTCTGAAGATTTCTCAGGAGCTGCAAGAGGCAGGAGCTGTCCTTGTGCTCACCATATGCCTTTGTTTAGGCTCATTATCCACCAGATTCCTGGTAGCAGTTCTCCATTATACTCAATGCCATTAGGGAAGGAAGGGGTCAGTACTCCCCCAGGATCCATGTCAGATGGCAGGAGGCTTTCCCCACCCCACACTGGAAAGACCTGTAGCCATCCAGCTGTGCCTATTTTCTCACCAAGTGATTCTCATAGCCGGGAAAGCCACTTACAGGTGTGAATCAGTTCCTGAAAACAGGAAACCTATTTAAACCTTGGCATGTGAGCTGGCTTTCTGTGGAATTTAAGGGTTCAGTACTTTTGCTGAAACACTCATGAACAAGAGTCAAAAAATACACCCAGAAGTGTCCCACTGGCCTCCAGCTGTTCTTCCAGAAGGGCATGGGCTTCTGCAGCTGGTGTGTCATATTTGCCAAACCACTGAGGGCATCTCAAGAGACATAAGATTCCTGTGATCAGACAGCTGAATCAAGGTACTAGACAATCTCATGCATGGAGTTTTTGGTTGACTTTTTTCCCCAAGCAAGACACCTGTGTTTGTTCTGTTTAATGACATCCAAAATAACTCTGGTAACAGTGAAAGTCTAGTCACCAAGCCCATGTGACATTGAATTTAGATGCCTCCATCAGGAGCTGAGCCTGAGCTCCTGTGTCTGAACACTATCTAGCCACTCAATGCAATGTCACCTGTTCAACACCTTTATTTAATTCTTTCCTTGACATCTCGATGTGATTGCTGCCCTGTCTCTGATCAGAAACAACGAATCCCTTCATGAAATTGTTAAAGGTTCCCATCTGAAAGGTTTTATTTACCTATTAACAGGAGGGAAAATAAAAGATTTGGAAAAAATAAACATAAAGGCTGTGGGATTTCTGGCTTACATTTGTAAAACAGTGTTAGGAGCTATTCAATTCACAGCTCTTCCGTTATGTCTCCATCGTGTTTCAGGACCAGTTTACTGTTGCTGGAGGTAGCCATTGGCACCAGAAGGCTATAGACAGGTAAGCAGTCGTGGTTTTATCTAAGTGAAGAGATCAAGGAACTGGTCTGTATTTCAAATCATAAATTTCAGAGCAAAGAGAAGGTTTTGCCATTACATAAGGCAGCATTCAGGGACTCAAGGCTTTGGGAAGTGGAAGTTGTAAACTAGGAGTGAATGTGCATGACTTTGTTTCTCTAAGGTCTGTGCTTTTGTGCAATAACTTTTCTTTCTGAAGCAAAGCTATTGCTCCCAGAGTGTTGTAGGCATGTCAAATAAGTTAGACCTCTCAGGTAACCACAGAGGCACAGGAGGCAGCAGTCCAGGGCAGGATCTGAGAGAGCAGTGCAAGTCTCCTGTGAGAGAAAGACAGTGATAGACATTGAACTGGGAATGCAGTCTGAGAGACCAAGAAAGATCAGAAGAACAGCTTAACCTTCCCACTACAGTGTCTAAATCCATGTGGAAAATCAGCATGGAGGCAGGGGAAACACGGCAAGGGCACAGTCAGCTAAAACTCTGCAATAGCTACACCAAGCACCCTCAGAGCAGGAACAGTGTAGCAGAGCAGAGAGTGAACTCTCCTTGTCCTTCAATAACCCAAGTGATGACAAAAAATCTGGTCAGATTGTGCTGCTGCCAAAACATGCTGTCTCTGAACGTTTTCTCTCACACAGTTAGACCCTTTCTACTAATTGAAAACTGTAATCTATCCATGGCTACCTTATTCCCACACAATCTGATTGTGTGCAGTGATAAAATACAACTGGTACTTCTTTTCTGAGCTTTTAACCCTGCTCCTGTCTTTGAATTACATTAAAGACTCTCAGCAGGTATGAGAGCCCCGTTGAGCTAGACACCCCACTGGGACCATACATAACAAAACCCTGTGCCCAAAGTATAGTGATGTGCTGCACACTACATTATATATTTTCAGACCAGGGTCAAAATGAGCAGTTTCCAAAGCAGAATTAGTCTTGTTAATGAGGCTTTCATTCCAGGAAAATAAGTGGAAGTGATTTCTCATATCTCTTTTTCCATATAATAGCTACTTTTGCGTAATGATCAGAGTAGGTTAAAATATTGTTAGTGATTCAGAAGAACAAAGTAATAAAAGAGCTTGAGGGAAGAGAATGCATTGAACTTTGAAAAATACTTAATGCATCCATAAATAAGCTAAGAGAATACGTAGACTTTCATAAGGAGCACTAAGAAGAAGAGAGTAATGACTCAAGAAAATAAAAACCAAGAAGGATAAAAGTATATATTTGCTCTACTCTGCCCCATCCCCAATCTCATAAATATCAGGAGGGGGTACTAAAATTTCTACCCTCCACAAAAACCCTGCAGTACTTATTTGGCAAATGAAATAGTCTTTAAGATGTTCCTAATGCTACATTGCATTGCTATGCACTTTTTTTGAATATGATGATTTTTAATGAATTCTATTAAATACATAATGTGTAATGTGTAGAAATATCATTTTCTTTATATACCTGAATTGCTGGTTAAATTGGTTAGAAACATTTAAATGATACTACAATTTTACAATGGGTTTTCTCCCAAACAGTGATTTTTAAAAGCAATATTTGAACAACTCCAGCCTCCCAAAATCCCGTGCCTTTGCTAAAACTGAAATTTGTCTCCTCTCTACTTTTTCTTCAGTTACAGCATAGAAAATGAGACGAAAACATCGGGAAAAGAGAAGGAAAACCAGAAGAAATATGATAGGGATTGATATTGGCAGAGGAATCCCTGACTTCCTATCCTTCCTCTGAGCCATCTCTATTCATGTCATTCATGCCTGGATGTTACACAGTATGAAGTCAGTGAGCAGCCCTTGGAGCCAAGAAGGGAAAACATAGGGTTATCCCAGCTATTCAGCTACAACAGTGCTCTCTTTGTCTTCTGATTGTTGTGAAGCACTTTTTATTTTATGGGAAACAGAGTAACTTCAGCAGGAGGTATTTAGATTGTTATCACTGGTACCCTACCACTCCACAACCTGGGCCAGATGTTGACAGATGAGATGGGAAATGAAAAACTCCAGTCCAGAAAACTCAAGAGTTCATGCCAAGTTTTTGCTTAAAAACTATTGATTTAAATCATGTTCTCCAAAACAGTTTTTACTCCAAATACTAACCAGAATATCTCCAAGGTCCAGACAGGATTCTCAGGGTGCATGGTGCAGAAGAGGGCTGGGTCCTGGGGGAGAGCAGCAGGAGGATCCCCCGTCTGGGAGCCTTGTGGCTGGCAGTCTGGCCAGCTACTCAGTGAAACTGAGTTTGGGGACACTTCCACTGTGGCAAGTGGGGAGCAGAAGTATCAGGTCACCTATCACAGAAACAGCTTCCAGTCATGGCAGCATGCTCCTGGCTGCCAGCACTGGCTATTAGGATCAAACCAGCTTTCATTTCAAATCAACCATTTGATTTGATTGCCCCCATTGGCATTCAGGACAATGCATGGGTCAGCAGCAGTGATAAACCAATTACCATCAACAGGCAGTAAGTCACAACTTTTTCATGATCTCTACATTGGTCCTTCCTGAAATGTCGCTTTGCAGATTTTCATATGGATCCACATGTACTAATGGCAGAGTCACTGCTGGGGTGTCCCACACTCAGGCTTGATGTAGGTCAAGACCTTCCTCATTCAAAGCATGACGTTCTCTTCTTTGCAGTCACACGTGATGCTGCAGCCTCAGCAGAATGGCACTGCTCTACTCCAGCAACAGAGAACAAGAAAGGAAACCATGACAGCAAGGGAGACAAGGGATTTTGTGCTGGTACTGCCTGAAGTTAATTTTCTTCATAGTAGCTACTATGGGGCTATGACTTGGACTTGTGTTGGTAACAGTGCTAATAACATGTGATGTTCTAGCTACTGCTGAGCAGCACTTTCACAGAGTCAAGGCCTTTTCTGCTTCTCACCCCACCTCACCAGCAAGAAGGAGGTGGAGAAGCTGGGAAAGGACACAACCAGGACAGCTGACACCAGCTGACCAAAGGGCTATTCCAGACCATCTGCTCAGCAATGCTCAGCAAAAAGCTATTGGGAAGGTTGGGAAGGGGGTCACTCCCTGGGGACTCACTGGGCGTTGGTTGGTTGGTGGTGAGAAATTGTTTTTGCTTGCACCACTTGTCTCTCTTGGGTTTTATTTTACTTTCTTTTTCATTATTATTATTTTGCCATTATTAAACTCCTTTTATCTCAACTCACAGATTTTCTCTCACCTTTTTCTTGTCCCCCCAACTTGCTGCGGGCTGGGGCAGTGGAGTGAGTGAGCAGCTGTGTGGTGTTTAGTTGGTGGCTGAGATTAAACCATGACAGTTCTTTTGGTGCCCAACATGAGGCCCAAAGAGTTTGAGATAATAGCAGATTACTAGAGTGTATTAGAAAGGATTTTTATCTATTAACAATTTCAGGTCACAACATTGATCCATATGTACTCAATATTAGTTTATCAGACCTGTTCCATGCAATTTTTTTCAGTAGATGTTAAAGCTTGGTGTTGGCTTTTTCAGTTTGCTGTGTTCCGTAGTGAGTAGTGATGTTTTGACTAGATTTTTTTATTAAAACACTGACCTTGAACTTAATCTGGTATTTGGGCCGTGTACTGAAGTCATTACTGTATTTCGGGTACCATCTCCTGAAAAAAATTAACAATTATATTTCTCCCTCTGAGAGGCTTTTGTGAAGGAAATATGGAGTGGCACCTTCCCTACCTTCTTCTGTGATGTTTTCTCCTTTATTACAACAAATTGCTAGTGTCTTGAACATCACCGGGTAGTTAAAATAGTTCTATTGATATTTCTTGGGAACATTGCTTTGGTTTTGTTTAAAATTAATGAGCAATTTAGGAGTATGACTCAGACTCCATAAGAGTATGATCATGGGGTGTGTAGCATGTGGAAGAATATGAACAGGTATTTAAAGAACTTCTCACCTCCAACGGTCTGGAACTGCACTCCCAAAAAACTACAGGATGATGATAAAGTGATAGAATTTTGAAAAAGAAATGCTGCAGCTATTCCATAGCAGGAAAATTGACCACACCATGCCGGGCCCTGGCCAGGATCTGCCAAAATCTGCTTGATATTATGCAGCATTCTCAGGAAGAAGAAAGGGAAAACAAACAAACAAACAAACATTATAGCTAAACCAGGTATTATATCAGTCCCTCCCATAACTAAAAAGAAACAATTAAATGAGAAATCGTCTCATTTATTAAGGGATGAAGAAGCTTCTTCTAAGAGGGAGCAGGAGAAAGAATCAGAAGAGGCAGCCTGTTCTTCAGCAAAGCAGACAGAAGAACAGGAGGAGGAAGAGATTGAAATAATAAATGAGACAAAATACACCTGGTCCCTATCCCTAAATGAGCTGCAAGATATACAGAAAATTTTATCCATCAACCAGATCAGTTAATTCTGACCTGGTTACTCTGATGCTGGTACACTGGAGACAGTAGTCAGGCATTTGAGAGTAAGGAAGCCCAGTAGCTGCGATCCTTTGCTAAGGAAAAGGCCATTGACAAAGGGATTAAAAAAAGGCAAGTCTTTGGTGGCAGCTCTTGTAAACCGTGAAGGACAGGTATCTCTTCAAGAAAAATCTTGTAGATTCTCAAAGCAAATGGACCAACAATGGGGGAAATATCCAGTATCTGAGGGAATTAGTTATGTTGGAGGTGATTTATAGCAAACTGGATAACAACCAGACACAGATGGAATCCACATGCAGTCCATGTGGCAAAAGCTTGTACAAAATGCACTGATGTCATACATTCACACCCTGGAGATCATGAGCTGGGTAGACACAGAGGCACCAACTATAGATCAACAGGCCAGACAACTCCAAGAAAACAAAGATAATCTGGCTTCCTCCAAGTGGGTCTCTGTCTTGTCAGTGGACAGACTGACACAATAAATGTCTGACCAAGCAGAGAAGGGTAGGTCTTCCTCACGCACTCCAACCAAAGCCTCAGTTGATAAAAGTCAGTGTGGTGCTTAGTTGCCAGCTGGGGTTAAACCATGACAGTTTAAACTGCATATTGCAAGGAAAAGCCATATTTAGGAGTGCAGATGTTCCCTTCTATTTTAATCTGTGATACAGTCAGAATCCCAATTCCTTATGGGCAAGTGCTGAAACTCTAATCTTCAATAGTGCTTCCACCACTAATGGTGCAGATAAATGCTATGTTTCCTTTTGTTCCCATCAGATTGACTACTCTTCAAAGGTGACTTCTTTTTCAATAACTGTGTCCCACAGACATAGTGTTTTGCACAAGAGTGATTTAGAAAGGCAAAGTTATTTGAATTGAAAAATGTATAACATGATTTCTTAGATATAACCTTGTTTTAGACTAACAAAATATGTTATTCTGCAGAAAATGGGCAGTAAGACACTCCAGTCTGCTGGATCAATAGGCACAAAATGCACCCTCCTTACCAGAACGGGAGTACATGGTTGAAGTTCTGTTGATACAGTTTGTTAGTTTGTGAAGCCAGACAAGCAGTTGGTGGTGACACTTTGTTTATGAGTATTAAAAATGTCTTTATAACTATTAAGACAGTATAATGATGCTTACATCACAGGTGAAGACAAGTCTCAGCATAATATCTTTGATAATTTACGTGCAACATTCCTCCAAACTTGGTCAAATTATAAGACCATTATGAACCCACAAGCACAGCAAAGACTGTTTTCAGCCAAATAATTTGAACATTCTATCTGCAGCAGTTGTCATATCTTCTTGTGGCTTTCTCCTACTTACCAGATTTTGTATGCCGTATCCTCAGTGTGGACTACCTCTTTTTTCCATTTTGGGCCATGCCAAATGTAGTACATTTTCTCTGCAGTTTCTTTGCAATCCCTCTGCAAGGATTTTGTGATGAGTAAGAAAAGACAAAAGACATTATTTCACCTCTGTTTTCCATATATTTTCTTCTACATTTGTTCTTCTTCCACTCTTTTGTTTCCTCAGAGTTCAGTGTAAGGGACAGTGCTGTGAAGGGTAGTGGCATCCTTATTATAAGGAGCGTATCTAACAATAGGTTAGAGGTCTATCAGTCTGGTTTGGACTGAGTAGTACTGAACAGTGCTAAGCAACGCTGATGCTACCAAGCTAAGACTTAAGGTAGTGCTGTAGTATATTGCTAGTTCTAACAGTTGCTTGCAAGCTGAGACAGCACATGGCACCAGCTCTGTTGCGTGTATCTGTATGTCACACAAACAACTCGTAAAAACTATGGGAGAATCGGTAATGTAGTACATTGGGATGAAATGTGCACATAAGGAAAGCTTCATCCAGGGAACAGAAGGCTCCACTGGTTATTGGCTGGCCAGGAGTTTGCCATGGTTGTTCTGCCCATTGTGCTGCCTGGGTGAAGAAAGCCACAGTGACTGCATGCGACAGAGAGGGCAGAATGCCTGGAAGAGGTGGCTTTTGAGGAAGAGACATCAATACAGTATATGCAACCATTAAATTAGCTTCGGTTTTTACCTAAGGAATGACAGCTTCATTATTCAATCCCTGGTTTAATCTCTAGTTCTACTAGGAAAGTTCTGATTGACCTTGGAGTGACACTGAGAAATTAAATCCTGATCTCAACCATCTTATTGCTGCCACCACAGCCTAGACATTCAGCTCTTCTTCAGCAGACTTTCAAAGGTGTTTAGAAGCCCCAGGGTGAAGGCTGCCATTTGGTAGACAGACAAATAAGCATAAAGAGGTTCTAGTAAACTCCCTTTGAAAATTAAATACTTAGCTTGCTCAGGCATTTCTGAATAGCCCAGCAGGTGATGATCTTCATAAGTATTTTAATAAATGTAGCTACTTCTGCCTCCTTTTTAGCTGCTTTCTTTAATAGTACTCCCCTAACACATTGAAGTGCAATGACTATAAATTCACTACTAGCTACAAACTGTTCATACTTGAAATACTGGGGAAACTCTTAAATCCCTATGTAAGTATGCAAGAACAAGTGTTATAGAGCTGACCGAATTGCTGAATTTCTTGCACTGATGATAAATGCACAGGAGAGGGGGCTGTAGGACTAGACTGATTTTCACTAAAGGAGCCTTGCAAAGCTAAACACAGAATGATAGCTAAAGGATTATAGGAATAATGAGAAAATTGCTTGAACTTCAATGTCAGCTATTTTTTAAAACTTTTTTAGATAGTTTTGTGTTAAAGCTAGTCCTACAGCCCTCTCACATTAATGGATGCTCTTAATCTTACCTGTATATTCCAACCGCAGAAATATGTCTTACAAAGATTCTTGACTGCTTTGTGTGACACAAACACCTACTAGGATTGTGAGATCAGTGTGGCATAAGTGTTAGTCCATGCAGAAGAGGAAGCCAGGTGGAAGACAGACTCCTGGAACTGCTGAGATTGGTCAGCTTGAAAAATGGGAATTGGAGATCAATCAGGATAATTTTACATTTGTTCAGTAGAGGTATGGAGTTTAGAGATAAAAAATAAAAGTAAATTTCCTGCCTTAATATGTCCTTGTCCCTTTATTGTGTGCACAAGGTCTGTTCCAGGTTACTTCTCTTTAGACTTTTTACAACTTTATTAGCAAATGGTGTGGCAGTAATGGTTGTATTCCCCAGAAGTTATCACTTTTTTAATATTATCCCCCATCTGATTACAGTGGCTCAAACATTGCACCATGAGATAAGTTTCTAAAAGATATTCAAAAACTGAACCAAAAAGATTACTTCAACAGATTTAAACACAACAATCCACTATAAAGGTTTCCTCGAGTATAAAAGAAAGCTCCCAACAACATGTACCAGGAGTACTTATCATGTCTTTATGAATAACCTGAGCTGTTGTCCAAAAGTGTAACATACATGCTGATATTTTGTTTCCCACATGCAGGGCACTTCATCGAGCTCAGACTGTTTTCTTAAACTCAGCTTTGGGAGCCTGTGTCTTCTGCAGTACATGACTTAGAGACTAATGCAGCTATGGCAGCACATTTCAGATGTCTCCGATGCCATTATCAGAGTTAAAACACATACTACAGATCTCTTCTGTCAATATTTATGATGTGCTTGGACCAGCACACTCCGAGCAAAGACACTCTGTCTTTTAAATCAGAAGACAGAAATGCATATGTCTTTTTCTGAAGGAAACCAACCCCATGGAATTGTCATTTTTTTGCAGGTTTTATCCCTTTATCTTATATGGTAATGAGAAACTGGTGCTTTAGATTAAAGCAGCTGGCCAACAACTAATTCATGGAAGTGTTTCAGATTTTTTTCTACCTCAAAGGGAATACTTGATGGTTTTGTTACCTTTTTTCTTAGAGAACAGTAATGACTTATGGTTGGTTTTTAGCTGACCATTACAATTTTAAGCCTGTGCATACTTATGTCACACAATGCATAATTGTGAGACCATGTGAATAATGGATATTTAGCACCAGTGAAAGTCTGTGCACATCAAGGTAAACCTGGACTTGCTGTAGTGACCCACAGAAGTGAAGAAAAGTGGGCTCCTCCTACCCCATCCCTAAAAATGGACTTAGATGAGAGGGAATTACTTGCCTTCCTGTTGCAAGGTACTTTCTCCATTGCTTGAAAGAAGGTCAGAACCAGATCAGATGCCTCCCTTTTAGGTGACCAATGCTAGATAAAATTAAATTCCTGGTCAAGGCTAAATCAAACCTTGTTTGGATTGAAAAATTCCCTACATATTGTTTCAGTAACCTAGGTACATTTTGGCTCTTATTTTCTTCCCAGGCCCTATTATGCGATGAGACAAACTATGTCCCTGAAAGCTTGACTAAAGCAGATGCCTTGGTTATTTTCATTAAAAAATACAGAGGGAGGAGGAACCATATCCAGGTTTTATACAGTAGGTGACTTATTAGACAGCTCACTCAAGATGTGGGAGATCCACATCAAAACAATTCAGTAGAAAAGCAGGCAACCAAAGCTGCCACCCCTGACAGTGTGATGACTGTGAGTACAGCTCTCTTATCCTGCAGGTTCAGTGAGGCCCAGTGATCACAGAGCATGATCGAGACAATCAACCACACCACAATAGGATACACACACAAAGATACAGACCTTTTATCATTATTTGGTCTTGGACATAACTGAGGATTTTGGTGCCATCGTGAGCTGTGACTTGCCTTTCTATATCAGGGTAAGTAAATCCCTTAATTCTTTCCTGTCCACATTCCTCAGTTTGCAAAGTGGTTTTGCAAATATGGCACCGTCCTGGCTACACTTACACCACTTGAAAGAGCAAACTTCAGACAACTGAAGACATGACAGGCTGTGGCTCTTGCCGCGTTTCATCCCCACTTCCCAAGACAGCCAGCAACACTGCTCATCCCAGGGGGCTCCTAAAGGCACATGCTAGCTGTCCTGAGACTGAGCTGGACAGGTCTCTGTCTGAAGGGAAGGCTTCATAATGTATGACTGGCTACTGTATATACCAGCATTTTTGTTGTCAGTTACTCATCTTGGGTTCCCTATTCTTTATTTTAATTACGTCCCAATCATAAAGTCCCAGTGTAAACTGTGGACAGAAGATGTTTGCAAAAAAAACCTAAATTGCCTTGCAGTATCCAAAAATGGTGCAGAAATCTCTGGCACCTCATTTGTGAAACGCCTAACAGATACCAGCAAGTTAACTGAGGCATGAGCTCCTGTATTAGGCCAGCTGATAGTGCTACAGAAAACAAGCCAGCACAGAAGCCTTTCTTCTCATCTCAGAGGAAAGCTCCTGATTCAGCATAAAGAAGGGCCTGTGTGTCCCAGACAGAGGCATCAGTCCGAGCCTGGGGGGAGGGTGCTGTGCCCAAGGCCACAGCGCCTGTGCACCAGCACTGCCCCGTGGCTTTTGCTGATGTGTCAGTCAGCCTAACAAAGGCTATTATTTCTTCCTCAAATATTGCTGCATCTACAACCTTAGACTATCACAATTACATCAGTGTTTCCATTTGTATAAAATAAAACCTTAAATCATTCCACTAACAGGGAGCAATTTGTTGTCTGTCTTGGTCATCTTTTGCCTTTCGGTGAAGGTAACTCTATCCCTTACCTGTGCCGGCATCCAATGGATGCTAAGGGAGCATCATGAGAAATTAGAAAGTTTCCTTTTGGAAACACCTGGGTTTGGTTTCCTCCCTCTTGCAAATAGCAGCTGCTGAAAATTTTAGAGGTCTGTTCAACCATCAGCATTTTTACATAATTCCTGCATTAGGGAGAGGAGGATAGTACGGAGGTAGGAAGACAGGAAGGAACAGTAAGCACTATGCTACATGTGCTCATGGTTTATTTTGTATAATGCATGCTGGGTAAGAATCCATCTAGCCCATTGTGCTCTTGCCAAAAGTAGCCATAAAAATTGCTCAGGGAAGAGTAAGAACAGGACAAGAATACGCACTGCATACATTTTAAGCTCTTCCAGACATCAATTATTTCCATCTTGGGGACTTTCAGGGCTAGATATAGCTTCTTTGCAATTAGTACATCTTCTATCAACTTGTTCCAGCTCCTCTTTTAACATCTACTGCCTTTGGTTGAGAAGTTGGATTCATGTCTCACAGCAGAAAGAATCACCTTCTTACTTTGCACATACCTACAATGACTTTCATCTGCCTTTTTGCCGCCAGCTCAGTCAGTCTTATGAATTCTTCCTGCAACCCACCATCAGCCTTTCTTCCTTAAACAAATTAAGGTCATCTTCAATCTTTGACATTGCCTTAATTATGGTTGTTTATGAATATGTTAAACAGAACAGATATCTGGATGGATTTGAACTACATTGGTAAAGTCTTCAAGGACCAGTTGTTTCTTCAAATTATGTTTCCTATTCCTAAACAAGGTTTTTATATTTTCACTTCTATGGTAGCTACCTAATTACTGCATTTTAGCATGTTTGGTCTGCTGCTAAACCAGCAGCATATATGGTGGTCAAAGTAAAAGCAAACAGTATACAACCAGGTTCGGAAGCATGTGAGCAAGGTTAATATGATTTCCTAGGCTGTCTCTTCCACTGCTTTCAAGAGTAACTTTTGCAACTTCTGACTACATCTAACCAGAGCCAGAGAAAGAACATTCTACCTTGATTATTGGGGGAAAAAAACCCATGGGACACCTAGATCTCCACCTAGTGAGGTGGTCTGCACACTCTCTAGGCTTCAGGAGACATAGAAGCCCGAGTCTGTTCCAGGATGCACAAAGCAGCACAGCCTGGGCAGCACTCACACTGCTCACACATGTGCTGAGCTGCTGACACTCTTGGTGCACCCAGCAGAGCCCCAATTCCCTGCCACATGCATCTGCAGGAGAACACCTGTGCAGAGATGTCCTGCTGAGCCAACATGCTCTTCTCACCAGGGATGGGCTATGGCCAGAATCAAAAGGCGCCTCTCCCACAACACTCTGGCAGAGACCTTCCTGGGCAGCACAGTTGCAGTGGCTGGACTCTCCCATGGCTTCTTGCCTCGTACGTACAGCGTCTCCCCTTCATTCTCCATCCAGAGCTCTTCTCTGTTACTGGTGATCATCAGCTGACAAAATCTCTCAGGCAGCCAGTTTCAGCAGAACTGGAAAAGCTCTAGATAATAACATTGTGCCTCACTGGCTGGCATCCCACAAGTGTGTGCGTCTGATTCTAATTTTGTTCCCAAGCAGCTCCTTGTTTTCTTTTCCTTCCCACCCCCAGTCTGAAAGAAAACAAAAGTCATTGAAGCTTATTCTAGGCCAGCTGGTCATTGTAAATAGACACCAGCTCTGCTCATAGCCCAGATGCATGAATACTTACACAGGAACAAGCCTAACATCCTTGTATCTTATCTGGATAGGAAATACTGTGTTGTATCTGTCCCACTGCCCCACTCTACTGCAACCAGGGGTAAGCGCCACATTAAATGGTCTCCCCATCATCCTCATCACCTTCTTCTTCCTCCACTGGCCTTTGGCATGGATCCTAGTCATGGTAAAGTCTTCTGGGCCAACCATTAGACTGGAGAAGGGAGTCTCAGGAAATCTGGAGTGCAAGGACATGAAGAAGATATATAGAGAACATAGGGGTTGCAGGGGAGCATTTGGAATATGCTCAGTTGGAAGGGACCTATCTCCTGAAAGGCCATGAAGTCCAACTCCTGGTCCTGCACAGGACACCCCAAGAATCACACCATGTGCCTGAGAGCATTGCCCAAACAGTTCTTGAACTCCATCAGGCTGGTGCTGTGACCACTTCCCTGGGGAGCCTGCTCCAGCACCCAACAACCCTCAGGATGAAGAACGTTTTCCTGATAGCCAACCTAAACCTCCCCCGCCTCAGCTTCATGCCATTTTCTCAAGTCGTTGGTCATGAGAGTGAAGAGATTGGCACCTGCCCCTCTGCTTCCCCTCACGAGGAAGTTGAAGACTGTAACGAGGTCTCCCCTCAGTCTCCTCTTCTCGAGGCTGAACAGATCAAGTGACCTCACCCACTCCTCATAAGGCTTCCCCCCAAGGCCCTTCACCATCCTCATGGACTTCCCTTGGATGCTCTCTAATAGTTTAATGTCTTTTTTATATTGTGGCACCCAAAACTGCACACAATGTTCAAGGTGAGGCTGCCCCAGTGCAGAGCAGAGCGGGACAATCCCCTCCTTTGCCTGGCTGGTGATGCTGTGCCTGATGCACTCTAGGACACAGGTGGCCCTTCTGGCTGCCAGGGCACTGCTGACACTCTGTTCAACTTGCCATTGATCAGGACCCCCAGGTCCCTTCCCATGGAGCTGCTCTCCAGCCTCTCATTCCCGAGTCTGTACACACAACCACAGTTGCCCCATCTCAGAATCCAGCACCCACCCTTGTTAATCTTCATATGGTTGGTGACCATCCATCTCTCTAATTTGTTGAGATGTCTCTGCAGGGCCTTTCTGCTCTTGAGAGAGTCAGCAGTTCCTCCCAGTTTCAAACTGTGCCATCAGCAAACTTACTTAGCTCTTTTTTTTTTGCTTCCATGAACACTGCTGAAACAGAGAGCAGAACCCTTGCCTTGGTATCCCTCTAAACACTTTGTGCAACTGAGTAGGTTTAAAACTCCTACTGGACCAGAATAAAAGACACAGTGGGTTGAGGAGGTCTTTAAGGAGGGGCAACAGGTGCTGGTATTCTTAGAGGACCCTGCGGTGCTGCTGGAGGCAGCTGAGGGGGCTGGACGCCAGGGCAGACCTCACCCACACCTCCTGGGGTCTGGCTGGGTGAGTTGGAGCAGAGGATCACACTGTCCCTACAGCTGAATGAGGCTTCTTTGGGAGCCCAAACCTGGAAGCAGTGCTAAGCCTGAGACCTGCTCTATTTTCTTGTGGAATGACCTGTTTCAGGCTATTCTAGAGTTGCTCAGGAACTCTTTTGTCAAAAGCAGATGCTGTGACTTCTGCACTACCTTGGGGCACAGAGCCTGCAGGGAGGCTCCTCTCTGCAGCATCAGGGACATCTTCTTCACCTCAGCCTCTGTGGGAGAAAAGAACAAATTTATTTTGGGAACTGAATAACAACAGGGAGCTAGAGAGTGGCTGTGTAGTGCTTAGTTGCCGGCTGGGGTTAAACCACGACAGTCTCTTGCCAGAAATAGTGTGCAGCATTTGTCCCCTGACTGGCTTCTTGACTCGTGCTCAGAATCCCAGCCATCCTACGCTTACCCTGCCCGTAAACCCAAGGGAGGTGTTCACAGCCATGTTCCTGGCTTTGGTCAGCTCTGCTGGTCCAGGACTGGGTATACTTTTAAGTGTGGTACAAGGTGGGGTCCCCACGAAAGAAGAGAGGGACACCACAGTTCTCTGGTCCCCGGGCTTTGCTGGGGACACCTAGGTGTGCAAAGCAAGCATTCACCATGTGGGAGCACAAACAAGTCCTGAGAAAAACTCCTGAGACCCCGAGTTTCTTCTACCAGTGCCAAGAAAGGCTGGTACGGATAGAAGACAAGCAGAGACAGTTCTGTAAATGGCACATTCAGGTACGGGCTGTTGTCAGTGCAGACAAGTGTCTCTCTGTGCCAAGAAGAATATTTTGAACCGGGCTGAGAGGAGAATCTGGTAGCCAGAACAGCACTGCAATTCCAGCTGGACATTTTAACGCAGCATAAAGACTGTAGGACAGACACAGATGCTTGAGCCCAGATAGACATGGGACGTGGATAACTACATTTACCTAAGTTCATAAAACAATCTGGGATTTATTGAGAACTATTACATTCAAAGTCTTGGCAAAACTTTGAATTACAAAACCATTTTCAATTAATTTCTAAATAAAATAACAGCAAAGCTTAGCAAAAAATATTTAGGGCATTGGAACTAGTGTCCTTTGGGTATCTATACTACTGGTACAAACTGAAATATGGTATAACTCTGACTCTTGGACTCGGTTAGTAAGCTAAGCTCTTTCAAATGCTTAAGTAATACAACAATTAAGAATTGTACTATTATATCTCTTCCTTTCCAGGTTTTAAGACAACAAATCCAGACATATCTACCGGCTAGCAAAGAAAAATGAAATTAAATTATGTTCTTTCCTTCCAGCAATGTAGTGATAAATTAAAAATTAATTTAAAAGGTACACTAGTTATTTGGTAAATAAAAACTTAGGCAAATACACCTGTTTGATGGGTAGCAAGAAAGAAATTATTTTTCCATTGTTCTACAGAGAAGTAGATAAAATCCGTTTACCCATATTTCTCCTTGACTACCCCATGGGTCTCCATCTTGGCCTCATATTTGAAATATATTCAGGCATATTTACTATTAACCTATTTATTTTTCCTATTCTGTGGGTAGAACTACACCATGCTTGAGTTTAAGAGCTCTACTAAATTTCACAGGGAATGGAAAAACTGACAGAAAACTCAGATTATCCACTGCTAAGTCTCTTCCAAATAATCTTGCAAAAGGGTTCAACATTTCCGTCACCAAATAAACATACAGAAGCCAAATGTTTTCAAGTTTCAGTCACTAGGGGCCTCCAGTGATGTAAATGTTCCTGGAAAGTCATTTGACTAGCTCTGTAAAACTGGTTGTTTTCTTTGTCCCTGAATGGAGCTTCTCCTTTAAATAAAATAGTAAACAATAATCATTATTATGGTTATTTATAAAATCTTCTAAAATGAAATATTAAGCTTTTACTCTCTTACTCCTCTACTTTTGAGGATGTTTTGCTGGATGTATGAAGTGGAAAATCCCCTACAGAGCAGAAAATACACCAGGGCTAAAGGGATCCTGAGGACAAATGACTGAAAATCATCTATCCTAACTGATTCTTCATTGTAAAATGCACTTATACCTGAAAAATAAAAATGGAAACCACTCCCCTCTTTCCAAAGCTGTAGAAACTCAGGGAAAACCCTCTTTAATTGTATCTGCAGCAGGAAAAACAAGGTACAGTACTTGTTGCCTGTGTCACATGAGTAGGAATTCAGAAGAGGATTTACCGGGGAGGCTCCAGGCTGTCCACTATACAGGCACACAGCAGAGCCTGCGGTGCCCGTAGTGTATCTCCCAAAAAAGGGAGCTGGTAGAGCTTTACCCTGCTTCCCATTTATATCCTGGCTCTCTCTGCCCCTCCCTGTGCCTGGGAGGCTGGTGCCTGCCACAGAAGTATGACCTAGAAGCTGATTCTTCAAAGCGGGGAGATGGGAAAGTCCCCAATTAAGAAAAATATAAAGGGAATTTAGAGCTGAAGAAAATGTTGAACTTCCATCAAAAGCAAAAGGAAAGGAATGAAGAACATTTTTAAACCCCATTAGCTTCAATAAGAGTTAAATAGGTGATTAAAGGTAAGTGCATACTTTTATGAATAAGAATTCTTTAATGACCCTTAAATCTACAGCTGTCTCATCAACATTATCTAGAGTGGAACCAGAAATTGCTTCCGGTAATCTGAGGTTAAACTACTTGAAAATTAAATTTTATGATTAGCAAGGAACAATGATTCATGTTAGAAATCTAAGTTCCCTCTCCTTCTGTCAGTCAAAACCAAGTCTAAATCTTCATTTTTATTATTGCTAAACTACTTGAAAATTAAACTTTATGGTGAACAAGGGACAATGATTCATCTTAGAAATCTACAGTTCCCTTTCTTCCTGTCAGTCAAATTTAAACCTAAATCTTCACCTTGCATACACAAAATCCTTACGGGTTTTTATTATTGCCCATCTTTATTGTTTTATTTGTTGTTTTATTTTCTTCTTAAAACTAGAGAGAAGCTATCTAAAAACCATGTTTGCCCAAATCAAGACTTTGTAAACCCTCTTAAAAACTGATGGCCTCATAAAGTGGCAGTCAAACATGCTGAAGTTGCATTTTTCACAGCTTAATGGAGCAAATCTGTACAAGAAAACCTCTGTCACTTTAAAACATCAGCAACACACGCTGCCAGCTTTCATCCCACTACGTGTAGATTGGATCCTGCAGTGTCCCGTCCCCAGAGCAGAGCCAGCGCAGACACCACTGTCCCACAGCAGTGCTGAGCAAGCTGAGGGCCACACGTGGGGCAGGTGCCACACAGACAGTGCACCTGCACAGCCCTGGTCTCATGTCCCAGGGGCATGTGAAAAACCTCCCCAAATCACAGACCCAGTATCCAAGGTCCTGTCTTTATGAGCAGCCTTGGTGAACTTTTCCATAGCGCCACCTTCTCATTCAGCTCAGGCCTTTTACTGGTGGTCACCATTCCCTACACACTTGTTGAAAATAAATTGCAAGACGGAAAACCCTGATCCTATAAACATCAAAACTTGATATTCCATAATCATACAGGATTTTTTCCCCCTTAAAAATTCTAAGAATTCATGCACTAGAACTGTATCTCTTGTCTTTTTTAATTATCTCCTCATCTCCAAGAGTCCTTCACCTTCTGAGCTATAGAGATCTGTTAATAAAAAATTGCAAAAGGAATTTCAATTTATTGAGTGTTTTGTTAGGGTTTTTTCCAATAAAGTAGGGAAAACCTAAAGAATATTCATACATTTATTTCTTGCTTTTTTCTTTGTACTCCACTTCTACGTTGTTTTTACACTGCATTTTGAAGAAGAGAGGGGAAAGAGCTGGACTTCAGAATGTGAGGTCTTTATATTTTTGCCCTTCCTAATCTGAAAAGTGCATTGGTTTTATTATTTTTACGAAAAATACTGGTTTTTCTCCTAAAATATTTATTATATTCTACAGCTTTCTATTCCAAGAGTTGTACACTTCTGTACTGTGGAAGTCCGACTTGATTGTTGCCCAACAGTATTGTCCTAGTAGCTCTTCCCTTAAACACAAGATGTCAGGTTTTCCACCCAAACATCTCTAAGCAGGTAAGAAATGTTCTTTGCATTGGATAAATTCCAGTATTACTGGAAAGAGAAAATCACTAAAAAATAAGCACAGTCTCTTTGGTATGACAAGACTTGGACCATTAGTTCTTTGTGTTTCTAAATTACTGGCATGCTGGAGATGCCAGACTAGGAAATTTGATCTCATACTCCATATCCTGAGACTGGCAAAAGGCAAAACATAGCACCATCATTTGATCTTGGTAATTTTTTTTTGATCACTGAAGGCCTACTGTGTCTCTTTTATGTCCTTCTGAAAGAAGGGAGACAGACCAAAATATCTATGCAGAATTATGAGGTTGGAATAAAACATAAAAATCTTTCCGTTTAGAAAAACTTCCCTCTGAAATCAGATATTTTTTAAAATAGTCTATGGTCTGTTGTACAAAAGTAGCAGTGGTTCTGAGGCATGAAGCAGGATCCGGACCCAAATGTTCCCAAAGCTTAAAGCTTTTAATGGACAGCACTGCGATCAAAACTAATGCTACAATGGGAAAATGTTTTTGTTCTTAATCTCTGATCAGCTCCAGCTCTACACACACATGACCTGGCCATCAGCTGAAGGCACAGTTAGCCCTTGAAGGAGCATGTTCCTGGTCTGAAATGGCAGAATGACACACCCATCGTGCTCTCTTATTAATCACACTTTAGCTTTTAGTGCCTCATGCATTTAATAAAATTGCTCTTTTGCATAAGCTCCATATTGATTTTACATCAGGTTCTACATTCACTAAGAGTTTCTTTTCTAGTCAACTGGTGCATTTCACTGGTTATTTTGATTACAGATCTCAAAATCAGAAGGAAAGGGAATTTAGCCTTGGTGAATTTAGCCAAGGTGAAGGAAAGCTCTCACACCGAGTTTTCATATATTGTTTATAATATAATCTAGAAAATATTAACTATAGAACTCCATAGGTACTAAGTGCATTTTAAACCAAAAAAACCCTTAATGTTTGGTTTCCTTTAGGATACAGCCAAAGCTATTTCAATGCTTTAGGATTTGAGATTACAATGCCCTCCTGTGTGCAGTGAAGGCTTTTTCCCCATAGCCCAGAAGAGACCAGAATTAAAGCACTTACAGCGGTTCCTTACTTTGAGCTGAGCTTAAGAGATAATCAGTGGAGGAACAATAAAAATACAAGTACTAAAAGCAAATCTGCAAAGCAAAAATCCATGGCAGATGATACCACAATCACGTAATATATGGCAAGATATCAGGCAAGAGAACAATGTCCTGGAAATATCCATGTACAAAAATGGAGAAAGCAAACTGAGAAACAAAGAGATCTGTACTGATAAAGTCACAGAAGTGGCTTTTCAGGAAGCAAACCTGTAGAGGAGTGGAGGCAGGACTTCCAAAAAAAAAAAAAAAAAAGCAGAACTGGCAACCTACTTGTTTCCCCTCCTGAATTCTCTGCAACAGGATTTCCTCATCACATCATGCAGAGCCATGTAAATATGCCCCCTTTGGCTACGTGACAGGAATCATTTCCTCCATCCTGCTTGCAGGGAAGGAAAGCAAAAAAGAAAGGTCGGGATCTTGGGAATTTGTATTAGCAGATAGCACTTAGTCAGGAAAAGGATAAAGATTACAGGGGAAGTGGTGCTATTCATCTGTAATCCTTTTCTGTCACACATACTTTCTACATTAATATGTGGAAAGAATTAAGCTTTACTATTCTTCACTTTCAATTTCTCGTTGGTACTTAATGAAGGTATAAAGATTTCAAAATGTCCTAGAAGAAACTCCCAAGCTAAAATTTTGCTAGCATCCACAAATGTGAAAGTAAGAGTTTTTCAAGAGTATAACTCTCAGGGAAAAAAATTGCACTGAAAGCAACGTTATTAACCAGGAAAAAGCTTCCTTAATGGTCTGTTTGCAGGAATTGCTGTGATTCTTCCCAATAAGATTTCTGTGTGTTCCAGTGCTCCAGCAGAGCTGGGACCCTAACTCATGCTTAGCACAGAAAAAGCCCAGACTCCTGCAGCAGCACTATGCCTAAACACTCAGGTGACAATGAACAACTGCTTTTATCAGCTCTGATCAATGTGCTGGAGTTTTGCTGTTAACAAACAGATTCATAAAAACCAACCAAAAAGGAATTTTCTAGTAGATTTTAGTCTCATTTTCTACTTATTCAATATATACAGGGTACACTGAATATATCTTTGATGGAAAGATAATTTCTAGAAAAGCATCTATTCTTGAAGACTTTAGGCACTATAAAATATGTTACAAACTAGATTTGTATGTTGAAACATACTCATTTACTTTTTATTATATTAAGACATTTTATTAAAACAAGACTAACATAGCTAAGTTAAACTCTTTTGTAAAACTGTGCTTTTTTTTTTTTTTACTGTTACTAGCTTTTAGTCAGCCTATATACTTTCATCCTGCTCATGAAATTATTAAGCAATGCCAGGACTCGCATGAATCCCCATTGAACTCTACTGGAAACAGCCCCGCCTGATGATCTTTCCCTACTGGTAGTTACTTCTTGAATTCATTTACCAGTTTTTCATCTATTTTACATGTATACTACTTCTGTTGCAATGTAATGTGTTTTAAACAATAATATCATGCAACATTAAAATAAATGCTTTACCCATTTTCCAATATGTGCATAGTTAGTCAATTTTAGACATTTTAGACCAATTTCTTGTACTGTTGATGTGACTAAAGAAGCTGAGAAGGTGCAATCTAGAAGTACATTATGTTAACATACACTGCTAACTGATTTATTTAAATAAACACATCTTGTTTGGGATATTTTTTCATCGGCATTGGTGCAAGCTATACCAGTTTACCTTCACTAGCTCTGAATTGCATCAATTTAATTTCACTGATCTAAAATCATGCTGTTAGTGCTGTGTTCAGATCAATTCTTAGCTTACTTACAATCATAACTTACTTTATAGTTGTGTCCCAAAGGAACTACAGATAAATTATTTCACTGGAAAATAAGAAGTACTCAATAAATGCACTTCATTAGTATACTCAGAATAAAGCGAGCCTACAGCTATTTCACATATTAATTGCTTAACCAGTAGTCTTCTAGCATCAGACTTTTTCACATGCCAAAAAGTTTATAGGCAACAAAAACTTAAAAGACAAATCTGATTGCAACTACACAGTTTACCTCCTTTTTATTTTTATACTCTCTCTTACAAGCAGATCAAATCACTCCAAGTAGCAGGTAAGACACTAAGTCAAGCAATCATAAGTAGCCAGATACCTCCTCATCTAAATACTAGAAAGAACACTGTTGCAGTTATATTTATTATTTCTTTATAAAATCTGCCACTGCTCATTGTAAAAGTGAAACTTATGACTAGCACTGAATAATATGATGGTGAGAATTTTCTATACTAATCTATTTCAAGTTTTTCTGAGGTTTAAAGTGAAGCCAGTGCTTTTTATTTTGGTGCTCTGCAGCTGCATCAAATGAGTTAGGCTTGGTTCTTGTCCTCAGGAACAGAGATTCATGTAACAAGAACCCATCACAACAGCTGATTTCCCAGCAGACAGCCACGTGAGTGGCTCCTTGGGAAGGCTCCTGTGATAGCTTGGCATTTCTGACTTTTTTTTTAATGTAGCTGATAAGCATACCAGAACCACAAAACAAAGTGCAAGGCTTTCGCCGCAGCTTTGGCTTGCCGCAGTCTCAGATTCCACTCTGACAGCCTAAGGATTTTGCTTTCTGCCCAGACAGTATCTTCAAATGTTACATTTTTTCCCCCAACTCATGCTTCCCTAGGATAAGAAGTTTACTGATGACCTTTTATTACACCAGGGATTGTTCTGACATTTCCATCCAGGACTTCATCTGCAAACCACGCAGCTAACTTTGCTGTTAGGGCACGATGTACTAACGTTGTGTCTAAAATGGCTACTAAGAAACAACTTCTGAAGGCAGAGTGCAAACCATTTTTCACCTACATTTATCAGGTTTCTAGCTGAATTTTTCTTTCAAAACAGCTTTCCATTGCAGTCTGTAGATTGTCCTAGCTGGCCTGCACTTTCTAATAGTATCATTTGGGCCTGTTTTAAAACAAGACATGTTAGATAAGAGAATATAGGAAAAGGCTTCTAGGAACAGTTTTTTCAAGGTTGCCAAGTACTGCGTGCAAAGACTCGTGACGTTGTGTGTTGACTGATTGCTCGTGTATGTACAAGACTGTGGTTTTCAGCTGTATACAGCAGTTCTTAAGGTAAAATACGTGCCATTTACCAACAACTTCTTTTTTCAATGTATACACTGAAGCGTTTAAGAATCAACCTTTAGCTTAAGTATGGAGGAGCAAAGAATTCTCCATGGAAACAGTCCATAGCAAAAATATTGAAATTATCTTTCAAGGAAATAATTTAACTGATTCCCTATTAATTGCCGTGTCTTAGCAGCCCTTCAGAAAAGACGTAGCTCCTGACACTGTGTTGTGTCACGTACTGGATTTGTGTAGCAGTGAGTTTTGTTAAGACAATTTGCTCTCTTGCCTGTTTCCATTGCTGATGCTTCTCAACCCCCACTGCAGTCAAGCTATCTATAGAATAATCAATCCAGTGTATAATCAATATATCACCACTTTAATTTTGTAGAGTCATAATTCAGACTCCTTTTTCCCATCCAGCTGAGATTTTCTTATCACAGCACCTCCACAGTGAAGCCAGCTTTACAGGCTGGAAAGGACAGGGGCTTGTAAATTAGGGACAAAGACATAAAATGAAGCTGTATTTTGACCTGTGATGGTATGAAACCAGCATCATCTCACTCTGCAGAATGACTTACTGAGTGTAGTCAGGCATTACTTCTTGTGGCAGTAATAAAAATTAATTTGTGGAGAGAAATTACAGTATTTTGATCCTGCTAGCGAATTAGGTTTTATTCTGGTGTTTCTTTCCTTGTTATAATTGTCATGCATGCCCTACTAAATACCTGCTTTGATATAATAGGTAAAATCCCTCTGGAAATCTGGACACATGATATGAGCAAGGGAAAATATTTAGATCCCTGTGTTCTTACACAAAGAGAGCGTGAGGTTGAAGGTGGGTTAAGCTCCTGGTGTTAGCTTGTGCAAGTAAAACTCTCACAGCACGCACAGCACTATTCAGTAAGGACTACAGCCCAGCAGAAAATTCTTGTGAATGTGGTGTTCCCCAGTCAAACGAATTAAAAATAGAGAGAAGTATCTGAACATATGTGATTTTACTTTTAACTATAAAATGTGCTATTAATGAGCTAATTTCATGTGGCACTCTGGATGAGGAAATGACTGTGTTTTGTCTGTGATATGGTAGTACCTCAAGCATCAGCCAAGACCAGGGGATTCACTGGGTCACAGTGCTGCAGCTGCCAACACTCCTTGTCACACACGGCTTACAGTCTAAATAATGGAGACAGGCAAAGGGTAAAAGGGGAAACTGAGATATAGGAGTATGTCATCCAAGGTCACACGACTGGTCAGTAACAGAGATGAGATTAGAAAATGGGGGCCCCCATGTCCCCGCTCCAGTGCCCTCGCCACAAGACCACGCTGCCCATCCCTGCTCGGCGGGCGAAAACAGCTCCACTTGTTACAGCAGCTTCCTGTGCAGACATGGTAAGTCTCCATGGAGTCACAAAGCGTGTAATGGGAGTCTCTGCTGATAACAGCAGGGGTTGTTGAATTACAGAGATGAACTTAAGGAAGTCTTCAAAAGCATTTTGAAATTTGGCTTTAAGAAGAAAAGCAGCATAATTAAAAAACAGCTAATCTGAATAGCTCTATGTATCCCCAATGTCTGATCAGGTTAATTACTTAATTTCTTTTTTTTTTTTTCTGAAATCCTTTTAAATTATTAGCATTGTAAAAAACCCCTCTAGTACAAAATGAGAAAAGCACAATTTGATAATCCGGTAATAAGGGTAGACAATTGTTCAACTGCTTTTCAGGCCTGAAGCTAACAAGGAAAAGATAGAAATTTGCACATCAGAGAATGACTCACAATATTTTCAAAAACGTAGCTGCTAAGTCTTTATTTTACAAAACATTCTATTTGTGTGTCATTCTGCATAGTTAATTAAAGCAATAATAGCTATAAAATATACTTGCCCTTCAGCAGAAGTTACTCTTACTGTGCTGCTGTCAGGTAATCTTGTGGTCAACTAATACTACAGAAATAAATTCAAAGAAATATTATTAAAAATAATGCAGTAAAATGAAGGATTCTTTCTTTGGGAGAGTCTAAAAATGCTGATGTAATTTGGAATGGTCTCATGGCTGTACCGCTGCTGATGGTGGTAAATAACTCCAGCTTTCCCAAAATGACTGCATTGCACCCAGGCTGTGCATCGAGGCATTTCATTCCAGATTAATGCTGATAAATTATTTGGGTGTTGCCGGTTGTTAAGGAGAAAAATGGTGATTGTGGGATACATGAAGTGTAGCTTAAGTCAGGTGTGGTTCTGGGACTAACAGTGAATAAATTCACCTGGGGAAGCAAGCCATGGTCATGAGATTCCCAGCTCAGTTTCTCAGTTTTAACCTCAAGAACTTCAAAATATATACTGCTGTTCTACAAAAACTAAGTTTCCTGCTTTACTCAAGTGGTTCTTCGCATTTGCTGAAGATGAAAGTGATTCCTGATTTATGAGCCCAGGCGACATAAGGGACAATAATGTGGTAAGAAAGTCTAGGAAGAATAAAAGATTTGAGTGAGGAGGAAGTAATTTCCATCGGCTTAAGTTGCTGGTTGGTCTGGCCCTCAGTGGAAAACTGGATTCAGCAACATCTAGAACACAAAGACAGGAATGACTCTCTCTGCAAATCTGTAGGCTAAATACAGATCTTTGTGACAATTTTAGGAAGAGAAGATGTGATAGGAAAAAAGATAAACATACTAAAAAATTAGTGATACAGGCAGAAAAACAAGAAAATAAAAACAGTGTTTCAGGTGTAAAGAAGGACTTTGAAGAAGTGTGTAGAATAAATAATTGCAAAACAAGAGAAGCAATTAAGGGGGATGCACCAATGTTCTAAATGCCCTTTAAAATATGACTTGAGACATCGATAAGATCTGTTTGGAAAGATCCACAAATTCTAGAAAAGCATTTTCTCTCCTTAGCCCAGACGTGGGCAGTAAGCACATAGGTAGTACAAAGGGGTTGATCTGTTTAGGCAATGTGTAAGATACAGAGTTCTGTTTTGAAGGTTGTTTCCATAGTGCTAAATAAAAATAATGGCAGAGACTGTTTTCAAAATAAATACTGTAACAATTAAACTAGGCACACAGTCATTCTTCCTGATCAAATCGGGATCTTCATAAGAAATTATTCTAGTGCATGCCTTTTTCTAACCTACACTTTCTATAAAACATTCATGAATCTTTCACCTCACAAGATGAACAGAAGCCTAAGAACCCCCCTCAAAAAGTAAGTTCTGCACCCAATGACCCAGTACCACGCTGCCAGTTACGTACTTACTACACAGAAAAAGAAGTCTTCAAATTTCCTCAGAGGCTATCAGCATAAACCCAGAAGAATGAATGTTAATTACTTATCCTAAAAATATTAATTATTTTTAGTAGGAGTAATTTTCAAGAAGTCCCAGGAATTACAGCCTTGGGAAATTAAGTTCTCCTTTCACATCTAAGTATACACACAGATACATGACACAAACAGCACAGACTGCTTTAGCTCTGCTGAATTTCTGAAAATATCTCATCAGTTTCGTAATTCATTATAGAACTGCTTCAGCAACTGGGGGTAGCAGCGAGTTTGCCTATATGCTGCACAGCCCAGTACCTTCTATTGCTGAAGTTTTATGTAAGCTTGGGCTCTTTGATTAAAGGAAAGAAAGGAAGGTAGGAAAGAAGAAACTGAGAGGAAACAAGGATGGAAATTCTCAGGCAATACTTTGGAAAATTTAACAGATTTGGACAAATGTACTTAATTGACGCAATAGCCATCACAACTTCTTTGTTCAGTGTGAATAATTAATAACAACAATAAAAAAGAAAAATCCCAAATTCGGGAATTACCAGAACTGTGGCAGTATATTACACCCATTATTTGAAAATACAAGTGTCTACCCTGGTTCTAAACTATGGAATTTTAAAATCAGGCATGAGCAAAAGGACCAGCCATAAACATACCTATTCAAACCAAACCCTTCAATATTTTTAACCCAGAAGTAATGAATTATGAAATTTGCTGCATTCCCAAAGACAAGCAGATCCAGGTTCTGGTGGACAACATTGGATAGAGCTTTCCAAAACTGGGGATCTCTCACAGATAATTAATTCCCTGCCAGCTGCTTCTTCATACTTCATTTGCAGAGTTCAAATGCGTGAATCTCTGTGGAGTTTGACTTGGCAGTATATCACAGGGAGAAAAGTGATTTTTCAAGCAACTAGGCTCAGTTCTACACAACTGTGCTCAAACACAGTGAAGTTCTTGTAAACCAAACAGTTTGGTGATAAAAAGGTTTATCTCTGTAGGATAATTTATTTTAATCTGTTATTTTATGCAAATCCAGCAGCGCTGCTTTTTAATATCTTCCATAAGGCTAGACATGCTCTACAGAGAGTGCAAAATGTGTGGATCTAAAATCACCAAGATGTTAAACCAAGAGGGTTTTACCAACAGACTCATTCTGGATGCAAATCTGACCTGTGGTTTCTCAAAACCTGGGGTTACAGCCAGCCTTGGACACATCATGCAGCCTGCCAGTCAGCAGCAGTGCAGCCCCTGGGATCCACACATTCATCCCTATAGGGGCTCCTGCTTCGTGTACCCAGGCACCCACCAGCAGTGCACAGAGCAACAGAACCAGCATCCCTCACTGACCACTCCTTCTCTCACCAGCTCTCTTGTGGAATAAACAAGGGCCATGCAACACAGAATCCTATTTTGTCAGATTGTTGGGGGCTGGTGGGAAGCTAGGGTGGTCTTTTTGTGAATATCCTCCCTTAAGGTCATTTAAATATGAGTCTGTGTAAAGGCATAGTGGGAGAGGCCATCAGTACATACTAGCAAGTCATGTTATGTTTACCTCGAGCCTATATTTTTTTCTGTCTACTACTATATAATTTCATACTTTTTCAATATGCCTGAGAGAATATATACAGAATATGACAAAGACTTGTTGGAAAGACTTGGTTGATATGTTTGTCAAAAGAGTGGAAGAGTCCCCTTGGGGGCTTCTAGGCAAGACCTCACCAGCCAGGGCCAATTCCACCATCCCAGACAGAATGGGGGGCACCGAGGGCAGCTGGGCTGGTACATCTGCTCACTCTTCAGAGCCGGGACCAGCAGGGCCCATGGCTGGGCACAGGCCACTGAACTACCTGTCCTTAGTCCGTAGGCTGGTAGGGCACAGGCAATTCTGTAACTCCTATTTGCTTCATGCTTCCCATCAGCTAAGTATGATTATCATTGCTATCCTGAATTCCCAAAGGACCATTTTCCCCTGCTGTGCTTTAGCACACAAATTTCCAGATTAAGAGTGGAGCAACATTCTTGTTCTTGCAATGACGCTGTCTTTCTAGTTTTTTCTTTAAGCTCCAAGTTCTTAAGTGGTAGGGCTGTAGGAAATTCTGATATTTATTCAATCATTAGAAGTTTTACACTTCGTATTTTCAAAGTAAGCTTTGGGATCATAATCCCTAAAGGCTCAAATAAGAAAAGGTAAAACATTTTGTTTGAAAGAAATAGTTCTTCTACATTGTTTTCCTGGAGGGGTAACTAGAGTCTGACATTCCACAAATTCATACACACTGACTTTCACATCTAATTGGAAGAAATACAGCATTTTCAAGGTGAAGAGCCTGCCAAGCCAGCAGATGTTGCCAGTTGCTACACAGAGCCTGCGGTGCCTCCATTGCCAGCTTTCAGCAGGACAGGGCAGGCACCCTGTGTGGCTTTCTGAGAAGCTCAGCTCTTCCCCAGAGTGCACATATACTTCAATGCTGCACAGGAATCTCCGAAGCTGGACAGGTTGCATACTGTGTCCCCAACGCCCTGCGCTCTGGGACACTGCGGCTGAGCAGCTGGGCTGCTGAGCTCGAACATGGAGCCAGGCAAACGGATGGAGCTGCTCCCTGCATGAGCCTGAGATCATGAGCCCACTGGGGTTGAGGGTACGACATGCAGCCAGCCATGATGTCCCTCACTGCCATCTCCCCACTTGCAGACATCCTCCTCTCACTCTAGTTAAGCCAAACACCATGTCCTCTCAAGCAGAGCAACTAATTAACTTCTGAGTAACACAAAGTTCAGGAGGGAAACAGCACAGTCCACATTAAAGTACTCAGTTGCTGCAGCATCAGTTCTATGACATCTGCCCTATATGATGATGTAAGTGATGATGTCAAGGCCTGGAGATACCATCTTCAAGCAGAGGCATCGGCAGTGGCCAACTCTTGGAGCAGAATGTGCATACATCCCCCTAATCCCCTAATTTTGAGTACTTGAACAAGCAAATACTGGTTAGGACCTGTGTGGATACTCCTGTTGTTAATAGTTTCAATTATTTTTGTGAATGTCACTCTATTGCCTTGACGTTAGTGCGTGGCTCTCACAGTGGCACTGATGACGCTCACGACAATACTTTTTTCTTCGGGGACGATTTTTAATCGGATGCTCAGAGGACGTTACTCTGCGGCCGGGCCGCAGGTACCGGCACACGGCGGAGGGAACCTGGGAGCCGGGACGACGCCTCGCGGTGCCGGTGCAGCCACGCCTTGTTTACGGCTGAATGAGGGGCGCAGCCGAGGAGCTGCGTCAGCGCGGGCGGGGGCGGG